>CM077158.1:122480526-122910865 GCA_039583875.1 Platanthera guangdongensis | reverse complement strand
AAGAGTTCTGTCAGAGTGAAGGGATCAGGCATACTTTCTTAGCTCCTAGAACTCCTCAACAAAATGGGGTAGCTGAAAGGAAAAATAGAACCCTTATTGAATCTGCCACTACATTGTTGTCAGATGCTCACCTTCCTCTATCCTTTTGGGCAGAGGTAGTGAACACCTCCAACTATGTGCTGAACAGAAGTTTAATACATAAACTAAAGGGAAAGACTCTCTATGAATTACTCAAAGGGAAGAAACCTAAAGTTGATTATCTTAGAATTTTTGGCTGTACTTGTTATATTCATAATAATGACAAGAGATATTTAGCAAAATTTCAAGCTAAAGCTGATGAAGGAGTGTTTCTGGGATACTCCATGATCAATAAGGCTTATAGGGTTTATAATAAATCATCTCTTAAAATTGAAGAATCTGTTCACATATCATTTGATGAATCTAACATGTCTTTCAAGGAGAAGAACACTTCTACCATAGAACCTTTGCAGGTACATTCTCTTGCTGAAGATTTGAACAAGTTACAGGTTACTCAAAAAGAGGAAAGTAGTGAAGATGAAGAAAGCATTCAACATGCTGAAGAAAACCAGCTTGAAGAGCCAGTTGTTGTACCACAAGAGGAAACAACAACACAGGTTGGTGAACAATCAACACCCCCTATTGATTTAGTAACATCAAGAGATCATCCAATTTCCCAATAATTGGAGACATCTCAGCTGGTGTGCAAACCAGAAATCAGGTCAACCAAAACCTGTTGCACACCTGCTTCCTATCTCAAATTGAACCTCATCCATTCAAGATGCAGAGCAAGATCCACACTGGATCATTGAAAAGCAAGAAGAGTTGCATCAATTTGAAAGGAACAAAGTGTGGGAACTAGTGCCAAAGCCTAAGGATCACTCCATTGTTGGAACAAAGTGGGTGTTCAGAAACAAACTAGATGATCAAGGAGTAATTGTAAGGAACAAGACAAGGATAGTTGCTCAGGGATATTCTCAAGAAGAAGGAATAGACTATGACCAGACTTTTGCACCAGTTGCAAGATTGGAAGCCATCAGAATATTTTTAGCTTATGCAGCACATAAAGGCTTCAAGGTATATCAGATGGATGTAAAAGTGCCTTTCTAAATGGAGACATCAAAGAAGAAGTATATGTGAGACAACCTCCAGATTTTATCTCTCCAACTTATCCTGATTATGTTTTTAAATTGAACAAAACATTATATGGTCTCAAGCAAGCTCCTAGAGCATGGTATGAGACCCTAGCATGCTTCCTTCTAGAAAATGGATTTATAAAGGGTAGAGTAGACCAAACTCTTTTCATTAGAAAATAAGTCCCATACCCTACTAGTACAGATTTATGTAGATGATATTATTTTTGCTCTACTGATTCAAATTTGTTCAGAAGGTTCTCCAACCTAATGCATTCTAAATTTGAAATGAGTAGCATGGGTGAGCTATCCTTCTTCCTATGATTGCAAGTCAAATAACATGCTGAAGGCATCTTTATTTCTCAAACCAAGTATGCAAATGAATTGGTCAAGAAATTTGGTATGTCTGAAGCATCTTGTGAAAAAACACCATGCCTACTAATGTTGTATTGGATGTTGATGAACATGGGAAACCTGTTGATCAGACAACATATAGAGCAATGATTGGCTCTTTTATGTACCTTACAGCTAGTAGACCAGATATAATGTTTGCTACATGCATATGTGCTAGATTCCAAGTAAGCCCTAGAGAGTCACACCTAACATTAGTAAAAAGGATTCTCAGGTATGTTAAAAAGTTGTCCAAATCTAGGTCTTTGGTATCCAAAAGACTCAGCATTTGACTTAACTAGATTTTCTGATGCTGATTATGCTAGATGCAGAATTGACAGGAAAAGCACCAGTGGAACTTGTCAGTTCCTTGGTGACAGACTTGTCTCTTGGTTTTGCAAGAAACAAACCTCTGTGTCAACTTCAACTGTTGAAGCTGAATATATGACTGCAGGCAGTTGTTGCTCACAAATCTTGTGGATTCAAAACCAACTCCTAGACTATGGCTACAACTTAGAGAAGTCAAAAATATTTTGTGATAACACCAGTGCTATTTCTATAGCTCAAAATCCAGTCCTCCATAGTAGGACAAAAAACATAGAAATTAGGCATCACTTTTTAAGGGATAATGTTGCGAAGAATAAAAATGAACTTCAATATATCCCAACTGATTTGCAAAGGGGAGATATTTTCACCAAACCTTGGATGAAAAGAAACACACTTCATCCTAAATCAGTTAGGAATGTTAGATGGAGGAAGTCTAAAATAACATCCAAGATTTTTAAAACTTTAAAATTTGACAAGACTAGGCAAACATCTTGATTTTCTAAGTATCTAGAGTGTATTTCTGGTCTCTGAACTGCGCTCGACGATTTTTACCAGATCGTCGAACGGAGATCGACGATATCCGAAATCGTCGACCTGAGTTCAGCGCTTCTCAGATAGTGTTCAACTATCTCTTCCGGTCAACGATCGAACGACGGCGCTCGACAATTTTGTTCTCTGAACGATCGTCGAACAGAGCTCGACGCTCTCCAATATCATCGAACGGAGATCGACGATATTGAAGACTCTTCAGATTCCTTTAGAAGCCCCGATCGTCGAACTGAGTTCCACGATCTTTCCTTTTCTGCGTCGAACCCTAATATAAAATTCATTTTTCGGCCGTCGTTCTCCTTTTGCGCTTTCAATCTCTCTGCAAAAATTCTCTTTCCCTCCAAACATCTCTACACTTGGTCATTTTGTTTGTTGATTTTTGCAGGTAACCATGGCCGTCTCTGTTGCCGTTCTAGATGTAATGAAATTCGATGCTGGATTTGATATAGATATGGAGTCTTTCAGCACCACTGATCAGGTTTTTCTGGATATTTTGGAACTGTTCAAGGAGCAGAAATTAGCCACCATCTTGTCCACCAGAATCAAGCTGCCTGGTGATGAGATTAAGGAGTGGGTCTACACTGCCCACAACCAGGACCAAAACACAGTGGTTGGTTCCATTTCTGGAACCCAGGAACCCTTGACTCCAGCTATTCTGACAGAAGTTTTTGAGTTAAGTTCTGGAAGAGATTCTGCTGATTTGTCTGGAGAGGAATTTTTGATTTACTTGCAAGAATGGGTCACTCTGATGCTAACCCTAGCAAGCT
The DNA here is from genome assembly GCA_039583875.1 of Platanthera guangdongensis. Classification (NCBI taxonomy): domain Eukaryota; kingdom Viridiplantae; phylum Streptophyta; class Magnoliopsida; order Asparagales; family Orchidaceae; genus Platanthera; species Platanthera guangdongensis. The sequence goes on along the minus strand of CM077158.1, from coordinate 122,907,681 downwards.
GCTGAAGAAGAACTAGCTGTGGAATATAGATTTTTGGCTGATATAGTGGGAAAGGTTTTGCTGGCCAAGCATTCAGCACATGATACCATCTCCAGGTATCAGCTGTGCTTGATGGGAGTCATTGTGGATAAGAAATAGTTGAACTGGGGATAGGTCTTCTTTGACCTGATCAAGAAGAAAATCAATAAGAACTTTGTTAATTTTGGGAGGATAATAGTGCTCTTTCTTCAGAACAGATGCCCTGCCCTGCTTGTATCTTCTAGGATACATATTAATGCATCTAAGAGGCTGTCCTGTGCCCTCTTTGGCAAATGGGACAGGCAGATAACCAAGCCCAGCAGGCCTTCTGCAAGCACAACTTCAGGCACAAGGACTGTAATAGTCTCTTCCCCTCAAGTCTCTGCCCCTATAGAAGACTTGCCTGCTGCTGCTTCTCCTCCTCCAACTCCAATTTCATCTCCTCCAGTTCCATCCACCATTCCAATTTCATCCACTATCATCATCTGCAGCCCATCTTCAACATCAATTCCATCTCCAATCCCCACTCTTCCAATACCAGAAGAAATATTCCATCCATTACACCACTACCCTCAACCAGACATTGACACATCATCCAACATTCCATCATTCAGTCTTCTTGATGATTCTTTCATGGATGACTCACCTTCATCTCCTCCTGAGCTATCCTCTTCCTCCACATCTTACCAACAGCTCCTGCAAGATATTATTAATCAACCCTCTTTCACACCCTCTATCTCAATACCACTGTCTTCCATCTCCACTACCCACACCTCAACCTTCACTTCCCCATACACCAGCTCTCCACCACCATCACCAGTTGCTCCTCCATCCTCTACCCCTGCTAAAGTCCCTACTGAGCAAGTAGACATTCCTGCCCTAGCTGACAAGTTATATGAACTGCTAGCCCCCAGGCTATCACTTCTATTGGAGACCTCCTTGGCTCCACTTCTTCAGTCAGTGGCAGCCCTTTCTGCCAGGCTATCCTCTTTATTTCCTCAGGCAATCCCTTCATTTGGGTGCCTTGATCCAGCTGTATCTGAATCTAGGCAGGGGGAGATGCCTAATGAAGTGGTGAGATTGCCTGCTACTGCTATTTCTTCAGCTCCTGCTGCTGCTGCTGCCATTTCTCATGCTGCTGCTGTTGTTACTCAAGCTCCAGTTTCAACCCCTCAAGTTGCTGTCTTTTCAGTAGATCAGGTACCTGCTCTCAGTGTTTGATTCAGTCTAGTTCAACTGTCTTCCAGAGAAAGTTGCAGTCCAGCCATCAGAGGATCTTTCCAAGGCCATTGTGCCCTTCTCAAGTTGTGACACCAGGGTTATAACTTCTTTTGTCAATTCAGTTTATGCTGCAAATATTGTTGCTGAATCTGTTGCTGCTGCTGTCAGTTATGATGCTGCTGATGTTCCAGTTTCTGATGATATACATATGACAGAGGCATATGATTTTGAGCATGCAGCTATTGCTGATGCTGAAAATATTATCTCTGAAAGTAGTGTATCTGAAAAAGTTTTATCTGAATCTGTTGCTGCTCCAGTTACTGCTGATATTACTGCTGCTGTATCTTCTGCAAGTATTGCTCCTGAAACTTATGTATCTGTTGTTACTACTGCTACTGCTACAACTTCTGTTGCTACTAGTGCTGTATCTGCTGCTGTCACCACTGCTGTTTCATCTGCTCCAACCCAACTTCAGAAAGAATATATGAAAAAGATTGATGCTTTATATGACGAGCAAAGTTCTGAAAGTGATGAATTCAGGACTGATTCTGATGATTCTTCTGCCACCATAGCCAGAAAAAGAAAGGCAATGAGCAAAGCTATGAAAAGGGTGCCTCCAGCCAAAGTTAAGGACACTAATGATATTCCTTATTACATTCTTCATGACTTCCCCATTACTGAGCATTGGATGCAGTATTCCAAGAACCAACTTAAAGCCATGAAGAAGAAGAGGAAGTATGAGAAAGGATCTTCTCAGTTTCATCATCCTCATCCTCCTCCACCACCTCCTCCTGATGCAGGTGCAGGTGGAAGCTCAGCTGCTCAACCTTCTGCTAAAAGCCAAACCCCTATCAGCCTCATGCAAGACCTTATTATAGGGGAAGCCAGTCTAGAGGTTCTCAGTCAAGAAGAGCAAGCTATAGAGGAAGCCAAAGGGAATTCCAAGTCTACTCCAAGGGCTATTCCAGGCAACATCCATACTCTAGGGAAGGACAAGCTTCATCAGATACAACATCAGGTCCTTTTCCCTATAAGCTGAAAGAAGTAGTCTCATCCAGAGCTCCTCCAGATAATCCATCCAACAGATATGAGCCTCCAGTGCCCTTTGAAGATCCAGAAAATAATCCTACTGTATGGACTGCCAGGATGAAAGAGATAGCTGCCCTGGATCAAATCAAGAAAGCTAAAGAGCAAGGCAGAGATACCTCAAGCTTTACTACATTGTTGAACAAAGAAAGAAAGAATTGGAAAGATATGCCTCAAGCAAATTCTTTGATTCTGAAAGATATATGGAGCTGCATCCTGAAGCTGTGGTACCAAGGCCCAAACAATAAACCTGTTTAGGTGCAACAGATGACAGAAGATCCAAAAAGGAAGCTCTCAATCCTAATAGAGAAATCAAACTTATAAAGAGCAAGGAGAAAGAATAATTATGTAAGGTGACAATCATTCTGATTTCTGAATTCTGTCTGGGATAATATATATCTGTGATTCTGCTTGTTGTTGTTTATTGTTGCTTTGTATGTTGTTCTTTAATTTTTTTCCAAATTTTGTAAATAGTAATCCTAACCCAAATAGGGGGAGATTGTTGGAACACCTTATTACTAATTTGGGTCAGGATCACTATGTCTTTAGGAAACCTGTTTTTGACCCCATGTATAGATCTAAAGGTCAACTAGAATTGAGTCTAAGGGTTAGTAGTTAGGTTTGGAAGCTGCCCTCAAGACCAAGGTTTTTCAGTTTGGAGACTAAGTCATATCTTCGAGCTCAGTATGACGAATCGTCGAACTCCAATCGACGATCTAGCTCAACTTCGACGGTCAACGCGAACGTCGAACTCCATTCGACGATCGCTGAGCTCAACTTCAGCAAATCGTCGAACTCCATTCGACGATCTTCGAGCTCAGTTCGACGATCTTGACTCCAGTTTTGTTCTCTATCTCTGAGCTCAGTTCGACGATAGTTGAGCTCAGATCGACGATCTCTGTTGCTGTATAAGTCCAAATCGCTGAGCTCAGTTCGACGATAGTAAAGCTCAGTTCGACGTTTTTCTGAAGAATTCAATATTTTTCAAGATTCAAATTCATGACAGTTAAGGAGTTATTCAGCAATTAATTTAGAAGATTTTCTAGCCGTTTTCATTTATTTCTGGACCAAGTTTCAAGGGATTATCAAGGAATGTTTCTTTGGACTTTCCCCACAAGACAATTGCAATTAAGGATGCAATTAATGACAGGCTAACGACTATTCTTGACAGAGGATCATTTTCTATTCACAACCAGGGAATAAAACACAAGATTTTTGAATCTCTCTTACACACAGAACAGATAAGCAGAACAAGAAGAACAGGTAGAAAACATTCTCTGGACAACATCTTTCTCAACATCAACTGTTCACAAGAGAAAAAGAGAAAGAGCTGTAGACATTCTCTGTCTAAAAGAATTCATACAAGAACACACAACAAGGAGATCAACGAACTGAAATCTTCAGATCTCTTGTGATTCAAGTGTTTAAGGCCAACATCATTAAAGACTCCAGACACCTAACATTTCAGCTGTTGCTGAAATCATCAATTGCTGGAGATCAACTTCTGAAGGCCTATCACCCTACAGCAAAGCTTCATTTCCTGAACATCTCAAGAACTCAGGGGGAGCTTTGACAACATCAAATCCACATAGTCTTCTCAGCTGCTTTGAGAAAGAGAAGACTTCCATCACTCTCTCATCCCCATCTCTGTAAAGGGTTTTTCAAACTCCATTCAAAAGTTTGTGCTTGGTTTTTGAGCACCTTATCAAAAGCTCATTGGTGGCAAGACACCTGATCAAAAACTCTGATTTGGTTTTTGAGCACTTTATCAAAAGCTCATTGGTGCCCAGGACACCTGATCAACTCATCCTGCAGTGGATTCCTACCTAAGGTGGTAGAAGAGTGGATGTACCCAAGTTTAGGGGAACCACTATAGCTCCTTGTGTCTTCTGGCTTGCTTGTCTTTATTTTTGTTTCTGGCTGTGATCGATCTGTGATTAGTTAGGATCTGTGATTAGCTTCTTTTGTAGATTGTAACAATTGTTTAGATCTTTTATTTGCTTCCCTGTTCACTCAGATTGCAACAATTATTGTAAAAGTTTTTAAGCACCATACTCTATTCACCCCCCCTCCCCCGTAGAGTATAATAGATCTAGCTGCACTTTCAAAGGCCAAGGATTTTGAATGTCTGAATATATACAGAGAAAGAGAACAAGAACATATCAGAGACAATAGAGACACAAGAAGAACAGTAATAAACATAAAGGGAAATATCACTACAGCAATTAGCAGCCCTAGATCAGAGGAGACAGAGATCACAAGAAGAAGAAGAACATCCAATCACTATCAAGAGTCTTCTTCTTCTCCATCACTACAGGACAACTTCAAGGACAAAAACAAACCTCTTATCAGTCAGAAGTTCCTGAAAGATTTCTCTGGTCCAGGCCTGAAGATTGAAGGCCTATTACCCTGAAGCAGTGCTCCAGATTTCCCTGAATCATTCAATATCTCAGGGGGAGCCTTTGCTAACATCAATATCCACTTGAATATTCTCTCTGATTGTTGACAGAGAAGATAATACCACTCTCTAACCCCCTCCTGTGTAACGGTCCAGGCCCATCTCATGGGAACCCGCTGGCACCAGCTCAGTTGGTGATGAGGGAGTGGTGGAAAGCTCTCTTATCAAGGTCCTGGGTTCGAGACCTAGTGGCAACAACCTACCGTGCTGATAAACAGGCCGGAGAGGGGTTGGGGTGCATGGCCTGCAGGCTTGAATGTGATAGGCTGACTACCAGGAGTGGGCCCTGGTCTGGACTCTGGTAGGCCGGCGGTCCAGCGGGTTCCCATGGGATGGGCCTGGACCGTTACATCCTGTACAAAGGGTTGTCATCTCCCTTCAAAAGTGATTCCTGGTTGCAAGTCTCCTTTCAAAAGACTTGAGTTGGTTTTTGGGGACCTGATCAAAATCCATTGGTGTCAGGCACCTGATCAAAAACCTGAGTGGATTCCTACCAGGGTGGTAGAAAAGTGGACTACCCAGATTTGGGGAACCACTATAAAATCCTTGTGTCTCTTCTGTTGCTTGATCTTCTTTCTTTATTCTGTGCTGTGATTTTACTTTAATCAGCTTAGTTAAGATCTATCTTCTTTCAGATGTGTTTCCGGATGAACTTCCTGGAGCGCCTCCTCCATGGGAGATCGACATCTCGATCGAGTTAGTGCCGGAGGCTAGGCTGGTGTCACGTCCTCCGTTTAGGATGGCACCAAAGGAGTTGGCTGAACTCAAAGTACAGTTGCAGGAACTATTGGAGCAAGGGTATATCAGACCCAGTTCTTCATCGTGGAGTGCGCCAGTGTTGTTTGTAAAGAAGAAAGACGGTAGTATGCGACTGTGCATAGACTACCGAGAGCTGAATAAACTGACCGTCAAGAATAAGTATCTGATTCCTCGGATAGACGACTTGTTCGACCAGTTGGTGGGGTCGGTGGTGTATTCAAAATTGCACTTGAAGTCGGGATACTACCAACTGTGAATTCGGGACGAGGACATACCCAAGACTGCATTTGGTACGAGGTATGGACACTTTGAGTTTACGGTGATGTCATTCGGGCTGACGAACGCGCCATCTGTGTTCATGGATCTTATGAATCGAGTATTTCAGGAATACTTGGATTCTTTTGTGGTTGTCTTCATTGATGACATCTTGGTGTTTTCCAAATCGGAAGTGGAGCATGAGACCCACTTGAGAGTGGTCTTGCAGGTGTTGAGAGAGAATCAGTTGTATGCAAAGTTCTCAAAGTGCGAGTTCTGGTTAGCGAAGGTGGCATTTTTGGGCCACGTGATTTGTGGGGATGGGGTGGCAGTGGATCCAACGAAAGTGGAAGCCATCAGAGATTGGCCGGTTTTGAGGACCGTGGCGGAAGTCCGAAGTTTTCTTGGACTAGCCGGGTACTATAGGAGATTCGTGGAGAATTTTTCGCGGATAGCTCTACCCCTCACCTCACTCACTCGTAACGATCATAAGTTTGTGTGGACTCAAGAGTGCAGTCAAGCATTTGAGGCACTGAAGGAGAGACTGATGATGGCTCCAATCCTAAGTCTATCGCAATGGACCGAGGGATTTCAGATCTTCAGTGACACATCGGGATGCGGGTTGGGTTGTGTTTTGGTGCATCATGGCAAGGTGATAGCTTTTGGGTCCAAGCAGCTAAAGATTGATGAGAGGAATTACCCCGTCCATGACTTGGAGTTGGCGGCGGTAATTTTTGTGTTGAAAATATGGTGACACTATGTTTATGGTGCAAAGGTGGAGATCTTCACGGATCATAAAAGCCTGAAGTATCTCTTGGATCAAAAGGACTTGAACATGCGGCAACGCGGGTGGGTTGAGTTCCTTGGAGACTACGAGGTGGCGATTCAGTATACGCTAGGTAAAGCCAAAGTGGTGGCGGATGCCTTGAGTAGAAAGTACTCGGGGCAAGGGAATTGGATCGAAGCTCATGATTAGCGGTTGGTATGGGAATGGTAGTCCCTTGGTTTGGAATGTGTGGCGAGAGGCGAGTCCAGCGTGGCTCGGTTGAACTGGATTGAAATCCAGAATGACTTGTCCGATCGTATTCGGGAAGCGACCCGTTTGGATGTGGAGTTTCAACCGTTCGTGGTGGAGACTCAAGAGGGCGAGAGAAGCGCCTAGGAGATGATTGATGGGATTCTGAGGAAGGACGGAAGGATTTGTATACCGCAGTTCGGCAAGCTCCGTGAGGAGTTGATGTTTGAGGCTCACTTCACAAAGTACTCCATTCACCCGTGCAGTACAAAGATGTACTTGGATATGAAGAAATCCTTTTGGTGGCCGGGGCTGAAGCGGGACGTAACTTTGTATGTGAATCGTTGCAAAACTTGTGCCTTGGTGAAGGCCGAGTGCCAGAAGCTGGGCGGGTTCATGAATCCTCTTCCAATCCCTGAGTGGAAATTTGATGACATCTCCATGGATTTTGTACATGGTTTTCCTAGATCGCAGCAGGGCAATGATGCTATTTGGGTGATCGTGGATCGCTTAACCAAAGTTGCTCACTTCATCCCAAATCGGAAGGAGGACAGCGTAGAGAAGCTGGTGGAGTTGTATGTTCGCAACATTGTGCGACTGCATGGGGTACCTAGAAGTATAGTTAGCGATCGTGACGGGCATTTCACGTCCAAGGACTGGAGGTTGGTTCAGAAGAGTTTGGTCATGAAGCTAAAGTTCAGTACGGTGTTCCATCCTCAAACTGATGGGCAAACCGAAAGAATGAACCGTACTATGGAGGATATGCTGAGAATGTGCATTCTTGACTTCAGTAAAAAGTGGGAGGATCACCTTTTCATGGTGGAGTTCGCGTACAATAACAGTTATCAAGCAAGTATAAAGATGGCGCCATACGAAGCTTTGTATGGGAGACGGTGTCGAACACCGATGTCTAGGACAGAGGCGGGAGACACCAAAATTTTGGGAAAGGAGGTGGTAGTTGACACTTGTGAGTTGGTATGGACCATTCAAGAGTGTATGAAGGTGGCGCAAGACCGGCAAGCAAAATACTTTAATGCTCGTCACAGGAAGTTGGAGTTTGCGGTAGGTGATTGGTTCTATTTGAAGATCAAGCCGTCCAAAGGCGTCTCACGGATTCGCCGACTCAAGAAATTGAGTCCAAGGTTTTTGGGACCTTTTGAAGTTGTTGAACGGGTGGGAGAAGCAGCCTATCGGTTGGCGTTGTCCGCGGTGCTGAGTGGATTGCACGACGTCTTCCATGTCTCCGTCTGGAGGAAAGCCTTGGTGGAGGCTAGTGTGGTGATCGAGCCAGCATCGGTGCCGATAGAGGAAGACTTGAGGACGTGGATCCGTCCAATTGCTATAGAGGATTCAGAGATTCAGCAGTTGCGGAATAAAGAGGTTAAACTCGTGAAAGTCCGATGGGACAACTGTGGTCGTGAGGAGCTTTCTTGGGAGCGAGAGCAAACCATGCTGGAGGAGTATCCAGAGTTTTTCCGTTCAGGTACCATTTAAGCTTTTGATCCCTTTTTGCTTGTAATTTCGGAATGAAATTCATTTAAGGGGGAGAGAGTTGTAACGCCCCAAATTTTTGTAAGAAGGACGAGCAGCGTCGAGAGCCCTTTTGGGGCTTGGTGAGGGTCACACAGCCAAGGACACGAGCGTGTCCATGGCCTTGTAGAACCGGGTTCGTCGAGAGCGTGGGAAGTCGATATTTTTTTCGTTCAATTCGTCGACTAGTGGGGGATACGCCCTCCGACATGCCCGTGTCGGACCCCATGTCGCAGGCGTGTTCTCTCGAGTGTCGACACAGAAGTGTCGACATGGTGGTGTCGACACAGAGGTGTCGACACAGTTGTGTCGACACAGTTGTATCGACACAGTTGTGTCGACACAGAGGTGGTGTCGACACAGAGGTGTCGACACGGTGGTGTCGACACAGCGGTGTCGACACGGTGGTGTCGACACAGTGGTGTCGACACGGTGGTGTCGACACAGTTGTGTCGATACAGGGGAGGTGTCGACACGGGTAGGGGTACACGGCCTGGTCACGGGCGTGTCCCGGGGCGTGTCAGGGCCGTTCGACGATTTCCCCAGCAATCTGCGTTCGACGATTTCTTGCGTTCGACGATTTTGCCAGGGATCTGCGTTTGACGATTTCCTGCGTTCGATGATTTTGCCAAAGTCTTCGTTCGACGTTTTGACAGCATTCGACGATCTTGGCTCGACGATCGTCGAGCGCGGGGCAGATTGTGGCGTGTTTGACTGCCGACGCGGAGTGTTGACACAGGGGGTTTTTAGCGGGATCTTGACTAAATGTCCCGACACAATTTATTGGTCGCGGACGTGTCCTGCTCCGGTTTGGTGAACTGTGCAGCGTTCAGCCCCTTTTGTCCAGCTCAGACCTGGATCGTAGCCATGCTTTTCACTTTTGTGGGAATCAATGGCTGGTGGTTAATCCGATTGGGATATACCTGTGTTTAGGGTTTCAACACCCTTTTTTTTGCCGTTGGTTCTCTGTCTGAGATCTAGAGAGAAGGGAGAGCGAAGGAGGAAGAAGAGGTTTCAGTGCTTTTCATCCGGCTATTTTTCCATGGCTAGGAAGAGGAATCGGAAGGTAACGACACTTCTCCTCTCGGTTTTAGGATGGATGTTTTAGCATCTTTTCTTTTCTAGTTTTTGGGCACCAAACACTCAAATGGGAGGGGTTAGGGTCGCCAAGGTTCAAGAGGAACCTCTGGGTCGATTTAGTCCGTCCCCGGCATGTTTTTGCATTAAAGATCTGCTTCGTCAGTGGATTAGGCATGGTGGGTGAAGCCGTAGTCGCGACCGTTAGTCCGACCCGGTGATGTTGCATATGAGATTTAAGGATTCGTAGAGATCCGTTGCGGCAAGAGGCCGTTTGTGATGTATGATGTTGGTGGTGTTCTTCCCGTTATCTTGCGTGAGTACGTGTGGCCGGTACCGGACAAGGTTAGCTCCTCATTGGCGGTAGATGGTTTCCTTGATGAACAAGGTTAGCTCCACATGGGTGGTAGATGGTTACCTTGGTGCACGGGAACGCTGCAGTACAAATGAGGGATAAGGTGGAATTGTCTTGGATTGTGATGTGCCAAGGCATGGCTGTGTCTCCGTGGTCGGCTGGCTATCCCATGACGTGCAAGTCATATGTGGAAAGTGTCCCGGCGAGACTAGTCCCCTTTTGTGAGACTGACGAGAACGCCGAGCATGGGGCAAGCCCGAGCAATGAGGCCATGAGCGGGTGGGGTCTAGCAAGGGTTCTTAAATCGGTCAGTGTGTTGGACGGAGTCCTAACATGAGAAGTCAGAGCTTGCAGGCAAGCCCGGGTTTAAGACCTTGAGCGGGTGGGGCCTTGGCAAGAGTTCTGTGTGGCGGCTTGTGTGCCGTTGGGGAAATGTTGGTAAACCCCCCTTTGTTTGCGGCTTTATGCCAATGGGGAAATGATGAGTACCATATGATGTGATGTTGTGCTAGATGCATACGCTATAGGGTGCCTTGGGTGAAGCCCGGGTGTTGCATTCATGTTGCATAGTAGGCCCTATTATTAAATGCTCAACAGTAGAGAACATGTATGATGTTTGAGACATCCAAGCCTGTTTCCATAGTTGTTTTTCTTGCTTATGAATATTGCATACGAAGTGCTAACTTGCAGGTTAGAGGAGTACCCCGATGTCCGTTAGGGGCTGCCGGGAGGAGATGTGTTGGTTACACAGTTTGAGGTCAGCCTTTGCTGACCCACGTTACTAATAATTTTTACAGGGCAAGGATCGCAAGCAGGAGCTAGCTCGCCGGCCAGGAAGGCCTAAGCCTCATGAAGTGTTACCTTTTTGCTGCTTCCCTACTTTTATGACATTGTATGTATGATGCCCATGTGACTGTCTTGCATGCCGAGGTAGACTAGGTGTGCTTATGCACATATATGATTGATGTATTATTTGAGTTTAGACTCACTCTTGTTGTAAGGCCATAAGGCCATTTTATTACTCTTGTAGGCGTGGATAACTTCTAGTCTTGTTGTTGTTTCCACTGTGTTGTGTTTGAGTTTTGAGTTTGGGTTGTTATATAATCTTTTAATACTGAAGCTGTGGCGTCTGTATGTTGTGGGGCCCCGGCCGGACCCATATTATAGGTCATTACAGGGGAGGTGTTACAGCTAGGCCAGAGGTAGACCCGCTGCGCAGGCTCCTATTAGCTGGCAGGTCCAAAGGCTCGTCTGTGGGAGAGAGGTCTCGTTCTTGGTCCATGGTTTTGCACTACCTCGAGCGCGTCTCGGCCACATGTAGACCCGCTGCTTAGGCTCTCATTAGCTGGCAGGTTTGAAGGCTCGCCTATGGGGGAGAGGTCTGGTTCTTGGTCCTTGGTTCTGCACCACCCCGAGCGTGGCTCGGCCCCAGGTAGACCCACTACATTGGCTGCCATTAGCTGGCAGGTCCGAAGGCTCGCCTGTGGGGGGAGAGGTCTGGTTCTTGGTCCTTGGTTCTGCACTACCCCGAGCGCAGCTCGGCCGCAGGTAGACCCGCTGCGCAGGTTCTCATTAGCTGGCAGGTTCGAAGGCTCGCCTGTGGGGGAGAGGTCTGGTTCTTAAAGTTTTGGTTCTAGGTTCTTGGGAGTAGGTCTAGGCTCTGGGGAATTCAACACCACCTCAAGCCTGGATCGGTCCCCGGTAGGCCCATTACCCAGGCTCTCATCAAGCTAGCGTGACAATAAACCCATTCGATGACAGAATGGTTGGGAAAATCTACTTAAACAACATCCCAGCCTAACCTTATGAAATGAAAAATAAACTAAGGCAATGGCTTGGAGTAGTGCGAGTGGGGGCACTCGCAGCTGGCAGTTACGAGGATGGCCTCTCTTACGGCGAGTGGGCACTCGCGCGAGACGGAAGGCTCGCTATAATGATAGGTGAGCAGGTTACGTCACTAAGAGTCACCCACGCAGGGAGTACTTTAAAGCAAGGCGAGAAGGTTCTGTCGGTCCTCACGCATAAAAAAGACAAGGGATGCGACGGCTCGCGCTTGACATAAAGCCAACTCTCCAACAAGGCCACGAGACAAGACGTAGCACCATCTCGCGTGCGTGTGCGCATCAGAGTGTCATCCAGTAGTAAGAAAAATAAAGCAAAGGGTAGGGAGTAAAGGCGAGGCAGCGAGATGGGTGGATAACACCATCTCGCAGGCCCAATTAGACCAGTAACTTATTTCGCAAAATAAAGAACATAATAACAAGCAAGACAAACATGTACACTTAATTATCATTGTTATGTATCACAAAAACAGAGCTCAAAAAAGATTTAAGTTTTACAACAGTAACACAGAGAGGAGAGAGGGATTCTGGATCTTGGGAGTTAGCAAGTCATTTCTCCTCGCCGGAAGAAGAATCCTGATGGCGGCAACCCCCAACGTGTTAAAGTTGAAGATGATGACGGCGACGGCGACGGCGATGGCGGCATCCCCCAAGTTAAAGTTGAAGATGATGACGGAGACGGCGACGGCGATGGCGGCAACCCCCAAGTTAAAGTTGAAGATGATGACGACGACGGCGACGGCGATGGCGGCAACCCCCAACGTGTTAAAGTTGAATATGATGATGGCGACGACGACGGCGTTCTCCTACATGTTGAAGATGATGACTACATGATGTGGAGCTACATGAGATGAAGGCTTTTAAATATTATTTAGTTTATTTTTATTTGCATTTTTATTTTCATCATGTAATGTTTAAGTATTATAGGTATTGATTTATTTTTATTTAGTGGGCTGCACATAGCCTATGCATTTTGTAGCATAGACTTTCATGGTTTTACTTAGAGAATGAAAAAATTAAAACGTGAATTAAAAATTTGAATTTCCCCCTCACCTCTCTTTTCCCCCTTAGACAAAATTCGGCCCCCCTCTTCCTCCCTTCCTCTTGGCTGTCGGCAACCCTTCCTCTCCCCTCCTCTTGCTCGGCCTCCCTCCTCTTCCCTCCTCCCCTTTCCTCCTTTGCTCCCCTCGGTTTCCCCTCAACTCCAACTCCCAAGATTCGGCCACCACTCTCAAGCCGACCCTCACTTCAACACCGCAAACCGAACCACCATCCTCTCCCTTATCCAAAACCCGACCTCCATCAAGAGCCCCCAAATCAGCCCCCTTCCATAGTGAAATCGACCAAGATCAAAGGTGATTTTTTCTCCCTTTGTGGTTTTTTCCTCCATCCTGGCGTGAAGCAAAGGAAGCGGACAAGTTTCTCTCCATCCGGCGACACTCCGGCGGAGTCGTGGAAGAACGATCCTTGAAAGTGAACCGGAATCATATATTCCGGTTGGGTAACGAGATCTTCTACCTCTTGTGTGATTCTTATCTCTTTAGATTTTTAATTGGTGGAATACCTTTGTGTTACTTTGTAATCGTTTTTTCGTTCGTGGCTTATCTTTCCGATCGCATGTGTTGTTCTTTCTAATTGTTTAATTTTCCGAGAGATTTGGCGAGCCTCGCTTTCGTTTTGTTGGGGGAGATCTACCATTTCCGAACCGAACCTTTCGGTAGATCTCTTTTGGTACAACCATCGCTCGGTCGGACCCAAGATTGGTCCTTTTAGCTTGAGAGAACATCGGGCTCTAGTCGTTTGTTCGATCTTTAATCGGCGTGGCTACCGTATGTTAGCGATAGTTGATAACGTTGTTCGTGGGTGTGCTGCGTTTAGTTATTGTGTGAGCGTAATAGTGGAAATAGAGAGGCGTACGTGTTACTCCCTTTGCCGTTATAGCGTCAAATACCGTAGCCTACATCAATTTGGTATCAGAGGGAGGTTCACGTCAATTTCTTAATTGGCACCCTCCCCCTTTTATTTGCACGTCGACACGTACACTTCTAGTTCGTTTATTTGAAAATTAAACAATAAAAAAACTTTTCTGGTCTGCCAATAGCGGCTTAAATTTCTTATTTTTCAGCAAAAAAATAAAAAAAATTAATTAATAATTTGCATATTTTATTCTACAAGAAAATCTATTTTATATTAATATTACCCTAGTGGTTAAGCGGGAACAATTCCGACAAACTTATTTTAATTTGGCCAGAAGCGTTTCTCATTATATGTGCACAAATTCCGGATCGAGTTTTCTCTCCGGTTCTCACAATATGGCCTACGACGTCAATGTTTCCCGAGGAAAATCATTAGGTTCCATTAGGAATGAAGATAAACAAAACGCCCAGGCCAAATGACAAATAACTAATGATTTGGCTACCCTTAAACAAGGGAATAAGTCGGTCTCAGATTATGTGCAACTCTTTAAGGATTGGACGGTTAGGAGCAGTGTGCAGGAATCGCCTAAGGTCACCCTTTCCAGGTTTCGTAGGGTATTAAACCCCTACATCCAGGGTAAATTACTGCGTTATTGGCACACAGATTTAGACTCCACTTTTACCACGACATTAGAAATTGAGAAGCACCAGATTCGTAGGAGTAAAGTTCCCTCATGTCAGACGATTACTATATGTGAGTCTAGTGGCGAATATGGTCTTGGCTTTATTGTGCGTCCTACCCTGATTACGCCCGTAGACCATTTTGAGTCTCCCCCTGAGTTGCCTGATTTAGTTGTAGACTCCCCTGATGAGTCTAAGGACGTGCCTAGGACTGTGCCCGTCACTGAGGCGAGGCTGATATTACTGACGACTGTATTGACGTTGAAGTGATTGGTTACCCTAGTGACCTGGATGAGGATTTCTCCCCCGAGGAATCATCTCCACTTCCCTTCGTAGATGTTTCTGAAACCATTACTGAGTCTGATTTGAGTGAAGTTTCTAGTGAGGTGATAGAGTCACCCTGTGGCGAATGTTTCTCTGATCGTGAGTTAGGTGATGACGAGCCAGTTGAGTTTTCTGTGAGGGAAAATCTTTTGTTTGATTTTCCGTTTGATTTTGATGGCTTGCACCCGGAGGATTTTACTTGGACGATAAATCCGTATTTTGACATTGGGCATGACTTAGCCCCTCCTCCGGAATCTATCGATGCTCCCATTCATGAGATCTGTACTACTACTGATGTCGTGATTTATGAGTTGAAACAATGTCCTAGCGAGAGAGTTATATTTTTGGAAGACGACACAGAAGTAGACCCGGATGAGCTTCCCATGATGCTAACTCCATTGCGTGATTTTAAATGCGATCTTAACTCTCTCCCGGTTTTAGCTTTACCGACTCTCCCTCCTGATATGTTGACCCGACCAGCGGATCCTTTCGGACATGAATTTATTTTGCCTGATTTGAGTCATGTTATTTTACCATCCATGCTGGACCCTCCTTGGGACATGTCTCGTAGTGTGATAATAGATTTCGTGTTTGGTCATGATGAATGTCTCATTAATTTGGTATCCACTCGACTTTCTAAAACTAACCAAATCTCTGAGAGTACGTTAATGATGTGGCCATCTTTTGTGCCACCGGATCGCATTCTGTTGGTACCACCAGATCTCGTTGGGTTGGTGCCACCATATGTAGTTCCGCTAGTGCCACCCTATTACTTTCCGTTGGCGCCCCCATATTTAGTTCCCTTGGTTCCATCTCAAGTAGTTTCATTACAGCTATTTTACATGTCAAGTCTGCCTGCAATAGTATTTGCCTCTCATGCTTTCATTTTACATAAGCACAGTAAGGAGGCGCTAGTTACACACATGTCTTCTTATCAATATATCACTAACTTACATAAGAGGGCATCTCCCTATAAGGTTTTCGGTTTACTCTTGGTGCGACTCGTCCCTCAACGGATGCCTACGAGCACTATAAAAACGTTGGCGAGTCGGCGAGTTAGAACTTTTCGGATTTTTAATCAGTTAGGAGAAACAACATATCTGTTGAAGTTAACCACTGAATGGGGTAATTCCCCTAGTTTAAATGTTTCCACTTTCACGCATTGTGTTTTTCCACCTTTTGAAATATCTAACTCTACGTTTGGTGCCACTATATTTTCATTTGGGTTGGAGGGTGAGCTTGTTCTTGGACCGTTCTCTCCATTGGTCTCCAACGGAGGTACGTTGACTGTTGATGAAAAAATATTTCCTCTTTATTTGCCTAATGCTTTTCCCAGTTTCCCCAGGACAATCTTTTTGCTAGACAGGTTCACATTTGGTGTTTAGCTCTCCTCTCCAAATGGTGGTATTCAGCGTTATGTGATACGATGGGGTGCTCGCCCGGTCTCCGGTGACCCTTGTATTGCGGACTCGGCGATGGTTCTTTTGGATGATGTTCTTCGGCGCCAGCACCGCCATGCCAACTCATCGGCGATGAGTTATTTTGAGCGGGGGAGGATTGATGGCGGCAACCCCCAACATGTTAAAGTTGAAGATGATGACGGCGACGGCGACGGCGATGGCGGCAACCCCCAAGTTAAAGTTGAAGATGATGACGACGACGGCGACGGTGATGGCGGCAACCCCCAAGTTAAAGTTGAAGATGATGACGGCGACGGCGACGGCGATTGCGGCAACCCCCAACGTGTTAAAGTTGAATATGATGACGGCGACGACGACGACGTTCTCCTGCATGTTGAATATGATGACTACATGATGTGGAGCTACATGAGATGAAGGCTTTTAAATATTATTTAGTTTATTTCTATTTGCATTTTTATTTTCATCATGTAATGTTTAAGTATTTTAGGTGTTGATTTATTTTTATTTAGTGGGCTGCACATAGCCTATGCATTTTGTAAAGCCTATATATAGGCATGGACTTTCATGGTTTTACTTGGAGAATGAAAAAAATTAAAACTTGAATTCAAAATTTAAATTTCCCCTCCCCTCTCTTTTCTCCCTTAGACAAAATTCGGCCCCCCTCTTCCTCCCTTCCTCTTGGCTGCCGGCCGCCCTTCCTCTCCCCTCCTCTTGCTCGGCCTCCCTCCTCCCCTTTCCTCATTTGCTCCCCTCGGTTTCCCCTCAACTCCACCTCCCAAGATTCGGCACCACTCTCAAGACGACCCTCACTTCCACACCCCAAACCGAACCACCATCCTCTCCCTTATCCAAAACCCGACCTCCATCAAGAGCCCCCAAAGCAGCCCCCTTCCATAGTGAAATCGACCAAGATCAAAGGTGGTTTTTTCTCCCTTTGTGGTTTTTTCCTCCATCCCGGCGTGAAGCAAAGGAAGCGGACAAGTTTCTCTCCATCCGGCGACACTCCGGCGGAGTCGTGGAAGAACGATCCTTGAAAGTGAATCGGAATCATCTATTCCGGTTGGGTAACGATATCTTCTACCTCTTGTGTGATTCTTATCTCTTTAGATTTTTAATTGGTGGAATACCTTTGTGTTACTTTGGAATCATTTTTTCGTTCGTGGCTTATCTTTCCGATCGCATGTGTTGTTCTTTCTAATTGTTTAATTTTCCGAGAGGTTTGGCGAGCCTCGCTTTTATTTTGTTGGGGGAGATCTACTATTTCCGAACCGAACCTTTCGGTAGATCTCTTTTGTTACAACCATCGCTCGGTCGGACCCAAGATTGGTCCTTTTAGCTTGAGAGAACATCGGCCTCTAGTCGTTTGTTCGATCTTTAATCGGCGTGGCTACCGTACGTTAGCGATAGTTGATAACGTTGTTTGTGGGTGTGCTGCATTTAGTTATTGTGTGAGCGTAATAGTGGAAATAGAGAGGCGAACGTGTTACTCCCTTTGCCGTTATAGCGTCAAACACCGTAGCCTACATTAAATCCTCGCTCTCCTCGCCATAGAGCTGGGGGACCAGGTCGCGGACGGTCACCGTTTCTGAATCATCCTTCACGACCCCATGTTCCTTCATCATCTTCAGGACAAGATCTGCCGCCCTGATTCCAGCATCTCGGCATTGCTCATCAACCTCGTCAAAAGAATAATGAGGCGGAGGTGTTCGAAAGGGTTCGCTGCGAGACGTTGATGCGACATCGGCCTGAAGGCGAGTATTTTGGCCTTTCAAGCCCTTGACCTCCTCCTCCAGGGCCGCTACTCGCGAGTGCAGCCGCTCCGCCATCTCGGCATCCTGCGGGATGCCCGGTCATTAGTCAAAAGTATTTAAAGGAAAATCCAAGAGTAAGGATAGGGCTTTACCACGCTGCCTTGGGCTTTCGCGAGGTGGGTTTCGGCATCAGACAACCTTTTTGCGAGGTCTTCGGATTTCTCTCGCTCCGCCGCCAGGCCTGTCTCGCTGTCCTTCCATTTTTTGTTGATATATATAAGACGGTGTGAGGCGCAGTGTGCGAACTCCAAAGCACGCATTTGGGCGTGGGGGGACTTCAGGACAAGATCTCGAGTGGATTCTCTCTCCGGCGAGACGACATCGAGAACTCCATAAAGGCTGTACCCCACGGCGAAAGCATGGCTGGTGGGCTCCTCATGCTCCTTCCAAGGGGAAGGAGGGTGGAGATGGATACGAGGTTGGTATCCCGCCTCCACAATAAAACAGGGTCACCAGCAGCATCTGAAAACACGGGGCCCAGGTTGAAGTTCATGTAGGAAGAGGGGGCGGGACGGCTGGAGGAGTCGCCTTCACGAGAGGTGGTGGAAGCCTGTTGATTGAATGTGGCAGCAGGCTGATTGGGAAGAGCCATCTCGCGGGTAGGCGAGACGACCTGTTGAGGAGGCAAACGGGGCGATTGAGACCCCTCCATAGAGATAGGGCTCAAGGACCCCGATATCTCCTTCTCCTTCGGGGTCATCTTCTTTTTCCCCTTGGAGACAGCCACAACTTTTCTCATTTTCTTTGAAGGGCCGGAGCGAGAAGGGGCCATGTCTCCTGCAGGCCTCTTCGGAGGGGCAGGAGCCAGGGACTCTCTCGCCGCCTCAGCTGCCGTGCTGGCGAGATCAAGGCCTTTATAGGGGTGGATGTTGTTTGGTAAGGAGGGTGGACTAGGACGACTTGCTCCCCTAAAAACAAAACATGGCTATGAGAAGGAGAGACGGAGAAACAATCATACACAATTCGAGACAAGAAAGCGAGAGTACCTTCGCCGCTGAGCACTGGAGGCAGCGAGCCGAGGCCTCGCCACAGGAAGTTGACTTCGAAGTTTTTGCCGAGGAAGTAATCATACTGCAGCTTCTCTGGGCCACCCACCTGTGGGGTCGCGTAGAAGCTCTCGGGGGGGGGGGGGGGTGACACCGGCGCGAGCGGGATGCCCCCGAAGTCAGCACGGTCTCCGCGGATGAATACGAACCTCGTGAGCCAATGGTGATTTTTATTTGGCGTCTCGCACACCTTGAGCCCTTGCCCGGTGAAGTACGAGACGCCATCAACGTTGGCGTGATAAATGAAGAGCTTGTGAAAGATCGTCAAGCTGAATTCAATGCGGTCCCGGCGCATGTTGCAGGCGAAGCCGATCAACACCGAAATGGCGTTCGGGTTGAACTATGCCGGGACGATGCCGAAGTACTTGAATACCTATTTTACCTTAGGCCATAGAGGCAACCTCAACCCCACCTCAAAGTGCGAGATGGGGAATGCGAGCTCTCCCGGATAATAGGTGTTGATTGACTCGCAAACTTTGGGGGGCCGCAACTCGAGCCCCTCCCCCAGATACTCGCGGTCGAGTCTGCTGTAGTCCTCTTTTGAGAGCCGGCCGAGCGGAAAGTCATGGTCTATGAACCGCTTCCCGCAGCGGCTGCGCCCCTCGCCTTCCTCAACTCTTTTCTTACCCATCCTTGGCGAGACGGTTTTAGGCGAGACGAAGGGAGAAAGGAAGAGTAAGAAAGAAGTTCGGCGAGAGGGCCTGGAGAGAAAAAGTGCGAGAAGGTGCAGCGAGACTGATGAAGCAAGGGGGGCAAGAACTTGGGCACGATAGAAGTAAGAGGCGCGGATATCCTTCTGATCCAGGACCGGGATATTTATAGCAAATATGGTGAAGTGATTAATGAGCGGGAAAAGGTACAGAAGGAGGGGAAGAGTCGGCCGACATTTTACACTCTCTCTCCTAAAAAACCTCGATTTGCGTGGTCAGTCGCAATCATGGGACATTGATTAAAGGAAATTAAAGAAATTAAAATTAAACAGCAGTAATAAGTTTCAAAAAACACCATCCCGCATATGGCGGGCACCAAGTTCTCTGGCAATGCCAGGGAGACGGTCACATAGAGCATTTATTATTACAGCACTCAAATACATAATAAAGAATAAGGGGCGAGACGGACGGTCTTCAGTACGGATTCCATTGCCAGCATCCACCACGAGCTCCCGCGCAGGGAGGCCTACTGCGCGAGTGGAAGGCATGAACGGGCTCAAGCCCACGACGAGCGAGATGAAGCTTCATATCGACCTCGCTGATGATGGCGTCAGGGTTGGTTCCATCGACAACTAACTCGGTATCTGCCTCGAAAGATAGGCGAGCGCGCTCGTTCTCCAGCCATTCGATGCGCCGATCTGCCGCCTGATTGTCCAGCGTCAACGAATGGATGATGCGCGCGTGTTTCTGGAACAACTCGGTAGTCTTGCGCCTCATTTCTGCCGGTTTCGCAGGGTCACCAAGGTAAATTACAATCCCGTTAAGGGGAGGAAGAGGCGAGATAGCAGGTTGCCCAGGGTGCTCCTCAGCAGGCGAGTCGGTCTGGACGCCTTTTGAAGGAGTAGAGGGGATGGGTGAGAGAGGCTCCCGCAGGAGTGTGGGAGTAGTGAGTGGGGCAGAGATGCGAGAGGGAATGTTTCTCACCTGGATTACGGGATGTCCCGGCGGCCTGGGAGGGATCGTCTCTCCTCTCGCAGGGATGAGTAGTTGGAGGAGTGGAAGGTGGTTGCGAGTCGGAATCTTCGCGATGGGCGGCAGAGTCATCTTGCGGGCTTTCCGGTTGTTGTGTAGCTGCGGGAGCTCCCTGAAGAGACAAATAATTAAGAAGGCAGATACAAATATTGAAGAATAGAGATAGAAGCGGGATCTCACCACTTTCTCTTTGGGAGATGCGGGAGGAGGAGTGGGGCAGGTCTCCTGGACTGCGCGAGATGAAGAGGATGGTAAAGAGGGTAGGGGGCGAGCTAGAGTTTATGTAAAAGTGGCCACGTTGGCCTTGTTCTGCCGACGCACCTTTGCAAGGCACTCACTAATGCTCTGGCTATGAGACATGATGAACAGTCTATTGCAAGGAAGGAGTCTTGGGGACTAACCCAAAGGTGCACCCAAAACACTGGGCAGATGCATGGTTCTGCCATCTTGGTGACCTGGGAGCCAACTTGTACATAATTGGGTTATGTAATATTATCTGATCGATACTCGGGCTTCGAGGAAGCTTGATCAGCGCCGATGACTTAAATTGACGTAGCGATGTGAGCAACGAGTTGAGTGGAGCCGTACCCTCTCTAAGTGGTTCAGTTTTAGAGGCCTACCGATGGCATAGAAGGTGGGTCTTTGGATTAGGCCGGAATGACTTCAATGCTCACGAGATTTGCCGTCCTAGGGGCGGTGGTGTACCGGGTTCACCGATAATGTCCCCTGAGAGCATGGGGTGTGTGGCTGTGCGTGCATACGCCTGTGGTGAAGTGTAATTTCACTATACTGTTTGGCTATGCTAATAAAGTGTAGGGAAGGAGCATCTCCGCCCCGAGTTAAGGGCCGGGGTCGTTATAATTTGGTCAGCTTTAGCTGACCGTTGCTTTTGTTTGCCACCGCTGCGGTGGATTGTTTCTTGCAGGTGCTGCGGAGCCTAGCGGCAAGTAGCGGGTTGAAGCCCTAATGCTGAGCTGGCCCTTGAAGGCCAAAGCAAATGCTTACTTATTCTGATCATGTGTGACCGGCCAGCGTGCTGATGTGTGTAAGAAACTTTTTGTTTAAAGTAAACTCTTATAAGGCCATAAGGCGAAGTACTTCGTGTATTTGTACGCTCATTCTTTTTGTGTTATTTTTTAAGTGGACATTCATGTTATGGCTGGGTTCTTTCTTTGCAACATTTAAAATGCTTCCGCTAGAATATACTCTGTGTAGGACGTTTGTTATTCGAAGGATGGTTTCATTTCTTCACCCTTCGCTCTGTCTATGGTATATGGCATCGGGCCCTGGTCGGACCTACTGTTATATGCCATGTGACAAATAGGGGTGTTACAATTTGGTATCAAACTACCGTTTTCAGTCATGCTTAAATGAATTCGTGGACGAATTCACTTTTAAGGGGTGGTGAGGACATGTGTGCGCGTCATCGTTATAACATAAAAATAACCCATGAATGTCCACTTAGGAATGAAAATACACATGTTTGAGGAACCTGCGTGTTCCTATAATTGCTTTTTGCGATGTTGTTCGTCACTTAATGGTGTTTTGTACGTCTATGGGTGACCAGGAGTGGTGCAGGGCCTTCAGAAAACCCACATTCTAAGGCAAGTAGTGTACCCAATGATGTGCCTACAACCCCTCCTTCAGCAGAAACCATTAGATTGGTGGCTGAAGCGGTGTTTGCTATGATAAATGCCCAACCAACAAGGCAGGTGCAACAGCCAACTCATGTGGTGGAGCAGGTACCTGTTCAAGCGGAAGAACCGAGAAGGGTAGAGCAAGTGGTGGTGGAGCCATTGGTACCTAGGAGAGCAACTGAAAAAGCAGCTCAAGCATGTTATGGGCTTCAATCCTCCAGTGTTCTCATGGACGGGAACCCCATCCCAAATTGAGGATTGGCTCTCCTGAGTAAAGAGAGTCTTGACAGCTACAGAAATGGAGGAGTGGCAGAAGACCACCATAGCCACTTTCCTGTTGGACGGAGATGCAAGGATGTGATGGGAAGGTTTAGAGCTACATCACTTGAGGGGAAGGAAACTCACAGACATCTCGATGTAAGAATTTTCGTGACTATTGTTGGCAAGGTACCTTCCCCCGGCTCAAAGGATTGCGATGGAAAATGAGCTCTAGAGGTTGAAGCAAGGAGAAAGTAGCATGGACTAGTACCTCCATGAATTTACACGGTTGGGTCGGTATGCTAGCTCTACATTCGTAGATGGGGTGCATAAGACAAACCGATTATATGAGGGTCTATGGGATGACCTAAGACTACTACTCTCGGGGCCTATGACGTAGAGCTTCCTGACCCTGGTTAATATGGCCCGGTCATTGGAGAAAGATCTGAGGAATGTGCAAGCGAAGAAAGACTCTAGTGCAAAGAGGATGGAGTTTAAAATGCCGAAGTCATCAAAATTTTTGTCCCGTAAGTGTAATAAGAAGGCTAGGACTTCGCGTCCAACCCCTTCTTCTGGTGCATCTGAGGTGACAACAGTCCGAACCTCAGGCGTATGCTATAATTTTGGAAAGCTGGGACACTATATCCGAGATTGTCGGAGCGTGCGCTCGTTGTCCAAGAGAAATCCTGGAGCAACATATGAGGAGAAGGGCAAGATGGTGGAGTCAACCGCGTCACACTATGCTCCAACTCAACCTAGAGTCTATAACCTTGGCCAGCAGGAGGCCATAAAGCAAGCTGATGTGGTGACAGGTACGGTTTAAATTTATAGCAGTTTAGCTTTAAATACTTGTTACCTTACGCATGTTAGCTTATTACTGCTTTTATAGGCTTTGTTTTCATTTTTGATAATCCGGCGAGAGCACTGTTAGATACGGGAGCTTCACACTCCTTTTTGTCCGAAGTATTTATATCATGCATCGGAGTACCTTCTTTGATGGCAAAGGACAAACTGGATGTGTTGTTGCCAAATGGGTGCTCAATACGGGCAGATAGAGTCTGTGGCGTAAAGATACAGATTGGGAGTCAGGAGTTCGACGTACAAACGTCGTTACTGCTGCTAGTGGAATTCTACATGATATTTGGTATGGACTGGCTCTCGGAGCAGCAGACATACATTGATTTCAACCGCAAGGAGGTAAAATTGGGAGCTGGTCGTGAGACGACATTTGCGGGCTTGAAAGGGTCGAGAAATACTTTGATGTCTTCTCTTCAGGTGGTTAAGGCAGTTCGTGCTGGTGCAGAGCTGTTCTTCACGCTAGTGGAGGCTTCGAAGCCTAAGCCTGCTTTGGACAACATCCAGTGGTATCCGAGTACCCTGATGTGTTCCCTGGCAATCTCCCTGGAGCCCCACCTCAGCGGGAGATTGACTTCACTATTGATCCAGTGCCAGGTGCCAAACCTGTGTCACGCTCCCTGTATCAGTTAGCGCCTAAGGAGATGGCAGAGATGAAGGTTCAACTTCAAGAGCTATAGGAACAGGGTTATGTGCATCCAAGTTCGTCGCCTTGGAGCACACCGGTCCTTTTTGTTAAGAAGAAGGATGGAAGCTTGCGACTATGTATCGATTATCGAGAGCTAAACATGTTAACAGAGAATAATAAGTACCTGATCCCAAGAATTGATGATCTGTTCGATTAGTTAGTTGGGTCATCGGTGTACTCGAAATTGGATCTTAAGTTGGGATATTATCAACCTTGGATAATAGAAAGTGATATCCCCAAGAGAGCTTTCAGCAAGCGGTATGGGCATTTTGAGTTCACCATCATTCTGTTTGGGCTGACTAATGCGCCATCCGTGTTCATGAATCTGATGAACAGAACTTTCAGAGAGTACCTGGACAACTTTGTGATCGTTTTTATTGACGATATATTTGTGTACTCGTAGTGTGAGGAGGATCACTTTAAACATCTGTATTTGGTGTTGGAGATGCTGGGGAGGAACCAAATGTACGCCAAGTTCTCTAAATGCAAGTTTTAGTTGTCCTCGGTAGCATTCCTTGGTCACATAGTTAGTGGAGATGGAATTGCGGTGGATCCGGCGAAGATAGTTGCTATACGGGAGTTGCCTGTGCTGTCTACGGTAGCGAAAGTCCGGAGTTTTCTGGGGCTTGCGGGCTATTACAGGCGCTTCATGGAGAACTTCTTGTGGATAGCGTTACCCCTCATCAATCTGACGAGAAAAGAGCAGAAGTTTGTCTGCACGCCTGAGTGCGCACAAGCTTTCGAAGAGCTGAAAAGTCAGTTGACCACGGCGCCTGTTCTAAGTTCACCTAGTTGGGCCGAAGGCTTTGAGATCTACAGTGATGCTTCGGGAAGTGGATTGGGTTGTGTTCTACTGCAGCATGGAAGTGTAATAGCTTATGGCTCGCGTAAACTGAAGGTACATGAGAGGATTTATCTGGTCCATGACTTGGAGTTAGCGGCCATGATATTTTCCCTAAAGCTATGGAGGAATTACATGTACGGTGTGAAGGTCAATATCTATACCGACCATAAGAGCCTGAATTACTTGTTGGATCAAAAGGATCTAAACAAGTGGCAGCAGAGATGGATGGAGTTCCTGGGGGACTATACATTCAAGATTCATTATGTGTTTGGGAAAGGGAATGCGGATGCGGATGCGTTGAGTCACAGGTCCCCTGCGCAAGCCAACTGGTTGTCAGTTTATGACGAACGTTTTATTATGGTATTGGAGGTATTAGAGATCTCTTGTGTTGACGAGCAGACTAGTGTCGAAGCGCAATTGAATTGGACAGAAGTTCAGTATGACCTGGCTGATCGGATTCAGCAGGCTCTGGATTTGGATATCAATATGAAGCAAATCATGGATGAGGCTTTGGATGGGTCAAATTGCCAATTTGATGTTGTGGATGGATTGTTATGGAAGGACAGTCATCTGTGCGTCCCAAATATGGGTAAACTGCGGGTGGAATTGATGTATGAGGCTCATCATATCAAGTACTCGATTCACCCAGGGAGCACGAAGATGTACCGTGATATAAAGAAGTTGTTCTGGTGGCCAGGACTTAAGAAGGACGTGGCACTTTACGTGGTGAAGTGTCAAACGTGCACCTTAGTGAAGGCGGAGTGCCAGAAACCTGGAGGTTTCTTGAAGTCCTTGCCTATCCCGGAGTGGAAGTTCGACGATATTTCGATGGACTTTGTGCATGGGTTTCCAAGGTCGCAGAAGGGAAACGAAGCCATCTGCGTGATCGTAGATCAATTGACGAAAGTGTCGCACTTCATTCTGAATAGTAAAGATGATTCGGTGGAGAAATTAGCAAAACTCTACGTGGATAACATTGTTCGATTGGATGGTGTGCCCCGCAACATCGTAAGTGACCGAGATGGGCGTTTCACGTCCAATGACTAGAGGTTGGTGCAACAAATGTTAGGAACCAAGCTGAGGTTCAGCACGGCCTTTCATCCGCAGACGGATGGTCAGACCGAGAGGGCCAACATGATGATGGAATACATACTTCGCATGTGCTTCTTGGATTACGGGAAGCAGTGGGAAGATCACCTATACTTGGTTGAATTTGCTTATAATAATAGCTAACAAGCGAGCATTCAAATGGCGCCCTTCGAGGCCCTTTATGGTAGGAAATGTCGCACGTCGTTGTAATGGTTGGAAACGGGTGAGTCGAAGCTGTATAAACGGTAAGAAGTGGAAGATGCAACTTCATTGGTACGAACTATTCGAGAACGATTGCTAATCGCTCAGGACAGGCAATCTAAATACTATAATACCAAGCATAGGAATGTTGAGTTCACTGTTGGCGACTGGGTGTATTTGAATATTAAGCCGTTCAAGGGCATCTCACGGGTACGGCGCTGGAAGAAGCTAAGCCCGAGGTGTAACATCTCATTTCCAACTAGACCCCTAAGTATGGTTTTTGGCCATGACTAGGTCATGACCAAACCCTAGGAAGCCCAAGAAGACCAAGAAAACCTAAGGATGTGGGTGAGACAACTATGGTCTGCAAATAGTAAATTCCTGAACCTTAGTTTAAAATAACCATGGGGCTTCACCAAGACTTCAAGACCCCACCATGGTCTCGTCAACCCATTGTATGATCCATTAGAGCACTAAGGACCCATGAAGGGCAATCAAAACGGTTAAGTTGACCCAAGTCAACCCTAACCCTAAATGGGTCAAACTAACCTACTTAGGGTCAATTGACCATCCCCAAGCCAAGTGGACCACACCCAAGCCCACCTAACCCTAGAGTGAGGTCAATCGGTCACCTAGGACCCATTGGGGTCCACCCAAGAGGTTAAGTTGACCAAAGTCAACTCTAACCCTAAATGGGTCAACCTAACCTACATTGGGTCAAACTGACCTGCACAAGGGCCAATTGAAGTTCCCTTTAGCCAAGTGGACCCCACACATACCTTCATAACCCTAGTGAGAGGCCAATGGGTCACCTAGGACCCATTGGGGCCAACCAAAAAGGCTAAGTTGACCAAAGTCAACTCTAGCCCTAAAGTGGTCAAGTGCCCTGCCTAAAGGGTCAAGTGACCTCCAAAGGGCCAAGACAACCCTACCTAGGCCTTAGGGGAGGCCAATGGGTCACCAAAGACCCATTTGGGCCAACCTCAAAGAGCAAATTGACATAAGTCAACCCTAGCCTAGGTTTGGGTCAAGCTAGCCCAAATAGGCTAACTCAAGCTCAAGCCCAACTCACTTGGGCTAACCATATTTTGGTGGATGAAATAAACATGTGGGCTGCCAATAGAAGATTGACCAGCCAACTTAGTGACTAGGAGAGAGAGAGAGAGAGAATCTCAAAAATTAAAGAATAATTAGGAGAGAGAAAGGTATATTTAAGGGTGTTTAAGGGAAATGAGCCACTTGGACTCATGCCATCAGCCCCCACTTGGGCTGGCTGACCCATGGAGTCATGGAGGAGGAGGTGGATGGAGTGGGGCCCACCCATGCATGCATGGTGACAAAAACAAGGCAAACCAACCACCTTGCACATAGGAATTATCACCCTCCCCCTTTACTTCATCTTCTCACTTTCCCCCTCTCCCCTTTCAGTTCATTACCCTCAGGACAAGGAGAGCAGTAGAGGGAGAGAGAGAAAGCCGAGTTGGAGCCGTGAAAACCAAGAGAGAAGCGCCTCCGCCGTCGCCGCCATGGTTCCCCGCCGCTCCTCACGTCGCAAGGCCGCCGGGAAGGTCCTCCCTCACCTCTCTCTTCATGCATAGATCTTAGGAATGATTAGGGTAGGGTTCGGGCTTGAATGAGCCCGAACCCAGTTTCTTTATTTCCTCCATTAATGGCGTTTTGCAAGCTTCGGGTGAGGTGGCGCCGCCACCTCCCGCCGCCCTAGCCGCCGGGAAAGGGTTGCCCCCACCACCGTGAGATGGGATCTGATGTTCGCCGGTGGAGGCACCGCCGGTAGCCGATGGGAAAACTCCCGTGAAAGCTTGGCCGGGAACCAGGAGTTTGGAGAAGAAAACACAACAGCCGTCCATCTGCTTTAAGATTAGTGCCATGCATATATAATAATCCAGGAATTATTTTATTAAATGAATAGTGCTATTTTTATGTCCTTTATATCCGACTTTTGCATGTCAATATTTAGGGCCCTTACAGCCTTTGTCATAAACTATTCTCAACATGAAAATTGTAGGTCTTGAAGTCACCATTAATTTGATATGTTACACATAATTTTTGGTTAAGTCTACTGCCCTATAGAGCCATTTTCCTATGGCTGGTCCTAGGATAGGTCAGAGACTAAAATGAGTGCCCTGCCCAAACACTAAGTCCAAATGGGCTGAAATTTTGGGCATGTGGCTTCATTAGGAATATCTAGGCCCTCCTTAAAAATGGGAATTTTTGGGGAAAATAAATCTATAGGTTTAGTCATAATATGATAAATTAAATTTGTTGATTTTTGGAGCATATCAACTCCAAAATCCCCCAAATTTTGGTGGCCTGCCCTTAGGAGTATATTAGACCTATGGTAGCAAAATTAGACAATATAGCCCTCTGCATGTTGAGATATCTCACTTGCAAGATCTGAAAAATTGAATGCCCTTGGGCTGCAAATAGCAAAATGCAGAAATTTGAAAGTGATGCCCAAGCCCATCCAGAGGCCCACATGACCTGGGATTTTGGGAAGTAACTGGTTTAGGGCATAATTAGGCACTTCCCAAAAATGGGACTAATTGGAAATAAAATTAGGGTGAAATTACTAAAATACCCCTAGGCTTGTTTAGGTGATTCTTGGAGTAGTTCAACTCCAAAATGCCCCAAATTTTGGTGGCCTGCCCTTAGGAGTATATTAGACCTATGGTAGAAACATTAGACAATTTAGCCCTCTGCATGTTGACATATCTCACTTGCAAGATCTGAAAAAGTGAATGATCTTGGGCTGCAAATAATAAAAATGCAGAAATTTGAAGAGATGCCCAAGCCCATCCAGAGGCCCAAATGACCTGGTATTTTGGGGAATAACTGGTTTATGCCATATTTATGCCCTGCCCAAAAATGGGACTGATTAGAATTAAAATTATGGTGAAATTACCAAATTACCCCTTGGCTTGTTTAGGTGATTCTTGGAGTAGTTCAACTCCAAAAGGCCCCAATTTTTGGTGGCATGTCCATGAGGACATTATTAGGGTATGGTTAAATTTGCAGCCCATATGCAACAAAGCAAGTTAGGGAAACCCCTTGCATGTGCTGGCTTGTAAAGGGCTTGGAGTGCGTATAGCCAAAAGAAGAAAAAAATGAAATATTGAAGGCACAGCCCCTTTTGGACCACTAACTTAGTATTACCTTAAGTACCCTCCCATATTTGGGGAAAAATGGATGAATTAGGGTTGACTTACCCTTGGACCCAAGTTCACACCCTAAGGATGGACATTTAGGGGTTGTGAAGGACATAGGGGCAAATGCCCTTGTATGGCCTTGTAAATCAGTAGAGAGTTAGCTTAGATATATTTAAGCCTCTGGTTGAAAAATTATGGAATTTTGAAGTAGTTAAGTACCTCAAAAGTCAAACCCTAGTTTTAGGGTAGAAGCACTACTAGGTCAAAATGGTAACTTAACCTCATCTAAAAATTGTGAAAATAGGATAAAATGAATCCTAGGGTGAGTTGAACCCCTAGATAGTTTTAGTGGAATTTTATGGATTATATTCATGGTAGTTCCTTTGTTAAATATCAAAGTGTCCAATTTGTATTTGATTTAATTTGATTATTTGGTTTAAATGGAATTTAGTAAAATTTGGCCAGTAGAGGTTTTTGACCTAAATAGATGTCTCTAAATTTTATTATAATTTTAAAAGGAATATATATTGCCTCCTTCATAAATTTTGTAAAGGCCATACTTGATAAATAAATCATTTAAAGAACAATTTAACTTGCAAAAATGTGAATTTTGGCCACTGATGATTTTAGGATGATATCTACTATTAGGAATTTAATAAGGAATTTTTGAAGTGTAATTATAGTACTTGATTCACAATTATGCTCTTTGTTGATTTTTGTATTGAATTTATTTAGAATTAAATATTCAGTGAAAAATCATGAAAGTTTGCCAGTGATAATTTTAGCACTGTAGTAGTATAATATATTTAACTCAAATTATTTGGATGAAAATATCAAGTAGTTGATTTACAAATCTTGGAATATTGGAATTTACTGCTAAAATAATTTTAGATCATTTAAATGTTTGTAGAAAATGTGAAATTTGGAAATTGTCACTTATTAGACATATGGAATATTATCATGAATTTATAAAACATTAATCATGTCTAAAATGTATACTTCATGATCAACTTGACTATAATTGACTCTTGTAAGAAATTATTTAAATAGAAGATTAATTGAGGAAAATACAATATTCTGGAATTAAATCATTTATGTCATGATAGGACTCCAGTAATAATCCTAGGTCATTCAGATGAAAACTTGAAGGACATCCTATCATGAACATCACTTAGTATAGGTTGGTTTGCAAATAGTAATTTGGGGAAAAGTTGTATTAGGATCAGAGTTGGATTAGTGTAGAGTTAGTCGAGCTGAATTGTTTGGAATGAAAGTAGATAAGTCACCATAGAAGGTTCTAAGGAGTGGTGGGAATCGAGTTGATGTGTGTTAGAAGCTAAGCGAGTTCGACGAAAGATCATCGTTCCCGCGAGAGTGAAAGGTCTGAATTACCTTAGGATTAGCCTATCGCAATATGAGAAGGTAAGGGGTAAGGGAAATCAACCAATAATAATAATAAGTACCTTGCGAAAGGGAACGCTGGGCGTAATCCCAACACAGTTCCTAGTGCCCCTTAAGAGCCCTTCACAGGGAATACCGGGGGCAGTCCTGGGTTAACGTAAACCTTAAAGAACAAATCGAAAGAGTAATTTAGTAAATAGGGTTTCACACTGCACTCACTAGTTGGACAAGTATTGGAAATGGTTAATTCGTCCCGAGGTGTTCAAAGGGGCGCCATCCCGCGGTGTTCAAAGGGATGAGGTTTGGAATAAGAGACGGACGTTTTGGTCCGGGGAGCTTTGGCTCGGTTGATATTTATGACAGACGGGTTGGTCCGGGGAGCTTTGGCTCGGTACTGATACGATAAATTTGCATGTGCATGAAAGGAAAGAAAGTTAAGGTGGTGGGTCTTCGGTATGGGTTAGTCGATCCACCGACGCCTATACGTTGACTCGGCAAGTGTGGTTTTACACTTAGCCAAACTTAAGTCCGGCGGTCCAGGCGGCAAGAGTACGTGGTAGTCCGCTTAGTGCACCAAGCGTTGAGGCATATGATAGGTCAGACCGGTAGTGCTTTTACTGGTTTTGAGGTGGGCGAGGCCCAACCCACCGCTTCCGTTTGCCACTACCGAGGTATCATGGGAGGTAACGGCTCCGAAAGGGGGAACTAAAGGTCTGTGTGCATAGAGTCGGGTGTGTGTGTTGCACTTGCATGTCCATCATACCCACTTGCATGTCATAGCATAATCGATTCATTTAACCCTGACACCTAAAGTATAAGTGGTATGGGACGCTTATACATTAGGCCCTGCAAAATGACCCCTTGGTCTATAAGCTTGTGTGGGCAAGTTTATAAATTAAGGTTATTTCATATATTTATATGGTGCTTGTGATAACTGACACCCCAACGTGTAAAGTGGTATGGGACATTTTATACGATGGGAGCCTTGTAGAAGATCCCTTGGCTTATGTGTACTCACATAAGTGAAGGTTAAATTCCTTTCTTACTTTACCTATTACAACACTATTATAACTTGCTAGTTAGCCCCCCCTGTCACTTGTTTTTGATTTCTCTCCTCTTTCACGTCCTTTCCTTTCTTCCTCCCCGCTCGGTGCCTAGGAGCATGGGGGAAGGGGTGGGGGACGATAGGGCTTAGTATTTTAGACTAATGGTTTTCGAACCACATCATATTAGGGGATCGTGGAGCCAAGTATGGAGGAGCAGCCCAGGAGACCGGTGCAATTGGAGATAGGGCAGTCTAGCTCAGGAGCACAGCCAGCTGGGACCGTGAGTTCCGACTTCTAGTAGTTGTTTTGTTTTGCTTCAGCATGAGAGATCTGTAGTGAGGATATTGATGTACCGGGCTTCAGCCCTTTTATTTCTGTACACTTTACAATTCTGTGGACACTCCCTTTGCGGAGATTTATATATATATGTGATTTGCTGTGGACTTATCTTCTCTTGCACTACTACTTTTTGATACAGCTGCGATCGATTTGGCCGGCAAGATCGACGTCTTATAGTGACGACCTTCCCGGGTCCGAAGGTGTCACCGCTAGGCGGCGGTTCTGGGCCTAAGGCCCCGGGGTTTGAAAAGATAAAAAAGGGGGTCTTACAAGTGGTATCAGAGGGAAACCTCGATCGAAAAGTAACAGTCCACAACCCCTGGGTCACCCCCGCGCGATTTTAGTTTGGGGACAAACTAAGCAGCAGAAGCAGTGGTGTGCCCATGTGGGGATCACATATATAATTGTCCATTTTTAGTTAAGGTTGAAACAAATTTCTGACGATAAATTTTGTGGCGCAGCCTCCAGCACTGCCTACACAGATTCCGGAAGTTACACCACCGTCGCCGGTTCCCACTCAGTTCCTACAGTCTAACATGGGACAGACTCTGACGGCTATCTTGGAAGCCTTCAGGAACCAACAGGACCCGGCTCCGCAGCCTATTCCGGGAGCCAACTGGCTCAGCATCTTTCGAGGATTCTCTCCCCCATCCTACTTGGGGACAGAGGGGGTAGTTCGGACAGAGGAATGGCTAGACATCATGGAGGAGATGCTGACAGGGATACGGAGCCCTTGGGAGGAGAGGGTGCCACTGGTTGTTTCCTGCTTGGAGTCCCATGCCAAGCGGTGGTGGAAGACAGTTCTGGAGACTACCTTTGCCGATAGGGAGGCTACCGAGGTGACGTGGGAGGAGTTCAGGCCCATGCTGTTGGAGAACTTTGTTCCGCAGTCGGCCCGAGACGAGCTGGAGGACCGCTTCTTGCAGTTGAAGCAAGGTGCAGGACGGTGGTGGAGTACCATCGAGACTTCAATCATCTGGCCCGTTTTGCAAACTCTTACCAGCTAGATGAGGCAGCGTACACTAAGAGGTTCTACAAAGGTTTACGGGAAGCCATGAGGGATGCCCTTCTTTTCCTTTCGGACGGGCCTATCGGTCATATTATGGAGATGGCAAAGAGGTTAGAGGCAGATTGGCTCAACACCAGAGGCCGGAAGCGGCCAACGGAGGATCAGATCCGGGGAGCCCGGAATGATCAGTGGCGAGGTCATGCGCCAGAGGTACAAAAGGTGGAGGATCAGCCTCGGCAGGTGGTGAGGCAGGAACCAAGGGAGCAGGTGACGATGGGACCCTCAGCCTATTCAGATGAGAGATGTGCAGAGACCGGGAGGTGGGGCTTACACTCCGCCGGAATGTTACCACTGCCATCAGGTGGGGCACATCAAGAGAAACTGTCCCGTGAGAGGGATGCCTCCACCAGCACCGCAGATTGCCCCACTGGCTCAGCATTATGGAGGCCGAGGACGTGGCCAAGGGCGCGGATATAAGGGCAGAGACCGCAGGCCGGAAGGACAGCAGATTTATGCACTGGACCTGGCTCAACCCAGGAACCCGGAGCAAGTGATTACATGTACGACCAAAAGTTTTCTTTTTTACTTAAGTTCTTTCCTTCCTAGAAAAGTAGTTTCATGAACTTGAATTATTAAGACTAGGCAGGAAAACCAGAAATGGAACTCTAAGTAAAATTTACTATCTCACGCATCGTCTTCATTTGCGGCAAGCCCGCACACACTCTCTTCGACACGGGTGCTTCGCACTCGTTTGTGTCGGAGACCTTTATCCAAGGGTTAGGAGGCGTGGAGAGGATCACAACCCAGATGTTACGGATACGGCTACCCGACGGGTCGGAGCTGTTCGCATCATCCCATTACAACCTGGAGGCATGGATAGGTGGAAAAACCTACGAAGCTCCAGCGACAATTCTGTTGCTGCCTGATTATGATCTGATTCTGGGTATGACATGGCTCCAATGGAACCATGCCCAGATTGACTGCTTGGGCAAGAGGGTTACCCTGAGACATGGGGACTCGTTCGTCATGATGGAAGGTATTAGACCCGCCTCCCATATATTCTTATCATCTATTCAGGCCGTCAAGGCACACATGCAGGGCGAAGAGATTTATCAGATTCTCTTCGAGATGGCGGAGGTCAAGGGATCTGTATCCGACATTCCCGTGGTCCAGGATTTTGCGGATGTCTTCCCGGAGAAACTACCAGGGCTACCCCCGTACAGAGAGCAGGATTTCCAGATAGTGCTTATGCCAGGGGCCAAGCCGGTATCCAGAGCTCCCTACCGCATGCCCCCAAGGGAGCTGATAGAGTTCCGGAGTCAGCTGCAGGAGTTGGTGGAAGCCGGGTTTGTCCGGCAGAGCTCCTCGCCATGGGGAGCCCCAGTGCTGTTTGTCAAGAAGAAAGACGGAACACTCAGGTTGTGTATCGAATACCGGGCATTGAACCGGCTAACATTCAGGAATACCTATCCTCTACCAAGGATAGACGAGCTGTTAGACCAGTTGGAGGGAGCCCACTTCTTCTCAAAGTTGGACTTGCGATCGAGCTATTATCAGTTGAGGATCCGAGAGGAGGATATACAGAAGACCGCTTTTAACAGCAGGTATGGACTCTACGAGTTTACCGTGATGCCCTTCGGGCTCACCAATGCGCCGTCGGCATTCATGACTCTCATGAACCGGGTCTTCGAGACATATCTAGATGTTTTTGTCATTGTTTTCATCGATGACATCCTCATTTACTAGCGGACCGAGGAGGAGCACGCGAGGCATCTGGCGCTGACCTTGGAGAAGCTACGGGAACAACAGTTATATGCCAAATTCAGCAAATGCCACTTCTGGCTGAAGGAGGTGGCCTTCCTTGGACACGTTATCAGTGGAGCAGGGTTGGCAGTAGATCTGGCCAAGATTCAGGCAGTCCGAGATTGGCCACAGTTGAAGACAGCTGCGGACGTACGGAGCTTCCTAGGACTTGCCGGCTACTACCGGAAGTTCGTAGAGGGTTTTTCTAGACTTGCCCTCCCACTTACCTCTCTGACAAGGAAGGATGTACCGTTTGTTTGGACACCACAGTGCGAGTCGGCATTCCAAGAGCTGAAAATTCGACTCACTTCTGCTCTGATACTTGCCCTCCCCTAGGGGAGAGAAGAGTTTCAGGTTTATGTGGATGCCTCCTACCAGGGCATGGGAGCAGTTTTGATGCAAAAGGGACATGTGATCGCTTATGCCTCCCGCCAGCTGAAGAAACATGAGAAGAACTACCCAGTTCATGATTTGGAGATGAGAGCGGTTATATTTGCATTGAAGGTCTGGCAGCACTACCTCTACGGTGTCCACTGCGATATATTTTCAGATCATAAAAATCTGAAATATGTGGATACGCAGAAGGAACTGAATATCCGGCAACGCAGATGGGTAGAGTTTCTAGCGGACTATCAGTACAAGATGCACTACCATCCGGGTAAGGAAAACATGGTGGCCGATGCACTGAGCCGGAGAGCTTCCACTTCTGGAGTAGGGCCTTAGCTTATGTCCATGGAGCTACTACGGAGTTTTGAAGAGATGCATATCACTCTGGTATCATCTGATGACCCTGAGCGGTACAAGGAGTACCTGGCCGCTACGAGTACCTCCTATGATATACATGACAAAGTCAGAGATTGGCAGAGGCGGGATGCCAAACTAGAGCCGATTTTCCGGGCCTTGGAGGCAGGCTCAGCTGGGGACTACTCGATACGAGATGATTTGATATGTTTCAGAGGTCGGACATACATACCGAATGGAGGCCAGATTCAGGAGGACATCATGGCCGAGGCTCATCATAGCAGATATTCTATACATCCCGGGATCACTAAGAAGACGGCGGATTTGAAGAAGACTCTATACTGGCCGGGCATGAAGAAGGACATTGTTGAAACCGGAAATCGGTCTCCTGTGGAGCTCGCCCTTGGGGAAGGGGGTGATCTCGCACCTACTTCGCCTCTGCAAGGAAAACAACAATGAAGGCAAGTTGAAACATACCCAAGGGCTCGGCAGGGAGGTCCCACCACAAACCCGGAAGATCTCAGAGCGCTTCCCCTCCTTAGCCAGAAGCCGAGCTAAGGTACCCTTAGAAAGCACTTGAAGATTGGAGCAGGAGAGCACAGGGAAGAACCTGCTTTCTGGGGTACCCCTTGGGTCCTATTTTTAGCTTTTGAAATCCGGACTGCCTATAACCAAAAGAATTGACCTGAAATTACCAGAAAACCCTTGGTTGGGTCTGCCAACAGCCAAACTCCGCTGTTTTGAAGGGCTATGGGCAGACCATCGGGGGTAAAACAGTAAAAAGTATCTCAAACATCCAGGCGAGCTGGGGTGCTTTGGCCACCTCGGCACGTTCTGCTCGCCCACTGCTGCCGAACTCCACTGCGAGGACGCGAGTTGTGTCTCGCTCGGCATATGCCGGACTCGGGGTCGCCGATCGTCGATCTCTGGTCGACGGATGCCGAGCTCAGGCTCCCCCCCTTTGCTGCCGAACTCGCCCCCTTTTCTGCCGAGCTCGCCTATTGTCCTCAGCCCGTTTTGCCTAGTCCCTGGTGACCTTGCTCGCCGGGCACGGGGTTGTACACAATCCCCGCTCTTTTTGAGCTTGTAAAAGCTCAGAAAGAAACATCCAACCCTGAGTGTGCGGCGAACACTGGTTGGCGAGTTGGAGGGAATCTTCTGGTGGGGGCCACTTGTGGCTATATATATGTGCACCTGCCCAGCCGCTTGGCTCTTGCCATTCCTTCTGCTGCCTTGCCAAGATGCCTCTTCCCAAGGAGGTCCAAGAGCGCATAGACCGAGCCCGCCAGGCCTCCGCGGCTCGCATCGCCGCCCTGATGGTGTCCCCGCGAAAGCTCCCCAAACCGATCCTGCCGAGCCCAGCTCCAAGAAGTCGAAGCCATTCCCTGAAGCGGCTGAGCCCATTTTCAACGACCTGAGGGCCACCCTGGCTCGCGAGACCGGCTCTTCCACCCGAACCATTTTTGAGAAGGACAGAGAGATTATCGTGGTTGGCGACGACCTGGACAGTCAACCAGATGGCGAGGGCGTCGTGCCGCGAGACCCCACGCCGCGAGGTGAGACCACGCTCGCCACCTCGCGATTCTCGGCGCCGGACAGCCATCCCCGGGATCCTCCGCTTCTCTTCGGGATGCTTCCTGTGAGCTCACAGAGGCCAAATTCGCCAGCAGGCTCCCCCCTCCTCGCCAAATTGATGCGGCCGCAGGGGAGGGCCTGGGGACTATCCCCACCCCGGGATTCGAGCTCATCTCACCGGGAGCTCGCGGCCCTGGTCGCGGGAAGGATCTGAGGTTCATCCCTCCCTGCATCTCTTTTGAACAGCCGTGCTCTTCAGGTCATCCTCGCTTGACTCCTTGCTTCATGAGTTTTTGCTCTTTTTGCTAATACCTGTCTTCACAGCTCCTCCCAGTCAATCGGCTGCCGAGGAGTCCTCGCGGGCAGCCCACTATTCTCACCTCTCCTCCCCGAGCTCACTGGACTCTTACCTGGGTCCTGAGGTGGATCAAGGCGAGTTGATGAGGAGGGAGGTCAAGCTCCTCAAAAAGTTGGTGTGCGGACTGCGCGAGGTGCAGGGGGTCAACGAGACGCTGCAGCGTGACTACGCACGTCTCGCCGCCGAGGTGCACCGCGGCCAAGCTGGCGAGCTGATGTCCCCCTCCCGGCTCCTGGACAAAATAGACGACGGCCTCTCGGTTGCGCAGAGAAACTCCGGAAGGATTCGCGAGCTGCTCCGCGCGCGGCAGCCTGGGGGGGCGGGGTCGCGAGGCCGGGGTAGTTAAATCAGCGGCTCCTTTGCCGAGCCGACCGGCACTCGCATTCCGATGCCCTCCCTGCTTGCGCGCCCTGCTGTTTTTTAAATCTCGAACTTTATTTCTGTAATGAATAAATCTTGGAATATTCTTAATCATATTACTGAATAAAATGCCGCGACGTTCGACTTAGCCTTGGTCGGGATGCGCCGGAAGTCGGCGAGCTGTGGTGGCGAGTTGGGGCGGCGAGCTGGGGAGGCGAGCTTGGTTGATTTGACGGCCCGCCCCAGATTCCTTTTCCTATAAATAGCCCCCCACCCTCACCTACCACCGTACTGTGCCTTTATTGCTTTTGCTTCCCTCTTTCTGCGTTCTCTTCCTTCCCCTGCTCGCGTAGTGTTTTTCTCTCGCGAATATGGGTAAGACCAATCCAGATGCTGATGGCCGCTCCAAGTGCGCGCAACACTTTACTGATTATTGCTTCTTTGAGGGGCACACCAGCGAGGAGGAGCTCGCGGAGTTCAAGTCTGGGTATGTGCCGCCGGGTTTCGAGCGCGCAGGCCGAGGGCGGGCGAGGCCATCAACTCCTTCTATGAAGATGAGCTCGCCTTCCCCATCTCGCACTTCGAGGTGGGGTTGCACCTTCCCTTGAGGCCGGAGATCCGGCAGATCTTGAAGTACTACGGGGCCGTCCCCGCGAAGCTGAACTCCAACACCATCGCAATGATGGTGGCGTTCGCGAGCTACCTCCTGCGGGAGAAGATCGAGTTCAACCTGACGGTGTTCAGGAAGCTTTCTCCTACAAGGCGACGCCGGACGGAGTCGCCTATTTTGGCGGCTCCTTGATCAAAGTTCGCGAGATCGCGAACAAGCACCATACCTGGATGACCAAGATCGCCTTCATCAAGGGCGAGCTCGGCAACATCCCCTACTCGCCGCAGCAAAAGGGCGAGGAGGTGTACCGCCCGCCGGCCGTGTCCGGCAACGACGCCGAGCTCCACAAATACTTCCTCCATAAAGACTTCGAGGTCGCCTTCCGGCGGAGGGGCCTCGATGCGCTCCCTCCCGTTCTGCCCGGCGAAGGTATGCTTCCCTCCTCACCTTGCCGAGCTCGCCTGCCTGCCGAACTCGGCACATCATCTCTGAATTCCTGACTTTTCTAAGTGTTTTCCTGCAGGGGAGCGAATAATCCCCGTGAACCCGCCGTTCGCGGATCTGGGGCTCCACACCGACCCTCTTGCTCGCGAGAGGGCGGCGGCATTGGCCTGCCGAGATGAGGCGGCCCTCTCACAGCCTTCTTCCAGCAAGAGGCGTCTTGAGGATGCGGGGTCGAACCCGCCATTCGGCCACCGCCAGGTAAAGAAGATGCGGAGAGCCCTGCTGGCTCCGCGGGGGCAACAACAACAGCCCAGCCCCAAGTACATTAGTTCATCGGCGACCCCTCCCGACGCGTCGCCGGAGAGCCCGCTGAAGGAGACAACCAGCAAGGGCCGGAAAGGCGGCGAGGACCCTTCTTCCACGGCGGCGATCTCTCCTCCTCCAGTGGCGAAGAGGACTACCCACGAGCGTGCGCCGCCGAAGCAACACCCCCTCTTCAACTTCGGCGCGTGCTGGAAGGATTCGGCGGGCGAGCCCATACTACAGTGGGACGAGCTCGCTCATCGGGTCTTCGTCTCCACTCTTCATCCCTCCTGGCACGACCGCGAGCCCGCCACCAGTCACGCCTACGCCCTCGGCTTCGGCCTATACGACCGGGAGGATGCCGAGGCCTATAAGAAGATGACCCTTCGGCAGCTCGGCCATGAGGGCATGCAGTCCCACCTGCGGACCCTAGAGCTGCATCACATGCTGGCACGCCGCAGCTTTGCCCTCAGCCACCAACTCGAAAAAGCCGAGCAGGCTCGCGACCTCGCCAAGGACAAGGTCACCGATCAGGCGAGGCGGCTCGGCATCGCGGAGGGTCTACTCGCCCAAACCGCCGGCGGGTTGGTAAGTGCCAAGCGCTGCTCCCCTCTTTTTCTTAGAAAATTTTGTGCTGCCGCAAAATCGACTCTTCTCCAGGATGCCAAGGCGGCGGGCGAGCTTCAGGCTCTCAAAACTGAGCTGGGGGAGGAGGTCAGTCAGCTGTGCGCACTACTGGCCACGGATGCTGACGCTGCAGGGGAGCTCCGGCCTCGCAACGCTGAGCAAGGGGAGGAGATCGGCCGGCTGCATGCACACCTTGCCGAGCTGGAGGGCGCGAACACAAAGCTGAAGGTGGAGAATCAGCACCTCCTTGGCGAGGTGCGCTGCCAGGCCGAGATCTTCTTCCCGCCTCACGACATCGATCCCACTCTCCCCTACAAGAGTCCGTGAATCTTTGGTGAGGCCGACCTCGTCGAGATATTGCGGATCAACTCCATCCAAGCCGCCGAGTGCACCCTCCAGATGATGAAAGATTCTGCGGTGCTGGTGGAGGGGTGCGAGGGGATCTCGGCTCGGGACCTGATGTCGAGCTTGTTTCCGGCGACGCCGCCCAGCGAGAAGGAGGACAGCCTGGACGCTATGTTCGGGAAGAGCTTCCAGGATCCTTCGGGTGACGGTGGGGATCAGTCCGGCGGAGGGCATGAGGCCTGAGTGTAGCCGGTGCTTTTGTTTTCTTCTTTTTCCTTTTTCTTTGTTCACTCGCCGAGGCGAGCCCCCCCCCCCCCCATGTAACTACTTTTTACATGTAATGAAAGTTTTTTGATCATACTGGTTTCCCTTTCTTTTCTTCACTATGCTTGTTGGGCTCTGAGTTTATGCGAGTGCTTTTCCCCGCGACTTCTCCGAGACGAGTTCCGCGAGGAGAGCGATTATGAGAGCGCGCCTGCGAGTGGACTCGTTTTGAATGTTTGCCGACCCCCAAACGAATCGGGGGTGAGTTGCTCTCCGCCCTCGTCATGCCACCATAACCCGCATGCGAGCTATCCAGGTTGAGCCCGAAAATCGGAGAAAATTTTTCCAAGTCTAATGGTCAAAGGGGCGAGGTGCCCCCGGTACTGCTTGCTTTCCTTTGGCGAGCCATGGACTCGCATCCCACTTGCTGATGCTGAGCCGGGAGTGACGAGTGCACACTCGCTCATGCCGAGTCCTCCGGCCTGGCTTGCCTTCTTGAACTTGCCGAGCTGGGCTTGCCGAGCCCAAGCTCGCCCTAACAGAACCCTTTTACCTTTGCTCCCTGGCACTAAGACTTTGACCCGTATCAGACGACTTTAAGGCCGACACCATAGAGTGACTTCCAGCCCTGTCAGCTAGGTGAGAGCCTGACAGCGGGATCTGCTCGAGGCTAAGGATGACACCGAGTGACTTCCAGCCCTGCCAGCTAGGTGAGAGACCTGACAGCGGGATCTGCTCGGGGTCCACTACTAACACCATCGAGTGACTTCCAGCCCTGTCAGCTAGGTGAGAGCCTGACAGTAGGATCTGCTCGAGGCTAAGGATGACACCGAGTGACTTCCAGCCCTGCCAGCTAGGTGAGAGCCTGACAGTGGGATCTGCTCGGGGTCCACTACTAATACCATCGAGTGACTTCCAGCCCTGTCAACTAGGTGAGAGCCTGACAACGGGATCTACTCGAGGCTAAGGATGACACCGAGTGACTTCCAGCCCTGCCAGCTAGGTGAGAGCCTGACAGCGGGATCTGCTCGGGGTCCACTACTAACACCATCGAGTGACTTCCAGCCCTATCAGCTAGGTGAGAGCCTGACAATGGGATCTGCTCGAGGCTAAGGATGACACCAAGTGACTTCCAGCCCTGCCTGCTAGGTGAGAGCCTGACAGCGGGATCTGCTCGGGGTCCACTACTAACATCATCGAGTGACTTCCAGCCCTGTCAGCTAGGTGAGAGCCTGACAGCGGCATCTGCTCGAGGCTAAGGATGACACCGAGTGACTTCTAGCCCTGCCAGCTAGGTGAGAGCCTGACAGCGGGATCTGCTCGGGGTCCACTACTAACACCATCGAGTGACTTTCAGCCCTGTCAGCTAGGTAAGAGCCTGACAGCGGGATCTGCTCGAGGCTAAGGATGACACCGAGTGACTTCCAGCACTGC
Source organism: Platanthera guangdongensis (assembly GCA_039583875.1). NCBI lineage: Eukaryota > Viridiplantae > Streptophyta > Magnoliopsida > Asparagales > Orchidaceae > Platanthera > Platanthera guangdongensis. Next base: position 122,865,787 of record CM077158.1, on the reverse strand, counting down.
CAGCTAGGTGAGAGCCTGACAGCAGGATCTGCTCGGGGTCCACTACTAACAACATCGAGTGACTTCCAACCCTGTCAGCTAGGTGAGAGCCTGACAGCGGGATCTGCTCGAGGATAAGGATGACACCGAGTGACTTCCAGCCCTGCCAGCTAGGTGAGAGCCTGACAGCGGGATCTGCTCGGGGTCCAATACTAACACCATCGAGTGACTTCCAGCCCTGTCAGCTAGGTGAGAGCCTGACAGTGGGATCTGCTCGAGGCTAAGGATAACACCGAGTGACTTCCATCCCTGCCAGCTAGGTGAGAGCCTGACAGCGGGATCTGCTCGGTGGTCCACTACTAACACCATTGAGTGACTTCCAGCCCTGTTAGCTATGTGAGAGCCTGACAGCGGGATCTGCTCGAGGCTAAGGATGACACCGAGTGACTTCCAACCCTGCCATCTAGGTGAGAGCCTGGCAGCGTGATTTTCTCGGGGTCCACTACTAACACCATCGAGTGACTTCCAGCCCTGTCAGCTAGGTGAGAGCCTGACAGCGGGATCTGCTCGAGGCTAAGGATGATACCGAGTGACTTCCAGCCCTGCCAGCTAGGTGAGAGCCTGACAGCGGGATCTGCTCGGGGTCCATAATACATCATACTCCACCATGCATGCTAGTTACGATAATATCAGAGAGTTGAAGGAATTTATTATAATCAAAGTGCTGCTTACATGTTTCAGGGGAAAAATTGTTTGAGGTCGTCACCACTCCAAGTGAGACTCTGGGTCTCGCCCTCTACATTTTGGAGTCGATAGCCCCCTGACCCCAAGGCTGCCTTTACAATGAATGGTCCCTCCCAGCTGGGATTGCGCTTCCCTACAAATGCTGACCTCCCTGCCGCATCTACTTTCTTCAGCACCAAGTCCCCCTCCACGAACTGCTTGACCCTGACATGCTTGTCAAAGTACTTGGCCATTCTTCTTTTCACCTCCTCCTACCGGATAGCGGAAAGGTCTCTTACCTCTTCCACCATATCAAGGGAAAGCCTCAGTTCCTCCTCATTTTCTGCTTGTCATTCCTCACGACCTTCTTTCGCTGCCATGACTCGTGGTGTTTGGACTTCGAATTCAATGGGGAGCACTGCCTCGCACCCGTGGGAGAGTTTGAAGGGGGTCCCTCCCGTAGCTGTGTTGGGGGTGGTCCTTAGGGCCCAAAGAACCGCAGGAAGCTGCTCCACCCAGCTCCCTTTCAGGTTCTCCACCTTCTTTTTGAGGAGGTTGACGATGATCTTGTTTGTGGCCTCCACCTGCCCGTTACTCCTGGGGTGATGGACCGAGGCGAACCTGAGATCGATCCCAAGCTGTTCGCAAAAGCTGGTGAACTCGGCACTGGCGAACTTGGGCCCGTTGTCCGTGACGATGGCCTGCGGCAGCCCATGGCGACAGATGATCTCCCCCCAAACAAAATTCCTGATCACCTGGGAGGTCACCTTGGCCAACGCCTTCACCTCCATCCACTTTGAGATGTAGTCAATCATCACTAGGAGGAACCTTCTCTGGCCGCTGGCTTGGGGGAACGGCCCAACCAAATCCATTCCCCAAATTGCGAAGGGCCATGGGGCCGTGATACTTCTGAGTTGCTGGGCCGGTTGCAGGTGAAGAGGGGCAAATAGCTGGCACTTATGACATCTTCTTGCGAACTCAGCAGCGTCTCGGCCCAGGGTGGGCCAGAAATACCCTTGCCTGACTATCCTCCCCTCCAGGGTCCGACTCCCGGAGTGACTCCCACATTCCCCGGAGTGGACTTCCTCCAAGATCCTTCGCGCTTCTCCCTCGGTTACGCAGCGGGCTAGCATCCCTGAGAGTGTCTTCCTGTATAGCTACCCGTCCTGGAGGAGGTAATATGATGACTTGTGCCTCAGCTTCTTCTTGTCTACCCCCTCCGGATACTCTCCTGTGGAGAGGAAAACCACCACTGGATCCATCCATGAAGCTTGTTGATTGATTTCCATGAGCTCTCCTTCCTCGATGGAGGGGCGGAACAGGTCGGTGATGGTACCCCCCACCTGGGGACCATGCTTCGCTAGCTGATCTGCTTGTTCATTCTCTTCCCTTGGTACGTGTCGGATGGAGAAGGTTTGAAAAGTGCCAATGACCCCCTTCACCTTGGCCAAGTACGATCGCAGGGTGGGCTCCCTTGCCTCGAATTCCCCGTTAATCTAGAGTAAGTAAGGACCTCCACATCTGATACCACCAGCTCCCTGGCCAGGCGCAGCCCCGCTATCACGGCCTCGTACTCGGCCTGGTTGTTGGTAATGGGAATTGCACCACCACCGTTTGCTCAATACGAGTCCCCTGAGGGCTCTCCAGGATCACCCCTACCCCTAGGGAATGTCTTCCCGAGGAACCATCCACCCTCACCTTCCAAGGGGTCGGCCGAGTGAGCTCTTCCTCCGCCACTTCAACCACGTAGTCGGCCAGGAAGTCGGCCATCGCCTGAGCTTTGATTGAGAGCTGCGAAACGAAGGAGACGTGGAACTCTCTCAGCTCCACCGACCACTTAGCCAACCTGCCTGAATGCTCCACCCCCTCGAAGATGTTGCGGAGGGGATGGTCGGTCACCACCCAGATGGAGTGTGCTTGGAAGTAAGGTCGTAGCCTCCGTGCCAAGATGATCAATGCGAAGGATAGCTTTTCCAAAATCGGGTATCGGAGCTCGGCCTTCCTCAGGACCCGGCTCACGTAATATATAGGGAGTTGCCTCTTTCCTTCTTCACGAACCAAGACGGAGCTCAAGGCCTCCTCCCCGACCCCAAGATATAAGAACAGGTCCTCCCCTTCCTTCGGCCCTTGGAGCAGCGGGGCCTGTGTCAACTGCACTTTGAGGGCCTGGAAAGCCTCCTCACACTCCTTGGACCATTCAAACCTCTGACCACCCCTTAACGTTTTGAAGAAGGGGGAGCACTTCTCCCCTGCCCGAGAAAGGAAACGACTTAGCCCCGCTAGCTTCCCTGTTAGCCGTTGGACCTCCTTAGCGTTCCGCGGGGATCCCAATTCCAAAATTGCCCGGACCTTATCTGGATTCGGCTCGACCCCCACGGGGGTGAGGAGGTTCCCCAAGAACTTCCCCCTGCTGGCCCAAAAGACACATTTTAGAGGGTTCAATCGCATCTTGTATTTGCGCAGGGTGGCGAAGGTCTCCTCCAACTCCCGGAGGTGGGAGTCCACATCCCGGCTTTTGATCATGAGTCCATCTACATACACCTCCAAATTCCTCCCCCTTTGCTCCTTAAAGACCCGATCCATCATTTTCTGGTAGGTCGCCCTACCATTCTTCAGCCCGAAGGGCATCATCTTGTAGCAGTAACATCCATCCCCTATGATGAACGAGACATCTTTGATGTCTAGGGGGTGCATCCAGATCTGATGATAACCTGAAAAAGCATCTAAAAAACTCATTACAGAAAAACCGACGGCTGAGTCAACCAGCGCATCGATTCGAGGCAAAGGATAACAGTCCTTAGGACAAGCTTTATTAAGTAAGGAAAAGTCGATACACATCCTCCACCGGCCATCTCCTTTTTTTACCATAACCACGTTGGAGACCTAGCCGGGGTACTGAATCTCAGACACGAAGCCGGCCTTGAGGAGTTTCGCCACCTCCTCCTTGATGGGCTCCGCCAGCCTGTCGGCAGTGGACCTCTTCTTCTGCTGAACGGGGCGTGTTCCTGGGTTCAGGTTGAGGCGGTGGCAGTCCACATCCGCGTCAACCACCGGCATCTCCGCGGCGTTCCAGGCGAAGATGTCCACATTCTTCTGGATGCACTCCAGCATCCTGCCCTGGTCCACCGGGGTCAGCCCCCCGCTAACGCGGATCTTTTCCATTCTTCCCTCTCGGTTGAGCACCTCCAGCTCCACCACTTCCTCTACTGCCTCCAGCCTGGATTGCTCCCCCCATCCCTCGGCATCCCCTTCCTCCAGAACGAGGACCTCTACCTCCATCTCTCCACCCACGGCCCTCACTTCGGACACCTCCTCCAGATCTCCTCCTGCCGCCTCTTCTGCGCAGTCCTTCACTCCCAGCTCCTCCCCTCCTGCTCCCTGCTCGACCTCCTCCATCTTCCGCCACATCTCCTCAGCTCCCTTCTGCCAGGAGATGGTGTTCACCGCAGTGACATAACCCTCCCGCGCCACCTTTGGGTCCCCCCTGACCCTGACTTAGACCCCCTCAACGTTGAACTTCAGGCACAGATGAAAAGATGAGGGGACGCAGCGGAAGGCGCTGATCAGGGGCCTCTCGAAGATGGCGCTGTAGCTGCTGGGGGCATCCACAATGACGAACTTGCAGTTTCGGGACTGCCCCCCCAAGGTGACATGGAGACCAACTCCTCCCTCTACTTCCTTCCTTTCTCCTGAAAACCCGAACAAGAGGCCATCTGAGGCCAGCACCCTCTTTGCCTCCACCCTAATCGCGTCAAATACCTTTTTGAAGACGACGTTGACGGAAATCCCGTTGTCCACGAGGATCCGAGAGACGGTGAAATTCTCGATGGCCGCCTTGATGACTAGCGCATCACAGAACGGATCCTCGTGGTCTGGCATATCGCTCCTGGAGAAAGTGATCCTCTCCTCCGGGGGTATGGTTTGGGACGTGGAGGCGACGCATCGCCGGTACATGGTGTGGAGACTTGCCTTGCGGGAAGCCTCGATCCCCACTCCCCCATGGATCACTCTGATCCCCCCTCGGGTCCCCACATCCACCCGGTCTTCGCACCGATCCTCCTCCGCCCGAGGCAGGACCTCCTCAATCCTTACTTCCTACCGCCCCTGCTGCTGCTGCTGCTCCCTATTCCCCCTTATCTCGAGGAACTCCGGGCAGGTGGCCGTGGCATGCCCCTCTTCCTGATGGAAGTCGCAATAGGGCAACTCCACCCTGACCTCTCTTCTTCTCTTCCTCCACGCTCCCCTCCTTGCTCCCAGGGCTTTGGCCATGGCCTCTTCTTGATCGGGGAGCCGGGGCCTCTGGCCCTGCCTCCAGCCCGGGGGGTGGAACTGGTCTTGCCTCCCCTGGTAGTGATCCCTTCCGTAGTACCATCTCTGTGGCCCCTGCCCCTGCCACTCGGGTCTCCATCCTAGCCGTCGGTCAGGCTCCTGACGCCCCCACCTCGGCTGTTGCTGCCCTTGGAGCTGCCTTCGCTCCCTCTGCCTGGGCTCCCCTCTTCTCTCTTCCTGTGCCTTTCCTCCTCTCGACTCTTTCTCTTCCTCTGTGGCCCACCTGGCCAGCTTCCTTGCAAATTCTGGGTTCGACGCCTCCCCGTCGACCTCTCTCGCCGCCCTCTCCATCAACTCTTCGTAGGAGAGGGGGGGGGGAACTCTCTTCAGCTCCATCCGGAAGAAACCCTGTTACATGCCCAGGGTAAAGGCCATCATCAGACTATGGCCCGACATCTCCTGGACCTGAGTAACTTCCTCCTGAAATCGGTCCACGTAGCTTCCCAACGTCTCGTTCACTCCCTGCTTATTGTGGAACAGAGACTCAGGACTCCTTCTTCCTCTTCTTCGAGGTGGTGAATCTCAGCATGAACCCTCGGCGCAGGTCCTCGAAGTAGTAGATGGAGCTGGCCGGGAGCTGGTGGAACCACTCCCTCGCCTTCTCCCGGAGGGTGATGGCGAAGAGTCGGCACTTGAATCCGTCCGACATCTGACGGATGTAGACCACATCCTCAAACCATTGGACGTGCTGGACCGGATCCCCCTTTCCGGTGTAATAAGACATCTCGGGTTCCCTGAACCCATCTGGAACTGGAGTTGAAGAGACCAGCTCGCTAAAAGGACTTCCTCCCCCCACTGGGCGAGCTGGCGAGTCTCGCGAGCCCAGCTCGCCAAACCGACCTCGGCCAGCCGAGCCAGGGAAAAGCTCGCGCCCGGGGAGCTCGCACCCTCGACCTTCCTCGGCCACTTCCTTCCCAGCTCGCCTGCCGGGAGCGTCCTCACCCTAGGACGGGGCAGCTACGCGATCTGAACCGCCGGAGTCGAGCACTCGGCCCGCATGCCGAGTGCGAACTTGACAAGAGTCAGCACCTCGCTTCTAAAATCTTCAAACATCCCCACCGTTGCGAGTGGCGGGGGGGGGGGGGGGGGGGGGGGGGGGGGGCGAGTCCGGTCTGTCGGATCCTTGTCCTCCCGTCATTGAGCTTGCGGAAGCTTTTCTGCGCTGACCAATGTCCACGCTCACCGCACCAAAATGTTTAAACCGAAAATCGGTCTCCTATGGAGCTCGCCCTTGGGGAAGGGGGTGATCTCGCGCCTACTTCGCTCCTGCAAGGAAAACAACAAAGAAGGCAAGGTGAAACAGACCCAAGGGCTCGGCAGGGAGGTCCCACCACAAACCCGGAAGATCTCAAATCGCTTCCCCTCCTTAGCCAGAAGACGACCTAAGGTACCCTCAGAAAGCACTTGAAGATTGGAGCAGGAGAGCATAGGGAAGAACTGCTTTCTGGGGTACCCCTTGGGTCCTATTTATAGCTTTTGAAATCCGGACTGCCTATAACCAAAAGAATTGACCTGAAATTACCAGAAAACCCTCGGTTGAGTCTGCCAACAGCCAAAATCCGCTGTTTTGAAGGGCTATGGGCAGACCAGCGGGGGTAAAACAGTAAAAAGTACCTCAAACATCCAGGCGAGCTGGGGTGCTTTGGCCACCTCGGCACGTTCTGCTCGCCCACTGCTGCCGAGCTCCACTGCGAGGACGCGAGTCGTGTCTCGCTCGGCATATGCCGGACTCGGGGTCGCCGATCGTCGATCTCTGGTCGACGGATGTCGAGCTCAGGCTCCCCCCCTTTGCTGCCGAACTCGCCCCCTTTACTGCTGAGCTCGCCTATTGTCCTCAACCCGTTTTGCCTAGTCCCTGGTGACCTTGCTCGCCGGACACGGGGTTGTACACAAGGGATCCACTGCGAGGCGTGCTAGTTAGTGAAGGCAGAGTGCAGACATCCCGCTGGTTTATTGTAGCCACTCCCGGTGCCAGAGTGGAAATTTGAGGATATCGCGATGGACTTCATCCATGGTCTCCCTCGATCTCGGGCGGGAAACGATTCTATATGGGTAATCGTTGACCGACTGACGAAGGTGGCTAGGTTCATCCCGATCAGGAAGGAGGATGCTATCGGAGTACTGGCACGAAGGTTCATAGAGCAGTTTGTGCGATATCATGGGGTGCCCAAGACGATCGTGTCAGATCGAGATGGACGATTCACGTCCAAGGAGTGGAGGACAGTACAAGCATACTTGGGTACTCGACTGGTTTTCAGTACGGCCTTCCACCCCCAGACAGATGGGCAAACAGAGCGCACAAACCGGACACTGGAGGACCTGCTGAGACTGTGTATTTTGGACCGTGGAGAGCCCTAGGAGAGGATGTTGCCCCTAGTGGAGGTTTCGTACAATAACAGTCATCAGTCTAGTATACGGATGGCTCCGTATGAGGCGATGTATAGGCAGAAGTGTAGGACTCCGTTGTCTTGGATACAAGGTGAGGATCCGAAGATTGTGGGCACGCACTTTATCGAGGATACTGAGGCACAGGTACGGCTGATACAGGATAGAATGCTGGAGGCGCAGAGCAGGCAGGCGAAATATTATGACGCTCGGCATCGTCTAGTGGAGTTTCAGGCAGGGGATCGGGTGTTCTTGAAGATCCAGCCGATGCATGGGGTTTCACGAGTACGTGGTCGGCGGAAGAAGCTTAGCCCGAGGTAAATGGGGCCGTTCAAGATCCTGGAGCGGATCGGTCCCCTAGCTTACCAGCTGGAGCTGTCACCGGAGCTGGCCGGCTTGCACGACGTCTTTCATGTGTCTTCGCTCAGGAGAGCTCTACTACGTCCGGAGTTGCAGATTACGACCACTGATGGGCCGGTAGCTTCGGATCGATCTGTACATTTGGAGCTGATACGGATCGACGACCAGGGGATACGAGCCTTGCGCCGCAAGAAGATCCCGTTAGTCAAGGTCCTGTGGAGGAACCACGGACCAGACGAGCATACTTGGGAGCCACAGGACCTGATGCAGGAAAGATATCCGGAGCTATTCAGTCAGGTATACCTCACAACCCCTCAAGATATTTAATTTAATTTCTTGCATTAAACTAGTAGGGCTGCTCTATGAAGAGTAGAGGCTAATCTTTTGTTTATTGGGATCTTGGTTTGCCAGTTGTGCGAATTGGTCATAGATTTAGGTTTTCCTTAATCCTAATTTAGCGAACGTGGCATCGTGATGGGATGTTACAAGTTTCTTTTCTTCGGTAGAAATTCTCGTAGCCCTAACCTTGATTTCGGGGACGAAATCTTTGTTTTGTTTATTGGGATTTGTAACATCACATTTCCAACTAGACCCCTAAGTATGGTTTTTGGCCATGACTAGGTCATGACCAAACCCTAGGAATCCCAAGAAGACCAAGAAAACTTAAGGATGTGGGTGAGACCACTATGGTCTCCAAATAGTAAATTCCTGAACCTTAGTTTAAAATAACCATTGGGATTCACCAAGACTTCAAGACCCCACCATGGTCTCATCAACCCATTGTAAGATCCATTAGAGCACTAAGGACCCATGGAGGGCAGTCAAAAGGGTTAAGTTGACCCAAGTCAACCCTAACCCAAAATGGGTCAAACTAACCTACTTAGGGTCAATTGATCATCCCTAAGCCAAGTGGACCCCACCCAAGCCCACCTAACCCTAGAGTGCGGTTAATGGGTCACCTAGGACCCATTGGGGTCCACCCAAGAGGTTAAGTTGACCAAAGTTGTAACACCCCCTATCCGTCGCGTAGTATATAGCAGTAGGTCCGGCCGGGGCCCGACGCCATATACCACAGACAGACCGGGTGGTTACGTATGGAAACCATCCAACCAATCTCAATGTCCTACACAGAGCATTCTAGCGGAAGCAGTTTATAAGAGTTGAAGACAAGAACCCAACATAGGAGCATGAATGTCCACTAATACCAAAAGGAATGTTATACAAAAATACCCAAAACCGGCCTTAAGGCCTTACAAAGTGTTTCACTTGAAAATTACATGTTTTACAAACCACGGCACGCAGGCCGGTCATACATGAATAAAGCAGTAAACACTTCTACTTGGGCCTTCGAGGGCCAGCTTCGCAAAAAGGGCTTTAGCCCGCTATTGACCGCTTGGTCCAGCTGCACCTGCAAGCAATAAACCACCGCACGGTGGCAAAACAAGGCAACGCTCAGCAATGCTGACCAAATTATAACGATCCCGCCCCCAACTCGGGGCGGCGATGCTCCTTCCCTGCATTTCATTAGCATAAGCGAGCAATGTATATATCCATAGCCATTTCAACACAGACGTTGGCTCGCACGGCCACACGCCCCGTGCACTCAGGGCACATTCTCGGTGAACCGGTCGATGTCACGTCAATTAAAGCCATTAACATTCCGGACTCACCACCGCCACTTAGACGGCCAAACTTATGAGCAATTTGTCTTCTTGGCATGGGTCACGTCAGTTTAAGCCATTGACTGCCGAAGACTCACATCTATGCCAACGGCGAGTTCCACGTAACCTTAGGTCTCTCTAACCCGAACGACATAGAGCGGGTACGGTTCCATCTAACCCGTGCTCACATCGCAACGACAATTTAAGCCATTTGCACGGGTCAAACTTTCGCCGAGTCCCATTCTATCGCAAGTCACATAACTCGGTTATGTTCAAGTTGGCTCTCAGGCCACCAAGTTGGCAAGATCTCGTATCCGCCCAGTTTTCCGGGTGCACCTTTGGGTTAGTCCCCAAGGCTCCCTGCTGCAATCTACCGCGTAGGAAACCCGAAAACAACCAATAGCACGGAGTCTTCTCCGCCTTATGCAATGCAACATCACCGATCCAGACTAAAATGTCCGGGTAGGCTTCACACATCATGCCTATGTCCGTTCTCGCATACGGACTCTAAACAACGGGGACTTCACATATCTACCCGAAGGAACGCCTCCAACTCTCCGCAAACTCGCGAGAGTGGGCTTCCTATGCTAGGAAAGAGAGCTATTCGTGCTCAAGATGAGGATCGTTACCCTTGAGTTCCTCTTTGGCGCCATTGAAAAGTAATCGGATGGAAATCACCTCTTTTGCGTTGCCTCCATGTGGATCCGGAGTCGGCTCGCGATTCGGAGCTCCGAAGCTCCTCCAATGGCGGGATCTAGTTCTTCTTCCTCCAATGGCTCTCCTCTTTCTCCAAGGACTTGGAGAGATGATAAGGTAAGAAAGTGATGGATTTCTAAGTCAACTCACGGGTATATCCTCTCAGGAACAACCCCCAGCCGTTGGATCTCAACCTAAGGAAACGAACGGCTTTGATTCGGGGCTGAAATGCCCAATCTGGACCGAACACGGCATGGCACACTCCCGTGTCCAGGGCCGTGTGCCGCATTCGCCGTCAAAATAGAATCTCCTAGACCCTCACACGGGTATCGAACACGCCCGTATTCGAGCTGACATGCCCGTGTTCCAGCTGACACGGCCGTGTAGCCGGCCGTGTACCCCATGATTTTTCCCCATTTTCAACCCGAGCACTGCACGGGTTCTAGGACACGCCCGTGTCCTTGCCCGTGTCACCTTGACACGCCTGGGCCCCAGGCCGTGTACATGGTCTCGACATTTCGTCGCGTGTAGTTCGATGACTTGATGACACGGCCTTGGACACGCCCGTGTCCTAGGCCGTGTGCCTTGTCTCGACGATCGTCGAGCGAATCTCGACGACTTCCCCGGGACGATCGTCGACACGGGTCGACACGCCCGGCGACACGCCCGTGTCGCGGGCCGTGTGCCCATTCTCGACGATTCGTCGAGTATAACTCGACGACTCCGCGGCTAAGTGTCGACACGGGTCGACACGCCCTGCGACACGCCCGTGTCGCAGGCCGTGTGCCCATTCTCAGCGAGTCATCGAGAAAATCTCGACGACTTCGCGGCTAAGTGTCGACACACGCTTGACACGCCCGTGTCCCAGGCCGTGTGCCTACAGCCAGAACCCAAACTGGCCCAAAACGTCCCCCTTTGCTCCTTTGAGTTTCGGGGCGTTACAACTCTCCCCCTCTTAAAAGAATTTCGCCCACGAAATTACATAAAGGAAAGACATACAAAAACAAAATTTGTACCTGAGCGGAACAACTCCGGATACTCGTCAAGCATTGTCTGCTCTCGCTCCCAAGAGAGCTCCTCACGACCGCAATTGTCCCACCGGACCTTGACCATCCTGATCTCTTTATTACGTAGCCGCTTGACCTCCGTGTCCTCAATCCACACGGGCTTGACCTTTGTCGTTAGCCCACTATCCACCCGTACTTGATCAACCGCGATCACTTGCGTAGGCTCTTGCACCACCTTCCAAAGCACCGAAATATGGAATACATCATGTAAACCACTTAGCTCCAACCTATAGGCCGCTTAGCCAACTCGCTCCAGAACCTCAAACGGCCCAAGGTATCTCGGGCTTAGCTTTTTCACTCGTCGCACCCGCGAGACACCCTTGAACGGCTTGATCTTTAAGTATACCTAATCGCCCACAGCGAACTCCACATTCCGGTGCTTGGCATTATAGTACTTTGCTTGTCGGTCCTGAGCGATAAGCAACCTCTCCCGAATGGTTCTCCCCAAAGAAGTAGCCTCCTCCACTTCCGATCGCTTATACAACTTTGACTCACCCGTTTCTAACCAAGACAATGGCGTGCGACATCTTCTACCATATAGGGCCTCGAAGGGCGCCATCTGAATACTCGCTTGGTAGCTGTTGTTGTATGCGAACTCCACCAAATAAAGATGGTCTTCCCTTTGCTTCCCAAAATCCAAGACACACATGCGGAGCATGTCTTCCATGGTTCTATTGACCCTCTCGGTCTGCCCATCCGTTTGCGGATGGGTGGCTGTGCTGAATTTCAGCTTTGTTCCCAACATTTGTTGCACCAGCCTCCAATCATTGGACGTGAACCGCCCATCTCAGTCACTCACGATGTTGCGGGGCACACCATGAAGCCGTACTATGTTATCCACATAAAGCTTTGCTAACTTCTCCACCTGATCATCCTTCCTATGCGGAATAAAATGTATCACCTTCGTTAATCGATCCACGATCACCCAAATGGCGTCGTTCCCCTTTTTCGACCTTGGCAAACCGTGCACAAAGTCCATAGAGATGTCGTCGAATTTCCACTCCGGAATAGGCAAGGACTTAAGAAATCCTCACGGCTTTTGGCACTCCGCCTTTACCAAGGCGCAAGTTTGGCACTTCGCCACGTATAGCGCCACATCCTTCTTTAAACCCGGCCACCAAAATAGTTTCTTCACATCACGGTACATCTTTGTGCTCCCCGGGTGAATCGAGTACTTGGTATGGTGTGCCTCGTATAATAACTCCACCCGTAAATTGCCCACACTTGGGACGCACAATCGACCGTCTTTCCAAAGCAATCCGTCCCCCACGACGAATTGGGAATTTGGCCCATCCAGAGCCTCTACCATGAACTGCTTCAGCACTTGATTGCTTGTCCATACAAACGATCCCCAACGCCTCCAACTCTCGCACCAACTGCTCATCTTGCACCGATATCCAATGGGCTCGAGTTGGGGCTTGGCGACTCACCGCGTCAGCAACCGCATTCCCTTTATCAGGCGCGTAGTGGATTTTGAATGTATAGTCTCCCAAGAACTCCATCCATCTACGCTGTCGTATATTCAGATCCTTCTGATCAATCAGATGCTTCACGCTCTTGTGACCGGCGTAGAGATCCACTTTCACACCGTATACAATTATGCCTCCATAGCTTCAAGGCAAAACTCACGGCCATACGCTATTACGCTTCCGTGTTGCAGTAGCACGCAACCCAAACCGCTGCCCTACGCATCATTAAAATCTCATTGCCTTCGGTTCCACTTGGCGAAGTCAGCACATGCGTCGTAGTCAACCGACATTATAACTCCTCAAAAGCTCGCGCGCACTCTGGCTTCCAAAAGAATTTATGCTCCTTCCTCGTCAAAGTAGTGAGAGGTAACGCTATCCGCGAGAAGTTCTCCACGAAGCGCCTATAGTAGCCGGCAAGCTCCAGCAAACTCCGGACTTCCGCTACTGTAGCCAGCTCAGGCCACTCTCGTATCGCAACAATCTTTGCCGGATCCACCGCAATACCCTCTCCACTCACTATATGCCCGAGGAACGCCACTGAGGATAGCCAAAACTCGCACTTCGAGAACTTGGCATACAACTGATTTCTCCTTAGCATCTCCAACACCAAATGAAGATGCTTGAAGTGATCTTCCTCACTTTGCGAGTACACCAAAATATCGTCGATGAAGACGATCACGAAACGGTCCAAGTACTCCCTGAACGTCCTGTTCATCAAATCCATGAACATTGACGGCGCATTAGTCAGCCCAAACGGCATGACCGTAAACTCGTAGCGCCCGTGTCCTGTACTGAACGTTACCTTAGGGATAACACTCTCCCTTATCTATTTAGAGTACGCCGTTGACCCTACCAACTGATCACAAAGATCATCGATCCTTGGGCTTGGGTACTTGCTCTTTTCCATCAACTTGTTGACCTCCCGATAATTAATACACAGCCTCAACCTTCCATCCTTCTTCTTAATAAAGAGGGTCGGTGGACGCGCATACCCTTGCTCCAACAACTCTTGCAGTTTGATGTGCCCGTGAACAGACTCTTACTGTGGTTGGTTCGGTGAGTCGATCGCCGCGGGCTTGCTCGGTTAGGCAAGTGCACCTATCGCAAGTAGTACTCGATATTCGGGGGAATACCGAGGTCGTATTGTTCTCGGGGTCGCGTTGACTATTCTTACTCCTCCGGGAGGACTATTATTTTACTGAAAGAAAGATGGATTTTTTTTTTTACTTAATAAAAGACGGAAAAGCAAAGGAGCGAAAAAACGATTTAGACAATATTCGATGAAGGGTTAACGCTCGGCATCGAATCGGATTAAGACTAAAATAATTTTTAATAATAAAAAGACTTAGTTTTCAAATTAATAATAAGGCAACTTGGCCGTGGAGGTTCCACAAATGTGAGCTCACCTAGCTATAGGGATATCGCTCACCTAAACGTTAAGACTATTCGACCGAACGTTAGTCCGACGAAGGATTCCTCTTAACGCCCGCTTTACGCTAAGAACCCCGCTATTGGGTGGGGAACCCAATCCGGTAGAATTACGCTTGTCCTCTCTCGAGGGTATGCACGCAACTCTATTTACCCAGGGGTGATCGGTCCATATGCACGGCCTCTCGGCTAGCTAGCATATGGACTACGGAAATAGGGCCCACACATCGATATGTGGTCCTACGCGTCGTAAACCCGGGGTAAACCCTAAGTGCTTAAATTAAAATGAAAATAAAGTACTTTAATTATTATAAATCATTTTAAATGTCCCAATGCTCTTCGATGCCGAGGCTAATAGAGATTAGCCACACATCGGTATGGGGACGACTTATAATTTAGTGAGGCGCGAGTTCGAAATTAAACACTAAACGTTTATAAGAAAGGGACAAAAGAAAAAATAACAACATTTAGAAAGCTAAAAAGTTAGCTAAAACAAGAACTCACGCACACTCCAAATTATAAATTAGAAAGGAACTAAGTTACACATAAAAGAAATTTGCATAATTCAAATTTGCGAGTCCCACTCAAACGAGTGGGGGCGGTAAATAAAGGCTGAAAATTGCAAGTCCTACTCAAACGAGTAGGACTGAAATGAAAGCGAGTCCTACTAAAATGAGTAGGAGAAAATAAATGCGATTACACGGCTAAAAAGTCCGGCCATTTAACTCAAGTGAGTAGGCGGAAAAAAAATAAAGAAAGAAAAATTACAAATCCTACTCAAACGAGTAGGCGGGAAATAAAGTCCGGCCATTTAAACTCAAGTGAGTAGGCGGAAAAATAAAGAAAGAAAAATTACAAGTCCTACTCGAATGAGTAGGACTGAAAATGAAAACGATGCGCCATTTAACTCTTAACGAGTAGGCGGAAATAAATACACACAGACACACACACTCCATAAGAAATTCAAGAAAGCAATAAAATTTAACACCTACACTCACACACTCTACATAAATTGAACAAAGCATGAAAATTATACACCTACACTCACACACTCTACATAAATTGAACAAAGCATGAAAATTATACACCTACACTCACACACTCAACATGAAAATTTAAGAAGAACAAGAGAGAGGTTTAGGCTCATACACTCACACACACAAATAAAAAGCAAAATGAAAGTTACCTAAAAATTAAAATTTTTACTTTTTCAAGCATAGGTTTTGCCAAAAACAAATAAAAAGAAGAAATTACAATTTTAGAAGACAAAAGTTTTCCAAAACAAATTAAAAACCAAAGTTTTTGGAAAATAAAAATTTCAACATTTTCATTCCTATGATGTTATGAAAGAGCTAAAAAAGTTGAAATAAAAGAGAAAGAAGAAAAAAAGTTTTCATCCTAAAATTAAACTAAGTAAAAAAAAATCAAAAGAAACTTTAGTAACTCTTTTACACATTCATAAGAGTGAAGATGTTGAAGAAATTAAAAGAAGACATGGAAGAAAAAAAAAAACTAATTCATCATTTCATGAATTTCTAACAAAACCTAACTTGAGAAAAATTAAAGGCATGTAAAGTACTAAACATGTAAAGAGGAAAACCTATCATCCCTAAGCATGAAAACAAGTAAAAAAAACATGTAAAGTAAATAAGTTACACTCATACACACACACACATTTTTCATAAAAGAAGAACTAAATGAAGAACAAAGATAAAACCAAGGATAAAAAGGAGAAGGAAAGTGGGCACAAGTGTTCATTCCAAAGCTAAGTATGGAGAGAAAAACTAACATTTTATTGATTTTTAGGAACTATTACAAGCTATTACAAGGGCTTAAGCTAAGACAAAACAAGAAATGAAACAAAAAAAGGGAGAAATCTCCTTACATAGCCTTGAAAATCACGGATGCAGCCCACAAAAAGACACTAACTTGGCCCAAAAATCTGAACCCTTGGACCTTACAGAAGTGGGCTATTTATAGGAAAAAAATTTCTAAGTACACGCCCTCGGTCACGGGCGTGTAGGGGGGGCGTGACAGCACTATTCATGAAGGCGGCCGGCGATTGGACAGCAAAGTTGACTTCGGGCTGAGTTCGCAGCAGTCACGCCCCAGGTCACGGGCGTGACTCTGGGCGTGTCGGGGAGGTAGAACCGGGCGCGGGTTGCGTCAAATGTCCTCGACAGCATCTTGTCGGGCCAGCTGGAAAGGTCATGCCCCATGTCACGGGCGTGACTATGGGCGTGACAGTTGGGGTCGACACTCGACGAATGTCGAGTGGAAAGTGTCGAGTCGAAATCGTCGAGCGGAAATTGAGTCACGCCCCAGGTCACGGGCGTGACTCTGGGCGTGACTGTTGGTGTCGACACTCGACGATCGTCGAGAGGAATTCGTCGAGAGGAGAGGACATGGGCTTGGGTCACGCCCCGTGTCGGGTAACACGGGCGTGACCCCAGGCGTGTCAAGCTTTAACTTCAGAAATTTTGTAATTTCACGGGAAATGCAATGTCACGGCCCTGTCACGGGCGTGACCAAAGTGTCACGGGCGTGTACTGCCCAATTTTGGCAGATTTAGGAATTTTTCTGCAAAATAAAATAAAACAAGTTAGGAGAAAATTTACAAGAATAAGAGCATTTTATTGAAGAAAAATAAGTAAAAACGACGAAAATAAATGAAAATGACTAAATTAATGTGCATAAAAATACGCATATTTACAATTCATCAAATACCCCCATACTTAGGCTTTTGCTATTCCAGAGCAAAAGTTTGAGGTGAATCTATAAGGAATAAGAAAAAAACTCTAAGTTTTGGCTATCGCTTAATCAATTATAAGAGAGATCAAAATAAATATACGGGGTGTAAGAGTTAAGTCCTAAAATTATGTAGATGATTTAAGTAGCGCAAAAGTTTTGGCCAAAAGACTTCTTGATGTAATCAAATAGAAGGCAACATTTGAAATGGTTAGATTAACAAAAATAGTTTGGAATTATAAGAACTCTAGCTTATACGAGTGCTACCGGAAATAATACAATTTACTAATTATGCTCTCAAAAAGATTTTTGAATTAATTCTAGAATCGTGGAAATGGCTAAGGGGGTAGTGGGTTTATGAAGAGGGTTTTGATATTTGAGGTGAGGTAATTTTTTCTCGAACCTCCATGTTTTTTTTCTTTTGGATTATTAGGAAAACGAAATCTTATTTTCCTAATATGATTTTTGTTTTTCAACTTCATAAAAAAAATTAACCCAATGTATATTTGTAGGAGTAATGAATTTTATCCTCTTACTCCCTATATAATCTTTTAAAATTATTGGGTGCCTATGTTTACGGAACGAAATCTTGTTCCCATTGACATAAGATCTTTTAAGGATAAAATTTTTCATGCCAAGTAGGTCATGAAAAGTAAGGGGAGAAAGGAAAACTAGATTGTAATCCTAAAAATTTTTGAGAGCACCTTAATAATTTGTACGTCCCAATTTTTTCAGAAAGCTAAAAGTAAGTATAATTGAATTCTATAGTCGTTATTTCCTAACATAATATACGTGCTCCTATTAATGAAAAATTAGAAGTAGTGCCTAAAACGAGTCCGCTAGTTTTAACAAAGCATAAAGAATTCTTTAAAACTTAACCCCGGCTATTTAAATGTTTCAATCAATAATTAACAAACGGGTAGCAAACAGAGAATTAATAGTATTCACATATAAATAAACTCAGAACAGAATTTTTGGATAGCAGAAAAGTTAAGTATGGAATATTTAATTTATTTTTTTCAAAACATTTTTTTTTTGATTTTTATAGTTTTTGTTATCATTTTTTTTGTTTGTTTTTCATTTATTATCCTTTTTTTTTGTATTTTTGTTTTTCTCAATTTTTTTTTTTGAAAATTTTTTTGAACTATTATCTTTTTTTTTTGTATTTTTTAAGAGAATTTTCATAATATGTACAAAAATAAGGGAGAAAAAGAAAAAGGTTTGTACAAGAATGAGGAAGGGGAGAGAGAAAAAACAAAAAAGATATACAAAGTGAAAATAAATAAAATAATTTTTTGTTTTGTTTTTTGAGTTTTTGGAAAAGAGAAAGAGAACAAAACAAGAATCAAATTTTTTGGATTTTTTTTTTTCATTTAAATTTTTCATGTTTTTTCATTTAAAAAATTTTTTTGTTTCATTTAAGATGTTTTTTAATTTTTTGTTTTTGTTTTGTTGTTATATGTATTTTTTTGGATTTTTGTTTTTTTCATTTAAATTTTTTGTTTTTTCATTTAAAATTTTTTTGTTTCATTTTAAGATGTTTTTTTAATTTTTTTTGTTTTTGTTTTGTTGTTATATGTATTTTTTTGTATTTTTCTTTTTTGAAATGCAGAAAAATTGAAGTGCAGAAAGTAAAGCACGAAAATACCCCCATACTTAAGTCCAACATTGTCCCCAATGTTGTATCGTAAGTATGCGGAACAGAATGGAAAAACAATATGTACAAAGAAAAGAAAGGGAAGGGGGTAGAAGCTTCCCTGAAATGCGGAGGGGGAGGCCGATCAGAAACCCTGCGTTTTTTTAGAAAAAGCAGCAAAGTAATGAGGAAAGGGCGAAAAAGATAAGCGAGGGGTGCCTCCCAGGAGCGCTTTGTTTATAGTCGTGTAGCTTGACTATTTTGGCGGGTTTATAATGTGGAGGAAAGTTATGGTTTCGCTAAAACCGATCACTGGGTCGCCCGCGATGTAAGACTTTAACCGATGACCGTTTACTTTAAAAGAGCCTTTGTCCGGGTGGGAGACGAGTACGGTTCCATAAGGAAAAACTTCTTCAACTAGGAAGGGACCGGACCATCTAGATTTTAATTTACCTGGAAAAAGCCTAAGACGTGAATTGTAAAGAAGGACAAGATCGCCCGGAGAAAATAATTTTTGGGACTTGATTTTTCGATCGTGATATAACTTAGAGCGCTCCTTATAGAATTTATTGCTCTCGTAAGCGTTCGCACGCCATTCATCGAGCTCGTTTAGTTGCAGTTTTCTATTCTGAGCGGCTAAGTTGGAGTCGAGGTTTAAGAGTTTTAAAGCCCAAAGTGCGCGATGTTCTTATTCTACGGGTAAATGGCACGCTTTGCCGTAGACTAACCGGAACGACGTACATCCAATAGCGGTTTTGTAAGCCGTCCGATACGCCCACAACGCATCGTCGAGTTTAACGGACCAATCTTTCCTATTTAGCGAAACGGTTTTTTCTAAAATTCGCTTAATCTCTCGATTTACTACCTCGACTTGGCCACTTGTTTGCGGGTGGTAGGGGGTGGCAAGCTTGTGTGTGACTCCGTATTTAGCTAACGTCTTAGCCATAAGAGCGTTACAGAAATGCGTTCCCCTATCACTAACAATTGCGCGAGGCGTGCCGAAGCGAGAAAATAATTTTTTAAGAAATATAACGACGACTCGCGCGTCGTTGGTGGGGAGAGCTTGCGCTTCCGCCCACCTCGATACGTAGTCGACCGCCACTAAAATATACATATTTTTGAAAGATGGAGGTAGGGGGCCAACAAAATCTATGCCCCACAAATCGAAGACTTCGCACTCTAAAAACATGTTTTGGGGCATCTCGTCGCGACGAGAGATGTTACCCGACCGCTGACAGCTATCGCATGCGCGCACAAAATTATGCGCGTCTTTGAAGAGAGTGGGCCAAAAGTAGCCCGCCTCTAGCGCCTTCCGAGCGGTCCGGTTGGCTTGATAATGCCCACCGGCTGGACCCTCGTGGCAGTGCTTAAGAATTTGTAAGCACTCTACACCCGCAACGCATCGTCGAACCGCTTGGTCCGCATAGATACGAAAAAGAAATGGGTCCTCCCAAAAGAAATTTTTCAAGTCAGAAAAGAATTTCTTCTTTTGATGACTGGAAAACTCTTTTGGAAGGACCCGCGCTACTAAAAAATTTGCAAAATCTGCGAACCAAGGCGAAGATGACGAAGATTTATTAATGGCAAGAAGGCGTTCCTCGGGGAATCTGTCATTTATTTCAGATTCGACGAGCGCTTCCGCACCCGGATTTTCTAAACGGGAGAGGTGGTCCGCCGCTAGATTTTCCGCTCCCCGCTTATCTCGGATCTCCAAATCAAATTCTTGTAGGACGAGAATCCATCGAAGAAGGCGGGGCTTCGCATCATTTTTAGCTAATAAATATTTAAGCGCGGAGTGATCGGTAAAAACGATAACTTTAGAAAGCGTTATATACGAGCGAAACTTATCGAAAGCGAAAACGACGGCTAAGAGTTCCTTTTCCGTTGTTGTGTAATTTACTTGTGCGGAAGTGAGCGTCTTGCTAGCGTAATAAATAGGATGAAAATGTTTTTCTACGCGTTGGCCAAGAACGGCACCTAAGGCAATATCACTAGCGTCGCACATTATTTCGAACAGAAGGGACCAATTAGGGGCCACTAAAATTGGTGAAGAGATAAGTTTTTGTTTTATCAAATTAAAGGCGGACTCGCATTCGCTACTAAAGATGAAACGTGATTCCTTTTCCAAGAGGTGAGTTAGCGGCTTTGTTATTTTTGAAAAGTCTTGAATGAAGCGTCGATAAAAGCCCGCATGGCCTAAGAAACTCCTAATAGATTTTACGTTTGTTGGATGCGGAAGTTTTTCTATAATTTCTATCTTGGCCTTATCCACCTCTATCCCCTTAGACGAAATCATATGGCCGAGGACCAAACCTCCTCGAACCATAAAGTTGCATTTTTCCCAATTTAAAACAAGGCTTGTGCCCTCGCACCGTTGAAGGACACGATCTAAATTGTGAAGGCAATCGGGAAAAGAGCGTCCGAAAACAGAGAAGTCATCCATAAAGACTTCCATAATGTCTTCTACTAGCTCGCCAAAGATCGCTAGCATACATCTTTGGAATGTAGCTGGCGCATTGCAGAGTTCAAATGGCATTCTTCGATAGCCGAAGGTGCCAAACGGGCAAGTAAAAGTTGTTTTCTCTTGATCATCGGGGGAAATGGGGATTTGGAAAAACCCCGATAAACCATCAAGAAAACAATAATACGGATGACCGGATAAACGCTCTAAGATCTGGTCTAGAAATGGCAGAGGGAAATGGTCCTTGTGGGTGGCGTCGTTAAGTTTGCTATAGTCGATGCACACTCGCCAACCCGTAAGAGTACGAGTTGGGACAAGCTCGTTATGCTCATTCGCCACTACGGTAAGACCGCCTTTCTTGGGCACGACATGCATGGGACTAACCCATGCACTGTCCGAAATAGGGTAGATAATCCCCGCATCTAATAACTTAATGATTTCGGCTTTAACGACGTCTTTCATGTTTGGGTTAAGACGACGCTGCGGCTGAATCGTTTTGCGGCAATTATCGTTTAGGAAAATCTTATGGGTGCAAAAGGAGGGGCTAATCCCCTTTAGGTCAGAGATTTGCCACGCAATTGCGTGGCGATGTTTAAATAAAACTTCCAATAGATCGGAAGTCTCCGAATCACTCAAGTCCGAAGAAATGATAACGGGGAGCGTATCACCTTTTCCCAAAAAAGCGTACTTGAGCGAGGCGGGTAAGGGTTTGAGGTCTAGGATGGGCGGTTCTTCTAGGGAGGTTTTAATTCCTATGTCTTTCTTACCAATTGGTTCGAAAGGCAAGTCTATAAATGTATCCTCATCGCAGTTAAAATTTTCGAGCGCATAAATATCGTCGTTTAAAAATACGGACTCGAAAATGGGAGAAGAACGATCTCCGAAAAAGGTATCTAAAGAATAGCAGAAATCGTCGCTCGATGACAAATTGTCCATCGAGGGATTAATAGAGAAAGTAACTTGGTCATCGCCTACTCGGAGGAGAAGGCTACCATTACTAACATCTATTAGTGCGCGGGAGGTGGCGAGAAAAGGGCGACCGAGTATTATTGGTACCTCGGCGTCCTCCTCGATATCTAAGATGACGAAGTCTACCGGGAAGGTAAACTTGTCGACTCGGACAAGGACGTCCTCCACTACCCCGATAGGGAACTTAACCGAGCGATCTGCTAATTGGATGCGCATATTCGTAGGACTAGGAGTACCCAAACCTAAACACGAAAAGAGCGAGAACGGCATCAGATTAATGCTAGCCCCTAAATCAGCTAAGGCGTACTTTACTAATATATTGCCAAAAAGGCACGGGATGGAAAACCGTCCCGGGTCGTTTTGTTTTGTGGGCAATTTATTAGTAAGGGCCGCCGAGCAGACAGCGTTGAGAGATACATGCGAAATATCCTCTAATTTACGTTTATTAGAAAGTAGTTCTTTTAAAAATTTCGCATATTTGGGCATTTGCGAGATAGCCTCGCAAAAAGGAACATTAATGTGAATTTGTTTTAGTAATAAAATAAATTTTTCATATTGCGCGTCCTTACGCTCGTTTTCTAACTTATGCGGATACGGAAGAGCCTTGTTTAAAATAATTTTTTCTTTTATAATAGGTAAAGGCGGCGTAAGCGAAGAAAGGGGAAGAGGGGTCGGAGGTGAAATATGTACCTGAGGGTCGGTCCATTTTGGATCGACCACCTCCTTTCCGCTACGTAGGGTTATAGCGTTGGCGTTCTCCCGCGGATTGGGCTCCGTGTTTCCCGGCAGTGGCCCGAGCGCGCGCTCGGACATCATCCTCGCCAGCTGTCCAACCTGTTGTTCGAGTGTTTTTAGCGATCCGGTGATGTTCCGGATATTTGACTCGTTGGACGCAATATACTTCGAAAAATTTTCCTCCATCGGGGAGGGTTTCGGAAGAGGAGGGGGAGGAAGAAATCCGGGCGCAAAAGAAATAGGGGGACGTTGAGCATTATTCGGGTTGCTCCATGAGAAGTTGGGGTGATTCCTCCAACCCGGATTATAGTTATTACTATAAGGGTTGTTGTTGGGGTTGAAGGGAGGACGACCCAAATTTCCCATGAAGTCCACGAACTCTTCAGCTACGCAGACGTTAGGGGGAATAAAACAAGGCGGAGTGGAGGAGGCAGCAGACATCTCCGCCACCTGCTTTGTTAACCTTTCAACTTGAAGGGTCAAGAGAGCAGTGGCATCCACTTCAAAAAGACCAGCCGCTGGCTTTGGCTGTCCCCGGGGGACGTTCCATTGATAGGCGTTCATAGCCATCTCTTCGAATAAAGCCTGGGCGGCCTCGGGGGTTTTGTTGTTAAGCGTACCCCCGGCAGCCGCGTCAATCATTTGACGCGTCTGAAAATTCAGCCCATTATAAAAAATTTGAACTTGCAACCACGTTGGCAGCGCGTGGTGCGGGCAACGGCGGAGGAATTCCTTAAACCGTTCCCAAGTCTCGTATAGAGACTCAGGATCGTTCTGCATAAACGAAGAAATGTCCGCCCGCAACTTTGCAGTTTTGGCGGGCGGAAAGTACTTCGTTAGGAACCATTCCGTCAACTCAGCCCACGTGGTGATACATCCTCAGGGGAGGGCATTCAACCACGCCTTGGCTTTGGACTTAAGGGAAAAAGGAAATAAGCGCAAACGAATGGCGTCATCAGTGACACCATTGATCTTGAAGGTGTCGCATATCTCCAAGAAATTGGACAAGTGGACATTCGGGTCCTCATCCGGCAGTCCATCGAACTGCACGGCGTTTTGGACCATTTGAATGACACTTGACTTTATTTCAAAATTATTATTGGCCACCGCAGGTTGAACAATACTCGACCCAAAATCATCCAGGTTAGGCCGGGCGTAATAAGACATAGCACGCTCGGCCGCCGGGGGAAGGTTAGGCGCGGCCATAACTACAACAGTGGGTTCTCCGATAGATTCCTCGGGATCTAAAGAAGGATTTCGGCGATGAGATCGGATACGCGCAAGAGAGCGTTCGATCTCAGGGTCGAAGTCTAAATCTTCAGAATCTGAGGGTTGTCCTCGGGTCATACACCCAAACAAAAATAAAACAAAAATAAACTTTTTTTTTTGTTTTTAAAATAGAGTTTTTAGTTTTTTTTGTATAGAAAATAAGTAAAATTAATAGACTCCGGAATTCGAAATAGCAACTCGAAAAAAGAGTCCCCGGCAACGGCGCCAAAAACTTGATGTGCCCGCGAACAGACTCTTACTGTGGTTGGTTCGGTGAGTCGATCGCCGCGGGCTTGCTCGGGTAGGCAAGTGCACCTATCGCAAGTAGTACTCGATATTCGGGGGAATACCGAGGTCGTATTGTTCTCGGGGTCGCGTTGACTATTCTTACTCCTCCGGGAGGACTATTATTTTACTGAAAGAAAGATGGATTTTTTTTTACTTAATAAAAGACGGAAAAGCAAAGGAGCGAAAAAACGATTTAGACAATATTCGATGAATGGTTAACGCTCGACATCGAATCGGATTAAGACTAAAACAATTTTTAATAATAAAAAGACTTAGTTTTCAAATTAATAATAAGGCAACTTGGCCGTGGAGGTTCCACAAATGTGAGCTCACCTAGCTATAGGGATATCGCTCACCTAAACGTTAAGACTATTCGACCGAACGTTAGTCCGACGAAGGATTCCTCTTAACGCCCGCTTTACGCTAAGAACCCCGCAATTGGGTGGGGAACCCAATCCGGTAGAATTACGCTTGTCCTCTCTCGAGGGTATGCACGCAACTCTATTTACCCAGGGGTGATCGGTCCATATGCACGGCCTCTCGGCTAGCTAGCATATGGACTACGGAAATAGGGCCCACACATCGATATGTGGTCCTACGCGTTGTAAACCCGGGGTAAACCCTAAGTGCTCAAATTAAAATGAAAATAAAGAACTTTAATTATTATAAATCATTTTAAATGTCCCAATGCTCTTCGATGTCGAGGCTAATAGAGATTAGCCACACATCGGTATGGGGACGGCTTATAATTTTGTGAGGCGCGAGTTCGAAATTAAACACTAAACGTTTATAAGAAAGGGACAAAAGAAAAATAACAACATTTAGAAAGCTAAAAAGTTAGCTAAAACAAGAACTCACGCACACTCCAAATTATAAATTAGAAAGGAACTAAGTTACACATAAAAAGAAATTTGCATAATTCAAATTTGCGAGTCCCACTCAAACGAGTGGGGTCGGTAAATAAAGGCTGAAAATTGCAAGTCCTACTCAAACGAGTAGGACTGAAATGAAAGCAAGTCCTACTCAAATGAGTAGGAGAAAATAAATGCGATTACAGGGCTAAAAAGTCCGGCCATTTAACTCAAGTGAGTAGGCGGAAAAAAAATAAAGAAAGAAAAATTACAAATCCTACTCAAACGAGTAGGCGGGAAATAAAGTCCGGCCATTTAAACTCAAGTGAGTAGGCGGAAAAATAAAGAAAGAAAAATTACAAGTCCTACTCGAACGAGTAGGACTGAAAATGAAAACGATGCGCCATTTAACTCTTAACGAGTAGGCGGAAATAAATACACACAGACACACACACTCCATAAGAAATTCAAGAAAGCAATAAAATTTAACACCTACACTCACACACTCTACATAAATTGAACAAAACATGAAAATTATACACCTACACTCACACACTCTACATAAATTGAACAAAGCATGAAAATTATACACCTACACTCACACACTCAACATGAAAATTTAAGAAGAACAAGAGAGAGGTTTAGGCTCATACACTCACACACACAAATAAAAAGCAAAATGAAAGTTACCTAAAAATTAAAATTTTTACTTTTTCAAGCATAGGTTTTGCCAAAAACAAATAAAAAGAAGAAATTACAATTTTAGAAGACAAAAGTTTTTCAAAACAAATTAAAAACCAAAGTTTTTGGAAAATAAAAATTTCAACATTTTCATTCCTATGATGTTATGAAAGAGCTAAAAAAGTTGAAATTAAAGAGAAAGAAGAAAAAAAAGTTTTCATCCTAAAATAAAGCTAAGTAAAAAAAAAATCAAAAGAAACTTTAGTAACTCTTTTACACATTCATAAGAGTGAAGATGTTGAAGAAATTAAAAGAAGACATGGAAGAAAAAAAAAACTAATTCATCATTTCATGAATTTCTAACAAAACCTAACTTGAGAAAAATTAAAGGCATGTAAAGTACTAAACATGTAAAGAGGAAAACCTATCATCCCTAAGCATGAAAACAAGTAAAAAAACATGTAAAGTAAATAAGTTACACTCATACACACACACACATTTTTCATAAAAGAAGAACTAAATGAAGAACAAAGATAAAACCAAGGATAAAAAGGAGAAGGAAAGTGGGCACAAGTGTTCATTCCAAAGCTAAGTATGGAGAGAAAAACTAACATTTTATTGATTTTTAGGAACTATTACAAGCTATTACAAGGGCTTAAGCTAAGACAAAACAAGAAATGAAACAAAAAAGGGAGAAATCTCCTTACATAGCCTTGAAAATCACGGATGCAGCCCACAAAAAGACACTAACTTGGCCCAAAAATCTGAACCCTTGGACCTTACAGAACTGGGCTATTTATAGGAAAAAAATTTCTAAGTACACGCCCTCGGTCACGGGCGTGTAGGGGGGGCGTGACAGTACTATTCATGACGGCGGCCGGCGATTGGACAGCAAAGTTGACTTCGGGCTGAGTTCGCAGCAGTCACGCCCCAGGTCACGGGCGTGACTCTGGGCGTGTCGGGGAGGTAGAACCGGGCGCGGGTTGCGTCAAATGTCCTCGGCAGCATCTTGTCGGGCCAGCTGGAAAGGTCACGCCCCATGTCACGGGCGTGACTATGGGCATGACAGGTGGGGTCGACACACGACGAATGTCGAGTGGAAAGTGTCGAGTCAAAATCGTCGAGCGGAAATTGAGTCACGCCCCAGGTCACGGGCGTGACTCTGGTCGTGACTGTTGGTGTCGACACTCGACGATCGTCGAGAGGAATTTGTCGAGAGGAGAGGACACGGGCTTGGGTCACGCCCCGTGTCGGGTGACACGGGCGTGACCCCAGGCGTGTCAAGCTTTAACTTCAGAAATTTTGTAATTTCACGGGAAATGCAATGTCACGGCCCGGTCACGGGCGTGACCAAAGTGTCACGGGCGTGTACTGCCAAATTTTGGCAGATTTAGGAATTTTTCTGCAAAATAAAATAAAACAAGTTAGGAGAAAATTTACAAGAATAAGAGCATTTTATTGAACAAAAATAAGTAAAAACGACGAAAATAAATGAAAATGACTAAATTAATGTGCATAAAAATACGCATATTTACAATTCATCACAGTTGAACTTTCAGCTCCGCCATTACTTTAGGCGTTAGCCGATACGGAGATCGTGACACAGGCTTTGCACCTGGCACTAGTTCGGTCGTAAATTCTATCTCCCGCTGAGGCGGGGCTCCAGGAAGATCTGCGGGGAACAGATCAGGGTATTCCAATACCACTGAAATACAATCCCACGCGGGCTTCGGCTTTACAACCTCCACTAGTGTACAGAACATCTCTACACTAGCACAAACCGCCTTCACCACCTGAAGAGCGGCCATCATCGCCTTGCTCGACCTCTTTGAGCTCATAAGGGTCGTCTCACGACTTGCTCCCAAGTTGACTTCCTTGCTACCGCAGTCTATGTAGGCTTGCTGCTCCGAGAGCCAGTCCATGCCAAATATAACGTCGAACTCCACCAACGGAAGTAACGACGCTTGCAGATCGTACTCCTAATTCCCAAACCACAAAATAAGAGCAACGAATTCTACCCTCGCCGAAAGAGCACCATTGGACTATAACGCATCCAATTTATCTCTTACCATCGAAGGAGGTACTCCAAGGCACAATAAAATTTCTAATAAAGGAACGCGAAGCTCCCTAAACGAATGGTGCTCTCGCAGATAAAGTAAAGTCGCAACAAAGCTTAGCACCGTAGTCCTAAGCTAATATGCATAACAAGTATTTAAAGCAAAACTATCTTTAAACCATACCTGTCGTCACGACGACGTGCTTCCACCAGGGTTTTAGGCACTTACGAGCATAATGCCCCGGCTCGCCACAGCTGAAACATGTGCCCGGAGTCTGACCCGTAGTCGCCCCAGAAGTACTAGAAGGAGCTGGACCCGAAGTCCTATGCTTCTTATACCATTTTCGATATGCCGACTTTGAGGTGTTCGACACTTTGAATGCCGTTTCCTTTGCACTGACATCCTTGACTGCTCCTGACATAGGTTTCTTACCCTTCCGAGCACCATTCCAACAGTCTCGGGCAAAGTGCCCTTTCTTTCCACAAGTATAACAAGTGTTAGTAGCTTTACTAGTCGATTTCATAACCCCTTTCTCTAGCATTCTGCTGGATGCAGCCCTTATGGGGTTTATATAGTTCGATACCATGGTCGCTGGCATCGGGAGGGTCTTCTTCAACTCTGCCTCCAATGACCTAGCTGATTCCACCAAGGCTCGGAACCCCAATAACTTTGGTCCTAGTAGTAGAACTCGTAACTCGGCATGCAGGCCATTATAAAATCTATCGATTGTAGTTTGTTCGTTATCCAACTCGAAGCATGGGTAGCGACTTATCAGAAGAAATGCTTGCAAATATTCCTCAAACGTGTGCTCTCCCTGCACTAAATGCATATTTAGCTGCTGCCCCAAAGGTCTACCAAAGGTCATCTGCTGCGTCGCGCCCACCGGCGTTGAAGCCACAACAAGGGCGCAGGGTTGTACATTTCCTCCTAGCTGTGGACCCGTCACAGCGAACACCGCTTCTACAATCCTTCTAACGGTTTCATACGAAGGAGGAGCCTCAAACACCTCACCGGGTGCACTATGCTCCTCAGAAACCGGACATTCTGGCTGTCCAGCACTGCTTCCGGTCACCTATAGTGGTACAAAACACCATTAAGCGACCAAATAAAATTGCGAACAGCAATTATAGGAACACGCAGGTTCCTCAAACACGAGTATTTTCATTCCTAAGTGGACATTCATGGGTTCTTTTACCGTTATAACGATGATGCACACAATGTGCTCACCACCCCTTAAAAAGAATTCGTCCACGAATTCATCTTAAGGCCGACCAAAACCAGTAGTCTGATACCAAATTGTAACACCCCCTATCCGTCGCATAGTATATAGCAGTAGGTCCGGCCGGGGCCCGACGCCATATACCACAGACAGACCGGGTGGTTACGTATGGAAACCATCCAACCAATCTCAACGTCCTACACAGAGCATTCTAGCAGAAGCAGTTTATAAGAGTTGAAAACAAGAACCCAACATAGGAGCATCAATGTCCACTAATACCAAAAGGAATGTTATACAAAAATACCAAAAACCGGCCTTAAGGCCTTACAAAGTGTTTCTCTTGAAAATTACATGTTTTACAAACCACGGCACGCAGGCCGGTCATACATGAATAAAGAGTAAACACTTCTACTTGGGCCTTCGAGGGCCAGCTTCGCAAAAAGTGCTTTAGCCCGCTATTGACCGCTTGGTCCAGCTGCACCTGCAAGCAATAAACCACTGCACGGTGGCAAAACAAGGCAACGGTCAGCAATGCTGACCAAATTATAACGATCCCGCCCCCAACTCGAGGCGGCGATGCTCCTTCCCTGCATTTCATTAGCATAAGCGAGCAATGTATATATCCATAGCCATTTCAACACAGACGTTGGCTCACACGGCCACACACCCCGTGCACTCAGGGCACATTCTCGGTGAACCGGTCGATGTCACGTCAATTAAAGCCATTAACATTCTGGACTCACCACCGCCACTTAGACGACCAAACCTATGAGCAATTTGTCTTCTTGGCATGGGTCACGTCAGTTTAAGCCATTGACCGCCGAAGACTCACATCTATGCCAACGATGAGTGCCACGTAACCTTAGGTCTCTCTAACCCGAACGACATAGAGCGGGTACGGTTCCATCTAACCCGTGCTCACATCGCAACGACAATTTAAGCCATTTGCGCGGGTCAAACTTTCGCCGAGTCCCATTCTATCGCAAGTCACATAACTCGGTTATGTTCAAGTTGGCTCTCAGGCCACCAAGTTGGCAAGATGTCGTATCCGCCCAGTTTTCCTGGTGCACCTTTGGGTTAGTCCCCAAGGCTCCCTGCTGCAATCTACCGCGTAGGAAACCCGAAAACAACCAATAGCACGGAGTCTTCTCCGGCCTTATGCAATGCAACATCACCGATCCAGACTAAAATGTCCGGGTAGGCTTCACACATCATGCCTATGTCCGTTCTCGCATACAGACTCTAAACAACGGGGACTTCACATATCTACCCAAAGGAACGCCTCCAACTCTCCGCAAACTCGCGAGAGCGGGCTTCCTATGCTAGGAAAGAGAGCTATTCGTGCTCAAGATGAGGATCGTTACCCTTGAGTTCCTCTTTGGCGCCATTGAAAAGTAATCGGATGGAAATCACCGCACTTGCGTTGCCTCCGTGGATCCGGAGTCGGCTCGCGATTCGGAGCTCCGAAGCTCCTCCAATGGCGGGATCTAGTTCTTCTTCCTCCAATGGCTCTCCTCTTTCTCTAAGGACTTGGAGAGATGATAAGGTAAGAAAGTGATGGATTTCTAAGTCAACTCACGGGTATATCCTCTCAGGAACAACCCCCAGCCGTTGGATCTCAACCTAAGGAAACGAACGGCTTTGATTCGGGGCTGAAATGCCCAATCTGGACCGAACAAGGCCTGGCACACGCCCGTGTCCATGGCCGTGTGCCGCATTCGCCGTCAAAATCGAATCTCCTGGACCCTCACACGGGTATCGAACACGCCCGTGTTCGAGCTGACACGCCCGTGTTCCAGCTGACACGGTCGTGTAGCCGGCCGTGTACCCCATGATTTTTCCCCATTTTCAACCCGAGCTCTGCACGGGTTCTAGGACACGCCCGTGTCTTTGCCCGTGTCACCTTGACACGCCTGGGCCCCAGGCCGTGTGCATGGTCTCGACATTTCGTCGCGTGCAGTTCGACGACTTGATGACACGGCCTTGGACACGCCCGTGTCCTAGGCCGTGTTCCTTGTCTCGACGATCGTCGAGCGAATCTCGACGACTTCCCCGGGACGATCGTCGACACGGGTCGACACGCCCGGCGACACGCCCGTGTCGCGGGCAGTGTGCCCATTCTCGACGATTCGTCGAGCATAACTCGACGACTCCGCGGCTAAGTGTTGACACGGGTCGACACGCCCTGCGACACGCCCGTGTCGCAGGCCGTGTGCCCATTCTCAGCGAGTCGTCGAGAAAATCTCGACGACTTCGCGGCTAAGTGTCGACACCCGCTTGACACGCCCTGGGACACGCCCGTGTCCCAGGCCGTGTGCCTATAGCCAGAACCCAAACTGGCCCAAAACGTCCCCCTTTGCTCCTTTGAGTTTCAGGGCGTTACAAAAGTCAACTCTAACCCTAAATGGGTCAACCTAACCTACATTGGGTCAAACTGACCTGCACAAGGGCCAATTGAAGTTCCCTTTAGCCAAGTGGACCCCACACATACCTTCATTACCCTAGTGAGAGGCCAATGGGTCACCTAGGACCCATTGGGGCCAACCAAAAAGGCTATGTTGACAAAAGTCAACTCTAGCCCTAAAGTGGTCAAGTGCCCTTCCTAAAGGTTCAAGTGACCTCCACAGGGCCAAGACAACCCTACCTAGGCCTTAGGGGAGGCCAATAGGTCACCAAAGACCCATTTGGGCCAACATCAAATACCAAATTGACCTAAGTCAACCCTAGCCTAGGTTTGGGTCAAGCTAGCCCAAATGGGCTAACTCAAACTCAAGCCCAACTCACTTGGGCTAACCATATTTTGGTGGATGAAATAAACATGTGGGCTGCCAATAGAAGATTGACCAGCCAACTTAGTGACTAGGAGAGAGAGAGAGAGAGAATCTCAAAAATTAAAGAATAATTAGGAGAGAGAAAGGTATATTTAAGGGTGTTTAAGGGAAATGAGCCACTTGGACCCATGCCATCAGCCCCTACTTGGGATGGCCGACCGACAGAGTCATGGAGGAGGAGGTGGATGGAGTGGGGCCCACCCATGCATGCATGGTGACAAAAACAAGGCAAACCCACCACCTTGCACATAGGAATTATCACCCTCCCCCCTTTACTTCATCTTCTCACTTTCCCCCCTCTCCGCTTTCAGTTCATTAACCTCAGGACAAGGAGAGCAGCAGAGGGAGAGAGAGAAACCCGAGTTGGAGCCGTGAAAACCAAGAGAGAAGCGCCGCCGCCGCCATGGTTCCTCGCCGCTCCTCACGTTGCAAGGCCGCCGGGAAGGTCCTCCCTCACCTCTCTCTTCATGCATAGATCTTAGGAATGATTAGGGTAGGGTTCGGGCTTGAATGAGCCCGAACCGAGTTTCTTCATTTCCTCCATTAATGGCGTTTTGCAAGCTTCGGGTGAGGTGGCGCCGCCACCTCCCGCCGCCCTAGCCGCCGGTAAAGGGTTGACCCCACCACCGTGAGAGGGGATCTGATGTTCGCCGGTGGAGGCGCCGCCAGTAGCCGCCGGGAAAGCTCCCGTGAAAGCTCGGCCGAGAACCAGGCGTTTGGAGAAGAAAACACAGCAGTCGTCCATCTACTTTAAGATTAGTGCCATGCATATATAATAATCCAGGAATTATTTTATTAAATGAATAGTGCTATTTTTATGTCCTTTATATCCGACTTTTGCATGTCAATATTTAGGGCCCTTACATCCTTTGCCATAAACTATTCTCAACATGAAAATTGTAGGTCTTGAAGTCACAGTTAATTTTATATGTTACAGATAATTTTTGGTTAAGTCTACTGCCCTATAGAGCCATTTTCCTAGGGCTGGTCCTAGGATAGGTCAGAGACTAAAATGAGTGCCCTTCCAAAACCCTAAGTCCAAATGGGCTGACATTTTGGGCATGTGGCTTCATTAGGAATATCTAGGCCCTCCGTAAAAATGGGAATTTTTGGGGAAATTAAATCTATAGGTTTAGTCATAATATGATAAATTAAATTTTGTTAATTTTTGGAGCATATCAACTCCAAAA
Organism: Platanthera guangdongensis; assembly: GCA_039583875.1. NCBI lineage: Eukaryota > Viridiplantae > Streptophyta > Magnoliopsida > Asparagales > Orchidaceae > Platanthera > Platanthera guangdongensis. The sequence continues at coordinate 122,832,755 of CM077158.1, read as the reverse complement.
TCCCCCATATTTTTGTGGCCTGCCCTTAGGAGTATATTAGACCTATGGTAGAAAAATTAGACAATATAGCCCTTTGCATGTTGAGATATCTTACTTGCAAGATCTGAAAAATTGAATGGCTTTGGGCTGCAAATAGCAAAATGCAGAAATTTGAAAGTGATGCCCAAGCCCATCCAGAGGCCCACATGACCTGGGATTTTGGGAAGTAACTGGTTTAGTGCATAATTAGGCCCTTCCCAAAAATGGGACTAATTGGAAATAAAATTAGGGTGAAATTACAAAAATACCCCTAGGCTTGTTTAGGTGATTCTTGGAGTAGTTCAACTCCAAAATGCCCCAAATATTGGTGGCCTTCCCTTATGAGTATATTAGACCTATGGTAGAAAAATTAGACAATTTAGCCCTCTGCATGTTGACATATCTCACTTGCAAGATCTGAAAAAGTGAATGATCTTGGGCTGCAAATAATAAAAAGGTAGAAATTTGAAAAGATGCCCAAGCCCATCCAGAGGCCCAAATGACCTGGTATTTTGGGGAATAACTGGTTTATGCCATATTTAGGCCCTGCCCAAAAATGGGACTGATTAGAATTAAAATTATGGTGAAATTACCAAATTACCCCTAGGCTTGTTTAGGTGAATCTTGGAGTAGTTCAACTCCAAAAGGCCCAAATTTTTGGTGGCATGTCCATGAGGACATTATTATGGTATGGTTAAATTTGTAGCCCATATGCAACAAAGCAAGTTAGGGAAACCCCTTGCATGTGCTGGCTTGTAAAGGGCTTGGTGTGCGTATAGCCAAAAGAAGAAAAAAATGAAATATTGAAGGCACAGCCCCTTTTGGACCACTGACTTAGTATTACCTTAAGTACCGTCCCATATTTGGGGAAAAATGGATGAATTAGGGTTGACTTACCCTTGGACCCAAGTTCACACCCTAAGGATGGACATTTAGGGGGGTTGTGAAGGACATAGGGGCAAATGCCCTTGTATGGCCTTATAAATCAGTAGAGAGTTAGCTTAGATATATTTAAGCCTCTGGTTGAAAAATTATGGAATTTTGAAGTAGTTAAGTACCTCAAAAGTCAAACCCTAGTTTTAGAGAAGAAGCACTACTAGGTCAAAATGGTAACTTAACCTCATCTAAAAATTATGAAAATGGGATAGAATGAATCTTAGGGTGAGTTGAACCCCTAGATAGTTTTAGTGGAATTTTATGGATTATATTCATGGTATTTCCTTTGTTAAATATCAAAGTGTCCAATTTAGTATTTGATTTAATTTGATTATTTGGTTTAAATGGAATTTAGTAAAATTTGACCAGTAGAGGTTTTTGACCTAAATAGATGTCTCTAAATTTTATTATAATTTTTAAAGGATTATATATATTGCCTCCTTCATAAATTTTGTAAAGGCCATACTTGGTAAATAAATCATTTAAAGAACAATTTAACTTGCAAAAATGTGAATTTTGGCCACTGATGATTTTAGGATGATATCTACTATTAGGAATTTAATAAGGAATTTTTGAAGTATAATTATAGTACTTGATTCACAATTATGCTCTTTGTTGATTTTTGTATTGAATTTATTTAGAATTAAATATTTTGTGAACAATCATGAAAGTTTTCCAGTGATAATATTAGGACTGTAGTAGTATAATATATTTAACTTAAAGTATTTGGATGAAAATATCAAGTAGTTGATTTACAAATCTTGGAATATTGGAATTTACTTCTAAAATAATTTTAGTCCCCTTAAATGTTTGTAGAAAATGTCAAATTTGGAAATTGTCACTTATTAGACATATGAAATATTATCATGAATTTATGAAACATTAATCATGTCTAAAATGTATACTTCATGATCAACTTGACTATAATTGGCTCTTGCAAGAAATTATTTAAATAGAAAATTAATTGAGGAAAATACAATATTTTGGAATTAAATCATTTATGTCATGATAGGACTCCGGTAATAATCCTAGGTCATTCGGATGAAAACTTGAAGGACATCCTATCATGAACATCACTTAGTATAGGTTGGTCTGCAAATAGTAATTTTGAGAAAAGTTGTATTAGGATCAGAGTTGGATTAGTGTAGAGTTAGTCGAGCTGAATTGTTTGGAATTAAAGTAGATGAGTCACCATAGAAGGTTCTAAGGAGTGGTGGGAATCGAGTTGATGTATGTTAGAAGGTAAGCGAGTTCGACGAAAGATCGTCGTTCCCGCGAGAGTGAAAGGTCTAAATTACCTTAGGATTAGCCTATCGCAATATGAGAATGTAAGAGGTAAGAGAAATCAACCAATAATAATAATAAGTACCTTGCGAAAGGGAACACTGGGCGTAATCCCAACACAGTTCCTAGTGCCCCTTGAGAGCCCTTCACAGGGAATACCGGGGGCAGTCCTGGGTTAGCGTAAACCTTAAAGAACAAATTGAAAGAGTAATTTAGCAAATAGGGTTTCACACTGCACTCACTAGTTGGACAAGTATTGGAAATGGTTAAGTCGTCCCGAGGTGTTCAAAGGGGCGCCATCCCGCGGTGTTCAAAGGGATGAGGTTTGGAATAAGAGACGGACGTTTTGGTCCGGGGAGCTTTGGCTCGGTTGATATTTATGACGGACGGGTTGGTCCGGGGAGCTTTGGCTCGGTACTGATACGATAAATTTACATGTGCATGAAAGGAAAGAAAGTTAAGGTGGTGGGTCTTCGGTATGGGTTAGTCGATGCACCAATGCCTATACGATGACTCGGCAAGTGTGGTTTTACACTTCGCCAAACTTAAGTCCGGCGGTCCAGTCGGCAAGAGTACGCGGTAATCCGCTTAGTGCACCAAGCGTTGAGGCGTACGATAGGTCAGACATGTAGTGCTTTTACTGGTTTTGAGGTGGGCGAGGCCCAACCCACCGCTTCCGTCTGCCACTACAGAGGTATCCTGGGAGGTAACGACTCCGAAAGGGGGAACTAAAGGTCTGTGTGCACAGAGTCGGGTGTGTGTGTTGCACTTGCATGTCCATCATACCCTCTTGCATGTCATAGCATAATCGATTCATTTAACCCTGACACCTAAAGTATAAGTGGAATGGGACGCTTATACATTAGGCCCTGCAAAACGACCCCTTGGTCTATAAGCTTGTGTGGGCAAGTTTATAAATTAAGGTTATTTCATATATTTATATGCTGCTTGTGATAACTGACACCCCAATGTATAAAGTGGTATGGGACATTTTATACGATGGGAGCCTTGTAGAAGATCCCTTGGCTTATGTGTACTCACATAAGTGAAGGTTAAATTCATTTCTTACTTTACCTATTACAACACTATTATAACTTGCTAGTTAGGTCCCCCTATCACCTGTTTTTGATTTCTCTCCACTTTCACGTCCTTTCCTTTCTTAGTCCCCGCTCGGTGCCTAGGAGCATGGGGGAAGGGGTGGGGGACGATAGGGCTTAGTATTTTAGACTAATGGTTTTCGAACCACATCATATTAGGGGATCGTGGAGCCGAGTATGGAGGAGCAGCCCAGGAGACCTGTGCAATTGGAGATAGGGCAGTCTAGCTCAGGAGCACAGCCAGCTGGGACCATGAGTTCCGACTTCTAGTAGTTGTTTTATTTTGCTTCCGCATGAGAGATCTGTAGTAAGGATATTGATGTACTGGGCTTTAGCCCTTTTATTTCTGTACACTTTACTATTATGTGGACACTCCCTTCGCGGAGATTTATATATATATGTGATTTGCTGTGGACTTATCTTCTCTTGCACTGATATTTTTTGATACAGCTGCGATCGATTTGGCCGGCTGGATCGGCGTCTTGTAGTGACGACCTTCCCGGGTGCGAAGGTGTCACCACTAGGCGGAGGTTCTGGGCCTAAGGCCCCGAGGTTTGAAAAGAAAAAAAAGGGGGTCTTACACGAGGTACCTTATACAGTTTGAGGTTCTGGAGCGAATTGGCGAAGCAGCTTATCGACTGAAGCTATCAATAGAATTGAGTGGTCTACACGATGTATTCCATATTTCGGTGTTGCGGAGGGCGGGGCAAGATCCTTCGCAAGTTATTGCGGTCAATCAAGTACCAGTTTATAAGGGGTTGATGACGAAGGTCAAGCCCGTTCACATTGAGGACTCGGAAGTCAAGCGACAGTGTAATAAGGACATCAGGATTGTCAAGGTCCATTGGGACAACTCCGGTCGGGAGGAGCTCTCGTGGGAGCGAGAGCAGACCATGCTTGAGGAGTACCTAGAGTTATTCCACTCAGGTACCGTTTAAGTTTTGTGCATCTTTTCCTTTCTGTAATTTCGGGACGAAATTCTTTTAAGAGGGAGAGAATTATAACGCCCCGAATCTCAAAAGAGGGACGGGCAGCATTTAGAGCCAAGTTTGGTGCCTGGTAAGGGTTACACGGCCTGGGACATGTGTGTGTACAGGGCCGTGTCGAGCTCAGGTTCGATGAACTTGCCAAGTGGTCGACGAAATGCACTCGGCGAGGCTTCGAGACAGTGAACACAACCTGAGACACGGGCATGTCCAGGGCCGTGTCCTGCTCGGGTTGTTAGCCGGGCTGTGTCAGGTGAGGAACATAGTCTAGATCAAGGTGTGTTCTGGTTGACACGGGTGTGTTAAAATTGACACGGGCGTGTCAATAACCCGTGTCCTTCTCTGTGTGTTTGGCCGGCTGTGTCGGCTGTTGAGCACGGCCTGGGACATGGCCGTGTGCATGACCGTGTCTGTCACACGGCATGTGACACGGGTGTGTCCAAGCACTGTGTCCTGTTTGGGATCCGACAGTTTCGACGTCGATTGAGGCACACGGACTTGGACACGGGCGAGTCTCAAGCCATGTTCGCCCCAGTAAATTGGTTTTGAGTGCGAATCGTGGCCGTCCGTTTCCTTCTTTTGGTATCCAAGTTCTTGGTGCTGTTCTTGATGAGTTAAGTTCGAGAATAGGGTTTGAATCCCTCATTCCACTTGGAGCTTTCTCATTCTAAAGCTTTAGAGAGAGGAGAGAGCAAGGAAGAAGGAGACGGAGAGATCTGGCCGCCGGTAGAGCTTCAGAGCCCCAAATTGCAAGTCGAGTCCAGATCTAAGGAGGCGAGGTCGTAGCTATGCTTTTCATCCGTCTAGATCCTCATGACGCCATAGAGAAACACAAGGGTAACGATTCTCTTCTTGGACATGTGAAGTCCTCTTTCTTTCTACACAGGAAACCCGCTCTCGCGATTGTGCGGTGAGTGTGAGGTGTTCCTTCGGGTGGATATGAATAGTCCCCCTTGTTTTGCTTGTAGAGTCCGGATCGAAGTACGAACATAGGCATGTTGTGTGAAGCCTACTCGGACATGTTGGTCCGGATCGGTGAAGTTTCATTATGCATGAATATCCGGAGAAGACTCCGTGCTGATGATTGTTTTCGGGTTTTCTACGTGGTAGATTGCAACAGGGAGCCTTGGGGACTAACCCCAAGGTGCACCCGAAAAACTGGGCAGATGCGTGGTTCTGCCATCTTGGTGGCCTCGGAGCCAACTTGTACATAACTGGGTTATGTAATATTGTGTGATCGATACTCGGGCTTTGGGGAAGCTTGACCCGCGCCGATGGCTTAAATTGACGTGGCGATGTGAGCAACTGGTTGAGTGGAACCGTACCCGCTCTATGTCGTTCGATTGTAGAGGCCTACCGATGGCATAGATGGTGGGTCTTAGGCTTAGGACAGAAAGACTTCAATGCTCACGAGATTTTCCATCCTAGGGGCGGTGGTGGACCGGGTTCACCGAGAATGTGTCATGAGAGCATGGGGTGTGTGGCCGTGCGTGCCTACGCCTATGGTGAAGGTAATTTCACTATACTGTTTGGCTATGCTAATAAAGTGCAGGGAAGGAGCATTGCCGCCCCGAGTTAAGGGGTAGGGTCGTTATAATTTGGCCAGCTTTAGCTGACCGTTGCTTTTTTTGGCACCGCTGCGGTGGATTATTGCTTGCAGGTGCTGCGGAGCCTAGTGGCAAGTAGCGGGCTGAAGCCCTGATGCTGAGCTGTCCCTTGAAGGCCAAAGCGAATGTTTACTTATTTTGCACATGTGTGACCGGACTGCGTCCCGATGTATGGAAGGCACTATTTGTTTAAAGTAAACTCTCGTAAGGCCATAAGGCCAAGTACTTTGTACATTTGTATGCTCATTCCTTTTGGGTTATTTTTTTTAGTGGACATTCATGTTGTGGTTGGGTTCTTTCTTTGAAACATTTAAAATACTTCCGCTAGAATGTGCTCTGTGTAGGACGTTTGTTATTGGAAGGATGGTTTCATTTCGTAACCCTTCGGTCTGTCTGTGGTATATGGCGTCGGGCCCCGGCCGAACCTACTGTTATATGCCATGTGACAGATATGGGTGTTACACCAAGCTTGCGGATAATGATGCGTTGACTAGTGCATTTTACTCGCGCACAAGTGCTTCCGCCGGTGCACTAAGGAAAACATACGGGTAAACACAGAGCGCAGGAATTCAAGATACTACAGGGGAACCGTGCGTTTTACTCGTGCACGGGCGCTGCCGCCCGTGCGGGAACAAATCGCATGATTAACCACAGAATGGTGCCAAAACGAAAGGTAAATTAAAACTGTGAGTTTCCTTCATGCACGGTTCCGAAGAAACCGTGCGTTAACCATGCGTGAGGATCGTCGAACTCAGCTTGACGAAACTCGTCGAGCTCCACTCGACGTTTCTCCTGCAGAAACAAAACGCACGATCGCAAAGAACTGTGTGCTATGAAAATACACGACCGCGCGTTTTCCTCAAACCTGCATTCCAGCCTTGGGGAAAACGCACCAACTGCACAGCTAACACCAAAACTGGAGCACAAGCTCCCAACACCTAAACTGTAAGAACCGAACAAGGAACAAACCGAAATGGTTTTAACTGAAACTTTATTATCCGAAAAAGGTATCTATTACAAAGGTATGCCCTCCCTTATATAGAATGGAGGAGAGATGAGAGAATACAAATAAGAGATGTGGGACTAAAAATTTACAGGACTAAGCGGACTATACAAAACAAACCGCACAAGCCGCGGGGTTAGACAGAATGGCTAACCGCACGGCTACCACCAGAGAGAAAGAGAGATTGTCAGGGTAGACCGCCAGACCGCCCGGTCTCCAAGCCGGCTAAGACAAACTGCCAGACCGCGCGGTCTTCAACCCGCCAAGACAGACCGCCAGACCGCCCGGTCACCAACTTCAACACTCCCCCCTCAAGCTGGAGCATATATATTGATCATGCCCAGCTTGTCACAAACATGAAGAAACGAGGCGGAAACTGGCTTGGTGAAGATGTCAGCCAGCTCTTTATCAGAAGTGATAAAGGGAGTGCAGATTTGTTCCTTTAAGATCTCTTCACGAATGAAATGACAGTCGACCTCAATGTGCTTTGTTCTCTCATGGAAGACCGGATTTTTGGAGATGTATATGGCGGCCTTGTTATCACAGAACATAGGTAGAGGATGGTTGTGGACCTCTCCTAAATCTAGCATGAGAGCCCGCAGCCATTTTAACTCACAAGTGGTCAATGCCATGCTGCGATATTCAGCTTCTGCATTGGACCTGGAGACAACAGACTGCTTCTTGCTCTTCCAGCTCACCAGATTTCCCCCAACAAAGGTGCAAAAACCTGAGGTTGACTTGCGATCCCCTTTGTCATCAGCATAACTTGCATCTGAGTATGCTTTAATCCTCAGATGACCATTCTTCTGAAAAAGTAATCCTTTCCCAGGCGCTGCTTTGACATACTCCAAGATCCGTAGGGCGGATTATAGATGGCACTCCCTAGGTGCTTGCATGAATTGACTCACCTTGCCCACAACATAGGAAATGTCGGGCCTGGTCACTGTGAGATATATGAGCTTACCAACCAGACGCCTGTACAACGAACTATCTGAAAGAGGAGGCGAATCATATGTCCAGGTTTTGTCTTCTCCAGTTGCCATGGGGCATCGGGCAGGTTTTGCTCCAGTCAATCCTGCCTCTTTTAAAAGATCAAGGGCATACTTACGCTGAGAGAGAACTAAGGAGTCGGGCTTCCGAGAGATTTCGATACCCAGAAAGTTCTTTGGAGAGCCCATATCTTTCGTGATCAGATGTTGGCGAAGATGTCGCTTTGTTAGGGCTACCCCTTCATGATCATCGCCAGTGAGAAGAATATCATCGACGTACACAGCAAGAATAACCAGCCCCGAAGGAGTTTTGCGAATAAATAGAGAGTGATCAGCAGAGCTTCGCGCAAAACCAACGGCCGCCACGATGCCGCTGAACTTGTCAAACCAAGCTCGAGGGCTCTGCTTGAGGCCATAAATTTCCTTCTGCAGCCGGCATACTCGGGTCTCCCCCTGAGCAACATACCCAGGAGGTTGCTCCATGTAAACGGCCTCGTGAAGATCACCATAAAGGAAGACATTCTTGACATCCAGCTGAGAAATCGGCCAATCCCTATTGACCGCCACAGAGAGAAGGACCCGGATAGTGCTGAGACGAGCCACGGGGGAGAAGGTGTCAAAGTAATCAACCTCATAGGTCTGAGTAAAGCCCTTAGCAACAAAGCGAGCCTTATACCGATCCACAGTGCCGTCTGGGCCATATTTGACCACAAAGACCCAGCGACAGCCAACAACATCAGTACCGAAGGGAGGAGGAACAAGAGTCCATGTACCCCGCTCCGTGAGGGTCGCCATTTCCTCATCCATGGCCAGCTTCCAATGGGGAATAGCAGGGGCCTCCTGATAGGAATGAGGCATGACAGTGGCAGAGATAGCCAGTGCAAAGGCCCTGCGAGAAGAGGTAAGACAATCATATGAAACAACAGCAGCAAGGGGGTGTAGGGTACATGTCCTCACCCCTTTGCGAAGAGCCACAGGGAGATCCAGGTCGGCGGCCCCCTCGGTATCCGGAGCGTCCGTTGCAGAGAGAGCTGGCCCGGGAGAAGAGAGCGACGGCGGTGGAGAGGATGGAGACGGAGGTGGAGAAGTAGGAGAGAGAGGTGGAGAGAGAGGAGGGGACGGAGATGATGGAGGGTTGGATATCTCGGTAGGAGACGAGGGAACGAAGGGAATAGCAGGAGAATCAGAAGCTGGGGGAAGAGGAGAGGAAGCGGGGAAAAGAGAGGAGGATTCAGCCGAGAAGTAGGAGGCATTCTCGAAGAAGGTAACATCAGCAGAGACAAACTGCTGATGAAGAACAGGGTTAAAGCAACAATAGCCTTTCTGAGTGGTGGAGTACCCCAGGAAGAAACATTTGGTGGAGCGAGGGGATAGCTTGTCACGGGTGGCAGATGGGGTATGCACAAATGCAGTGCATCCAAAGATGCGGAGTGGGAGAGGAAAAGGCTCCTAGCCCGGATACAGAATGGAGAATGGTGTTTTCCCATGGAGAATGGTGGATGGAAGACGATTGATGAGGTAGCAGGCAAGGAGAACAGCAAAGCCCCAATAAGAGCGAGGGACATGCATCTAGGTCATCAATGTGCGAGCCACATCGAGGAGGTGACGGTTTTTGCATTCAGCCACCCCATTTTGTTGGGAGGTGTAAACACAGCTAGTCTGATGAATAATGCCATATTGCACACAAAACGATGTAAAAGCATGACTCAGATACTCTTTAGCATTATCTGAGCGAAAGGTTTTAATAGAAACATTAAACTGAGTTTTTATTAACTGATAAAAAGATATCCATTCATCTAAAAGTTTAGAGCGATCTCGGAGGAGACACACCCAAGTACAGCGAGAAAAATCATCTATAAAAGTTACAAAATAAGAACTACCCTGGCCAATGGTGAGGGTAGGAGCAGGTCCCCAGATATCGGAGTGGACAAGATCAAACGGACGAGTAGAGCCCCGACCTTTCCTTGGTGGGAAGGAGGAACGGTGATGCTTGCCGAGCTAACAGGCGTCGCATTGGAGAGGAGTACGAGACGGAGGGAGGTGGGGCAGAAGCTGATGTAGCAGGCGTGGTGGAGGATGACCGAGGCGGATATGCCACTGGAGAAGATCCGGACAAGAAGAGGAGAAGGCGGACAAGGCGGAAATGTTGTCGAGGAAGTAGAGGCCGCCGCTCTCAGTCCCAGTAGCAATCGTCCGGTGGGAGCTCGGATCCTGAAAAGAACAAGAAGTCGGTGTAAATGTCACAGAACACTGAAGCTGCTTGCATAAAGAGGTAACCGACAATAGATTGCACAAAAACTTGGGCATATAGAGAGTGTCCGCTAGTCGTAGTGACGGAGTAACATGAACCACTCCCGTCCCATGAACCGGGGAGGGAGAACCATCCGCAACTAGGACCGTGGGCAACCGATCATGTTGTTCGAGTAAAGAGAAGCACTGAGGATTGCCCGTCATGTGATTAGTGGCACCAGAGTCGATGAGCCATTTACCTTGAGTCACCATGTGGGCACTACCTGAGGATGTTACAACAGAGGCAGACGGCTTGGAAGAGTCACCGGAGGGGCAAAGATGGGGATGCTTCGTCCAGCAGCGGTCGAAAGTATGTCCGGTGCGGCCACAATAAGAATAGAGGTAGCGGGAAGAAGCACGGCCGCCGGACAGGTGATTGCGGCTACCAGAGCCACTCCGCTGAGTGTGATGAGAATAGTTGTCCGGTGGTGGAGGAGGAGCGGGCAAAAGGGGGCGCTGAAGGAGAGAGGTGACAGCAGCGATGCGGGCAGCAGTGGCATCTAAGGTAGGAGATTCGGCCTCACCCAGAATTTGCTGGCGGATCATGTCATAAGTATCAGGAAGACGGAGCAGATAACACACAACCAGAAGCTCCTGGAAATGCTTGTGTTGTTGAGCCAAATCCGCAGAAAAGGGGCGATTCTGAAGAATCTCAGCCCTATGAGCTTGAACCTGTTGGTAGGCAGCAGCAGGAGACAAGGTAGGACGGGCAAAGAGGTCGGCATACAACGTATAGATGCAGGACGTCTGAGCCCCCTTGGAGTACAGAGCGGCAATATGAAGCCAAGCGGCCTTGACCGTCTCATCATGACGTATGATGGGAAGGCACTCATCGGAAAGACTGTTCGCGAGCCAAGTACGTACAAGCGCGTCACTTGCATCCCAGTCATCAAAGAGAGGTGAAGTGATAGGAGGTGGGTCATCAACGAGATGGTGGCGTTTGCGTTGTGAGCGAAGTAGAAAGGTGAAAGAGACGCTCCAATCCGGGTAGTTGGAGCCAATAAGCTTGGAAACTGTCCCAAGGTTCCCGGAAGGAGTTGGTGGAAGAGGCGGAGCCGGATTGGTGGTAGGGGTGGTGGCAGTAGAGGCATCAGAAAGAGCCATAGGAGCAGGAAAAAGTAAGTCGGGCGGTTAGGAAACAACCCGCACGGATAGGAGAAAGATAAGCTGCAGCGGTCACGAGGGTAGAAACCAGCGGCCAGAAAAGCCACGACCAAGCTGCAGACCAAAGCAGAGGGGAAGAAGTCGGACGGCTAGAGGACAGGCCGCGCGAACAGAAGAAGGACAAAAAACAGGTCGATGCGACAGGAGGCGGCGACTTAGAACAGGAAACAAAAAGTCGCACACACAGAGGGCAACAAGAAGGAGAGGAAGAGGCCGCGCGGACAGGGAGCAAACCGGCGTGACAAGCCGCGCGGACAGCGAAGGCACAGAATCAGGAGGAGTAGATCGAGTCCTCTGATACCATGTAAGAACCGAACAAGAAACAAACCAAAATGGTTTTAACTGAAACTTTATTATCCGAAAAAGGTATCTATTACAAAGGTATGCCCTCCCTTATATAGAATGGAGGAGAGATGAGAGAATACAAATAAGAGATGTGGGACTAAAAATTTACAGGACTAAGCGGACTATACAAAACAAACCGTACAAGCCGCGCGGTTAGACAGAATGGCTAACCGCACGGCTACCACCAGAGAGAAAGAGAGATTGCCAGGGTAGACCGCCAAACCGCCCGATCTCCAAGCCGACTGAGACAAACCGCCAGACCGCACGGTCTTCAACCCGCCAAGACAGACCGCCAGACCGCCCGATCACCAACTTCAACATAAACACAGCAAAAAAATGAACAAAAAGAACCATGGGGAGCACCATGTGCTTACCCCCAGCAAAAGAAAGCGCAATTGCACACCCAAGGGCTAAAACATTGCACTTTTGTTGAAATGAATATCTAAACAAAAATATAACTTTTTCGATTGAAAAAGTAGTGCACATGCAAGAAAATAAGCCCTGATGTGTCCTAAAAACCCTATATAAATCGGACTCATCAATAGGCTTGTGTCCTAGTTTTGCAAAAAACAAACTTTTGTGTCAACCACAACTGCTGATGTTGAATACAATGCAGCAGGCAATTGCTATTCACAAATTCTGTGGAATCAAAACCAGCTTCTGTATTATGGGTTCAACTTAAATAATTCAACTATCTTTTGTGATAATACAAGTGCAATTTCTATTGCACAAAATCCAGTACATCGTAGTAGAACAAAACATATAGAAATAAGACATCATTTCATTAGAGATTATGTAGACAAAAATAAAATTAAACTTGTCTTTATCTCTACTGATTTACAAAGAGCAGATATTTTCACCAAGCCTTTAGATGAAAAGAAACATCTGTTCTTCCTAAATCAGCTAGGTATGATCAATGGAGACGGTTTAATTTGATTTTGTCTGTGGTCGACGATTTGTTCAAGTTTCGTCGAACGGAGTTCGATGAACTCTGAACGCTTCGTGGAATGTTCGTCGAATGGAGATCGATGAACTTTCCTTTGTGAAACTGTTCGTCAAATGGAAATCGACGAATTTATTTCAGAAAATCTTTTCGTCAAACGGAGAACGACGAACTGTTTTTCCCCTCTTCAAACTTTGATCAACAATTTTATTTTTTTATGAGATTTTTTGTCAAACTGAGTTCAAAGTTTTTTATGTTTCGTCGAACGGAGTTGTCTTTTCATCTTATGAAAACTTATAATAGGGTTTTCATCAAACTCCATCCCGCGCTTTTTAGTTCTCTTGCACTTGATCTTTTGTTTTGCAGGCATGATGATTTCAGCGGCGACTCTCTCTAGAATGAAGTTTGATGCAGGATTTGACATCGACATCGACTCTTTCAACCATTCCGATCAAGTCTTTAGGAACATACTCCAGTGGTTTGAAGCACCACAGTTGCGACTGTTTATGACCCTAAGGATCAAACTCTCAGTGCAGGAAATAAAATAATGGGTTTTCACAGCAACCCTTCCAGATCATACCTCCATTACTGGAACAATTTCTAGACAACAGGTTCTCTTTCCCCTGCAGTTCTAATTGAAGTTTTTCGATTTATTAATGGGGAAGATGAAAATGAATTATCTAGCACTGAGTTTGAGGATATGCTTATTATAATGGGTCACTCCCAGGGAAACCCTAACAAGTTGTTGACGAAAAACTTGTCTGCTGAATACAAGTTATGGCAGATATAGTTGGGAAGGTAATCTTGGGTAAACACTCAGCCCATGATTACATTATCAGGCACCAATTCCTTCTGATGTGTTCCTTGGTTAATCACAAATCTGTGAACTTGGGAGAAATTATATTTGATTTGATTAAGATGAAAATAAGTAAGAAGGATGTTTGTTTTGGCAGAGTTCTGGGAATCTTCTTACAGGTTAAGGTTCCAGAACTGCTGGTCTCCCAGGCCACTTTCATAAATGCTTCTAAGAGGATTACCTCTGCCCTCTTTGGTAGATTGGAGAGGGTTATCACAAAGCCATGTAGGGCTTCCTCTTCCAGGATAGCTTCTGAGGACACCAGGGCTGCAATAGCCACTTCACCAACCCCTGATGTTGGAACTGAGATTCGGCTCCACCTAGACTTCAGACCTAGGGTGTAGCTCACACCTACTTCTCCCAAGCCGTCCCTTTGTGAGAGAATTGAATTTGGCAAATGAACCTTGGCTCTAGCATGGAGGTCCCACCTCACACCCGGAATACCTTTGAGATCTCCCCCTCCCTACCCAATACCGAGCTAGGTGCCTTGGAGGATGAAGATAGAGGATGAGGAGTGATGAAAAACTGATCCGTCTCCAAGGCACCCCAATGGTCTATTTATATATTTTTGGGGATGGCCTGCCAATAGCGCAATCCTGCTGCTCTGAAATTACTGAAATACCCCGAGGCTGGTCTGCCAACAGCCAAACTCCGCTGTTCTGAATAGCTATTCGCAGACCACGAGGGGAAAAATAGTAGACTCTCAAGTCAGGCGAGCTGCTCAAGTCGGGAGAGCTGCTCAAGCCGGGAGAGTGTTAGGGCAAGGGCGGGTGCCGGCCTCATGCCGTACACACCCCCAAAACAGGCCAGGGCGGGTGCCAACCTCCCACCGCACTCTCCCCCCTGAAGGAGGGGATGGATGGAGTGCCGGCCTCCCACCGAACTTGCCCCATGAATGAGTGCACCAACCACTAGCAAGCTAGGCAAGTTCTTCCTTCCTTACTAGTATATTATGTAGATTAACCATAAATTTTCCCCCAGGAGTGCAAAACCCTCGAAAGGCTTAAAAATGTATAGCAAGTATTACGCCTTGCTTGGGGACCCCGCTCCGCGAATATGGGGTTGTACACCTGAAGAAGCTCCTGCTCCTCATATTTCCTTCTTCAACTCCCCTCCATCACAAGATCATTCAATATTTCCTTCATCAACTGCCGTTGTTGATGTTACTACAATTCAACAAACATCTACAGATACACCTACTACTTCCTTCCCTTCTATCTCACCATCCAGACCACAATCACCAATTAACATTACTAAGGAAACACCATCTCCACCTCCTCAATCTCCTCTACCATCACATCAACCATAACAAATTGATGACACACCATATATAGATCCACTATTGTCATCTCTCAATTTTGATTTACTATCATCTTTATCTCCACAACCATCTCCACAACCATCTCCACAACATTCCCCTATTCAGGAAGATACTATATGTAACTACCCTATCCGTTCATATAATATATACTAGAAGGTCCAGCCGGGGCCCCACAACATATACCACAAAACAGACGATGAAGCTACGGAGTGATACCAGAGTAGCGCAGCACACCTAACACATTGCATTCTAGCGAAAGCCTATAACACTACACTTGAACTCCATACTTGAATGTCCAACATATAAAAACTCCACATTTTATACATTATTGGAATGTCTTACACATCCAAGTCGCTGGCCTTATGGCCCTACAGAGCTTTCAAACAGTGGCCTCAAACATTGGCACGCAGGCCAGCCACATCAAAAGAAAACATAACACTTTCATTTCTTTAGCCTTTGAGGGCTAGCAACATCAACAATAAATGTAGTAGTGTCTTTAACCCTTATGCGTCCTGCTCGGCTCTCCAGCACCTGCACAGGGACATTCCACCCAAGGATGGCAAACAGAGGCAACGGTCGGCATTCAGCTGACCAAATTATAACAACCCTACCCCTTTCCTCAGGGCAGCGGTACTCTTCCCTGCAGGCATAGCATATCACAAGCATGTATATATATCACATATAATGTGCTTTAACGCACACATGCCATCACAACCGTCAGCCACCCGGCCCGATAGTCCGTGCACTCAGGGCACATTCTTGGTGTACTAGAAAACCAGTTGCCCACCACCGTATCAGGGTCACAGCCCAACAACAACTCACTTGAGCATTTACTCCATGACGTACGGCCGGAGTTTTATAGTCTTAGTGAACTGGGACTGGTCCGTAGCCCCCCATTATATCAAGATGCATAGGCCTAAGACTCTTGCTATGCGCTCCAACAGTCCGCACCTTCTGGTCTCACGTCAGACGGACATAACGCAGGTCGGATCCTCCACCCCCCGTTGCTCAAATTGCCTTGCCATCACCGAGTATGACGTACTCACGGCTAAATAAAGGCGTGGGTAGGTCTCACCGATCCTGTTCTGGCATTCAATCCTGGGCATAACTCTAACACCCATTTCATCTCACTACATCAGCGGGTCTTTCCTGGGCACACCAGTACTTCCTGCTACTCTCTTCGCAGTTGGACACCGCAAATATCACAAATGTCAGGGGTCTTTCCTGGCTACCACGCGAGTACTTCATGTTACTCTCTTCATAGGTGGACTCCCTATGAACATTAAGCATTACAAAGGGTATTTCCTAGAATTCTAATCCAGTACTTCCTGCTACATCCTTTCACAGGTAGAACCCAACATCACAAGCATTCTACGTGTATTTTCCTGGACTACCACTCTAGTACTTCCTGCTACTTCCTTTCACAGGTCCAACCCGACGACTCCTAAACTACGTGTTTATCACGGAGTCTTCTCCTGTTCGTATATGCAACATCACCAATCTAGACCAATCTGTGTAGATGGGCTTCACACAGCATGCTTATTCCTACTCAATTTCCGAATCTATATGAAAGGGGATTCCATGAATCAACCCAAAAGACTCCCAAAATCAGCCACCCTTTGGTGGGGGAATCATGCATATGCCAAAAAGGAAGCCTTCACATGGCTAAGAAGAAAGGTCGTTACCCTTGAAGATCGCTTCGGTGCCATGAACTCCTAGCTGGCTAGAAAGAACCGCAACAGCTTTTCCTACGCAAAGATGGCCTTGGATCTCAGCTTGACACTCTCAAGCTCCACCAGAGATCAAGAGATCAGCCCCTCTTCTTCTTCCTCCTTCTTCCTTTCCCTTTCTCTCTCTAAATTTGTAGAAAGATGAATGCCAACATAAAATGAGTTCTTTCATCTCGATCCACGACCTTAAGGAAGCAGGAAGGCCTCTCAGCCCTTAGATCCCAGCTAAAGAAAATGAACGGCCATGAAAAAGTTGTCAAATCAGTTTTCTGGTCTGACACGCACTTTGACACACCCGTGTCACAGGCCGTGTTCTCTAAGCGGTGCACAAACCGCCTTATCCCGAAATAGGTCACGCTCAGGGCACACGCCCGTGATGGCCAGGTCATGCCCGTGACATAGGGCGTGCACCTTACTCGAGTCATATTCACGACCTACTCGAGAAGACTACTCGAGTAGTTAGTTATGACACGCCCGTGTCACCCACTTGAGACCCACTCGAGAGGACTTACTCGAGAGAAAACCAACTACTCGAGTACTCGGATTGGACACGCCTGTGTCGAATGACACGCCCGTGTCACCACCCTCTTACTCGAGTACTTTTCCACTTACTCGAAAGAAAAGTGTCGACCTCTCGACACAGCGGGACACGCCCTGTGACACGCCGATGTCACAGGCCATGTACCCCATACTCGATGAT
Organism: Platanthera guangdongensis; assembly: GCA_039583875.1. Lineage (NCBI taxonomy): Eukaryota > Viridiplantae > Streptophyta > Magnoliopsida > Asparagales > Orchidaceae > Platanthera > Platanthera guangdongensis. Next base: position 122,815,487 of record CM077158.1, on the reverse strand, counting down.
CATCGAGGGCAGTTCGTCGACCAAAACTCTGGTGTCGACCAAAGGAGGACACGCCCTAGGTCATGCCCCTTGACACGCCTGTATCACGGGCGTGTACCTCCCAAAAATTTGTCGAACGAATTTCGTCGACCACGCGCCCATCTGCTCAACCCGAGCAGGACACGCCCTGGGACACACCCGTGTCCCAGGCCGTGTCACCCATGTCTGAACCCAAATTGACTTTGGTGTGTTACAATCCTCCCCTCCTACAAGAAATTTCGTCCTCGAAATTTGTACACAGGAAGGAACCAGCAAGCAAGAAGTTATAACATCAAACCGTTTAGGTTACAACAAAATTTTCACTACTCAACTGTTTTTACAAAAATAACTCGGGAAAATCAACTCGCATGGTTTGCTATCGCTCCCATGTAAGCTCCTCACGGCCGTAATTGTCCCATCGAACTTTGACCATCCCGACCGTCTTGTTCCGCAGTTGCTTCTCGGCACGATGCTCGAGCTGAATGGTCCTAACCTTCGTCGTTAGTCTATAATCTCCCGACACATGATAATTCTAGATCACTTGATCTGGATCTTTCACGGCCTTCCGCAGCACCAAGATGTGAAATACATCATGCAATCCACCCAATTCTGCCGACAGAGCTAGCCGATATGCAGCTTCTCCAACTCGCTCGACCACTTCAAATGGAACAAGGCATATTGGACTCAACTTTTTCAGGCGTCGAATCCTGGATACGCCTTTGAAGGGTTTGATCTTCAAGTATACCCAATCGCCTACCGCAAACCCGATGTTCCGGTGCTTGGCGTTGTAGTACTTCGCTTGTCGATCCTGGGCTATGAGTAGCCTCTCTTGAATAGTACGTATGGTCGTGTTTGCTTCATCGACTTCCGTACGGTTATAAACTCTAGCTTCACCCGCTTTTACCCAAGCCAAAGGTGTACGACACCTTCGGCCATACAGAGCTGCATACGGTGTCATACCAATGCTTGCTTGGTAGCTGTTATTGTAAGCGAACTCCACCATATAGAGATGATCTCCCCATCTCTTTCCGAAGTCAAGGGCGCACATCCGAGGCATGTTTTCCATCGTTCTATTGGTCCGTTCAGTTTGGCCATCTGTTTGGGGATGAAAGGCCGTACTGTATTGAAACTTTGTGCCCAACTGTTAATGAACTAACCACCAAGCATTCGATGTGAACCGCCCGGCTCGATCACTAACGATAGCATAGCGTAGGAGATCTTCGTTTAACTTCGTTGCTCATCAAATCTGGTCTGCAAGGTCATACTGCACCTTCGTCTAGTTCAAACATGCATCGACGATGGATTTCTTGTCAACACAAGAAATCTTTAATGCTTCTAACTCCTGGATGAGACGTTCATCATGCCTTTGCAACCAGCTCGCCCTTACCGGAGTTCTCCGACTCAAGGCATCCGCGACCACATTCCCCTTCCCTGGAGTATAGTGAATCTCGAAGGTGTAGTCTCCGAGGAACTCTAACCACCTTCGTTATCGCATATTTAGGTCCTTCTGCTCCAACAGGTACTTTAGGCTCTTATGATCTGTATAGATCTACACCTTCACACCCTAAAGATAGTGTCGCCACAGCTTTAGTGCAAAGATCACCGCTGCCAATTCTAAGTCATGGACGGGATAGTTTCGTTCATGTACCTTCAGCTGCCGTGAGCCATAAGCAATCACCTTTCCATTTTGCATCAGAACGCAGCCTAAGCCGCTCTCTGCGGCATCACTACAGATTACAAATCCATCGGTACCACATGGCGATGACAACACAGGCACCGTGGTCAACCAAATCTTCAGCTCTTCAAAAGCTCGCACGCACTCTGGCGACCAAACGAACTTCTGCTCTTTTCGCGTCAGTGTGGTTAGCGGCAAAGCAATCCGCGAGATGTTTTCAACAAATCTTCGGTAGTAGCCTGCTACTCCAAGGAAGCTCCGAACCTCGGCCAATGAAGACAACACTGGCCACTCCTCTATGGCCCTTATCTTCGTTGGATCCACTGCTATGCCCGCCTAATCATCACATGGCCCAGAAAAGCCACCGACGCTAGCCAAAATTTTCACTTCGAGTACTTGGCATAGGTTGATTTTGCCTCAATGAATTCAACACCAACCGCAAATGCTTCTTATGGTCAGCTTCCGATCTCGAGTACATGATGGTGATTTTATAAGTTTTGAAAATATCCAAACTAAAATCTCAAACTAGGCAAGTGCACCTATCAAAATTTAGTATAGGAAATATCGTATTTAAACTCGAGGACCGTTGAGTACTTGTACTCACAAGGAAGAGCTATTATTTTATCGACCGAAAGTTGGTTTGCGGAAAAGGAAACGTTAAACTTAAGAGGAGAAATGCGATGATAGGAAATCTAGCACTTGATCTAGAATCCCTTTGGGTTAGAATAAAATTCCAAGAAATGAGAATAAGCACAAGCATCTAGATTAAAACTTCGACCGCGGAGGTTCCAAAGCTACAAAGCGCCTCTCTCGAGAATACGCATTCGACTAACCTTAGGTTGATCGATTAAGACCTCTCGTCCTAGTCGAAAAACCTAAGCTTGCTTTAGGCGGTGAATCTCTCTAATGGATTTGACTCCAATGCGGAAGAATTTTGCCTACCTCTCTCGAGGGGTGCAAGAAACACTCTTTATACTTGAGCGATCTACTCGTATCCACAACCTCTCGGTAAATCTAGGATACAGATCTAAAATCGAATAAACATAATTTGCAACTTATGAATTCGAAGGCGCGAAAATCAAGATAAATCGAAGTATATTTGAAAAAGAGTGCTTGATAATTGGAGACAAAAATAAGAATTTTATTCCATTCCAAAGTTCATCATGATCAAGTGCTAATTGTGAAATTAGCTACTCATCATGATGGGAGAATTACATGAAAGCTTAAAGAAAGACATGATTAAAGATAGACTTGAAAGTAAAGGTACACTATGAAATTAGAATGCAAGAAAAACAGTAAAAAAAATAGAACTAAGCTCCCAAAAATCTCCTCCCTAGCTTCTGGAATTGCCTGGAATTTATAGGCAAGCTTGCTGGTTGGTCACGCCACTAGGTCACACCCGTGACCTAGGGCGTGTCAGTCTCGGAACCGTCATCTTGAAACACCGGGTACGTTGGAGGAGAAACCGCCAAAATTTGTTAACTGACGGGTCACGCCCCTAGGTCACGACCTAGGGCGTGTCAAGGCTATTTCTGGAAAACGGCGGGAAGCTGAAAACGGCGGGAGTAAACTAGTCTTGATAGGAGGCATCACGCCCCATAGTCACGCCCGTGACCGTGGGCTTATCAGGTTGCAACGAATTCTGGCGGCAACGGCACGCACGTCTCTTTATTGACTGGAAAACACACATGAGACGCCCGTGGTCACGCCTGTTACCACGGCGTGTCAATTTAATATGCCGTGGTATGGTCTAGCAGTCCTTCACCGGCTGTCACGCCCCGTGTAAGTGTAACACGGGCGGGTCGCTGAACTACACGGGCGTGTTAGAGGCCGATTGACGTTCTTCGGCCGTAGGTCCATGATTTACACTGACCTTCTTTGCACGTGAGTGTCACTCCCATGGTCACGCCCATGGAGGGCGTGTCACCGGGCGTGTCTAGGCCGAAAAGGAGAAAATTCCATTTTGCTCCAAATAATTGATAGATCAGCCCTGCAAAATTGAAAATAATATTATTAGAATAAATAAATATAAAATATAGAAACTAGTTAATTATAAACTTAATATTATAAAATTGATGTAAAATATCTAACTATTAATATAAAATAGTAAATAAAAAGATAAAAATAATTAGAGTTATCAAATACCCCCATACTTATCCGTTTGCTAGTCCCGAGCAAACAACTTCCTATAAGGAGTCAAAAAATTTTAAATGTTAGAAAAGAAAATTGAACCTAATGAGTAAAATGTGCAGTCTTATGCCTATTCTTGTAGCTATTTTGATAGAAAAACTCACTCAGCATACAAGTTAGGTTTTTATTTTTCTTAAATTGTGTTTCCATTATTATTTTTACTTTTAAAATGAAAATCCGTTAAATCTTAAAATTATATTCAGGGAGAGTGTAGTGTGTGTACTAAGATAACATTGCACAAACGAAGATCAAGATACCCTCCAAAGAAATTCATCAATGTCGATGGCCATAGGATTGCCCTTTCACACTCTCGCCACGACACTAGTTTAACTTATAAACATAAATCAGAAGGAATTAATTTGGTAGAAACGTAGGCTTAGGTTTTTGGTGAGGATGGTCAAAGATAAAAACGATGGCTAGTCACAACAAAAACTAGAGAAGGCTTGCACACAAAAATTTGCTATGGCTTTAAGAACGCAGCCAAAATCCTAATTTTTTTTCTTTCTTATTGTTTCAACTCTCACATCATGTCGAAAATTTTCTTCTACCTCTTCATTTTTTTACAGTAATTTTTCTTCTTCTTTTTTTCAACTCTTTTTTTCTCTTTATTTTGAAGAGGAAATAAAAATCAACTCTTTTTTTTATATGAAACGAGCCACCAACAATAAAAAGACTCCTAATCACTCACAAACCGTGTTTGTATATCTATGTGCAAGCTTGGTCTTAGGTGCGCAATTAGGTTACTTTTTAGGCTTTGGTAAAATATTTGGTGGAGCTAAAACAAAAAGATAAGATAATAGGCTCAAAATGGCTTAACAAAGATAATATTTTAGGTAAGGGTGCAAAGTCTCAAAATGGCCAAAAGATGTGCCTAAATCATATCTATGCTAATGAGTTTAACTTATGCAAAGTCTTGAGAATAGTTAGAGGGCAAGTTCTAAACATCGAGAAAGAATATCTCTTTTTTGATCCGCGAAATATCTCTCTAGTAAACTTCTACTTACTCACCGAAAGTTTTTTAGATTTTACCGGTTTTCAAAGTAAAAGTAAAATAAAAAATTTCCACGCATTTAGAAAAATGAAAATCTAATTATATGCTAAATATTTAGATCTACATAAAATTCTACTTACACGTGCACTTGACTAGAAACATAGCATGGTCAACAGTTTTACTCCAAAATTCAAATTTCAATTCAAACATCAAAATTCTCTAGACACTATACAAAAGTTCAATGAATAGGAATTTTGCATGTGAATAAATAAGGAAATAATGACTTCTCTAATTAAAAATTAAACCTAATTTTTTGTTTTTAATTTTTTTGAAAAAAAAAATTCATAACAAAATATAACTTTTGAAATATAAAAAAAAATTTAAATTTTTATAAAAAAATTTGTTTTTTTGTTTTTAAAATATTTTGCTTGAGAAATATCCCTCCCCCATACTTAAGCAATATATTGTCCCTAATGTAAAAATGAAGAAAAGTAAAAAAAAAGGGATCTTCCCAGAGAATTTCAAACCGGCATCAAAAGATACCTGTAAGATAGTAGCCAAGCAAAACATGATATTTTAGAGATTTCTTTTTTGTCATAAAAAAATACAGAAAAAGAAAAAAAAGATACAGGATACAAAGAGAGGCGACCCTCTACTAGTCCAAAGAAAAGAAAAGATAGCTACTCCTGGGGGGAGGGTCTCCGTGCTTCTGATAGAAAGTCTCCAGGTTCGCGAACTCGCGGGCAATATGATCCACCGAAGAAGCATGGCTCTGCTCGAGCTTGATAAAGCGCTCATCAAAGGAAGCAAAACGACCGTCAAAATGGGTCTGCAGCTCGTTTATGCGCGTATGAATTGACCCAAAATGATGATCCCAATAATTTTGAGGGCCGGGCATGGGGGTAGAGGGCACACGAGGTGGCAGAATCGGTGGAGAGTGAGGAGCACCGCTGGGACCGGCACCGAAATCAAGATCAAGATCCCCGCCACCGACTGATGGGGGAATAGCCTCAAACTCGCCCTCACATCGGCGCGGTAGGCCAAGTTCCTAAAGGGTCGGGAACTGGAGAGCCTGTGGCATTTGCATGCAAGTGAGCCGTGGAAGGGCATCCCAAACACCGGTATGTTTGGCTAGGAAAGTGGGGTGTGGGAAAACATACTATATAAATATAGTAAGTCGGCCCGAGTCACCACACTATGGCTATCGCCGCGGGCGGAAAGAGTAAAGGTGAGGATGTTATGGAGGATGCGCAAAGGAGGGGAAATGAGGTGGCTACTCTTGGATTTCTTTGCGGTGTAGGGGGCGGCCTCATTACTGATTTCCAACCAAAATGTAAGGAGATTGAAATCGGAAGGAAAATCAGTTTTGAGGTCGAGATAGGATGGAGAATGGGAAAATGCCTCCGATAAATAGCCCATGGCGACATTGAGTTGGTGGATGGTGAGCTGGTAAATTATCCCAGCCATGCGAAAAATGATAAAATTGTCTTGCACTAACCAGCGGAACTCAAAAGACGCCAAGAACTCGATGGTGAGCTCAAGGAAGGCTGGCTCCGAAATGGAGAAAAGGGATCCTGGGGTGGATAGAAACTCCCGAACCAAGTCCGTTGCTCCGAAGGTGGAGAGGATCGCCTAGTCTAAAATCCGAAAAACACCAAAAGGATTGGCGCGCAATCGCTCGGACCTATCCTGTTGGGTGGCATTTTCGAAGAGGAGCATGGCCTCCACGGCGGCGGGATCTGCGGGATGCTCGGAGGAAGAAGCGGATGAATGAGGGCGGTGGCGAGGCATGCTGGAAGGAGGGAGGAAAAAGGGGTTTCCGGGATGGCTAAGGAAAGGAGGAGGGCTGGAGGTTATGGAGGAAAGAACAGGGAGAAGAAATCCTATTTATATGAATTTCGGGTTGGTCACGCCTCCATGTCACACCCGTGACATGGGGCGTGACAAGCATGGGACAAAGCGGAAAGGAATCCGAGGTAGACTGCCTCAGATTCGCTGGACACGCCCAGGAGGCACGCCTGTGGCTCCCAAACTAAAGTCTCAAACTAGGCAAGTGCACCTATCGAAATTTAGTATAGGGAATATCGTATTTAAACTCGAGGACCGTTGAGTACTTGTACTCACAAGGAAGAGCTATTATTTTATCGACCGGAAGTTGGTTTGCGGAAAAGGAAATGTTAAACTTAAGAGGAGAACTGCGATGATAGGAAAGCTAGCACTTGATCTAGAATCCCTTTGGGTTAGAATAAAATTCCAAGAAATGAGAATAAGCACAAGCATCTAGATTAAAACTTCGACCACAGAGGTTCCAAAGCTACAAAGCGCCTCTCTCGAGAATACGCATTCGACTAACCTTAGGTTGATCGATTAAGACCTCTCGGCCTAGTCGAGAACCTAAGCTTGCTTTAGGCGGTGAATCTCTCTAATGGATTTGACTACAATGCGGAAGAATTTTGCCTACCTCTCTCGAGGGGTGCAAGAAACTCTCTTTATCCTTGAGCGATCTACTCGTATCCACAACCTCTCGGTAAATCTAGGATACAGATCTAAAATCAAATAAACATAATTTGCAACTTATGAATTCGAAGGCGCGAAAATCAAGATAAATCGAAGTATATTTTAAAAAGAGTGCTTGATAATTGGAGACAAAAATAAGAATTTTATTCCATTCCAAAGTTCATCATGATCAAGTGCTAATTAGGAAATTAGCTACTCATCATGATGGGAGAATTACATGAAAGCTTAAAGAAAGACATGATTAAAGATAGACTTGAAAGTAAAGGTACACTATTAAATTAGAATGCAAGAAAAACAGTAAAAAAAACATAACTAAGATCCCAAAAATCTCCTCCCCAGCTTCTGGAATTGCCTCTAATTTATAGGCAAGCTTGCTGGCTGGTCACGCCCCTAGGTCACGCCTGTGACCTAGGGCATGTCAGTCTCGGAACCGTCGTCTTGAAACACCGGGAACGTTGGAGGAGAAAATGCCAAAATCTGTTAACTGACGGGTCACGCCCCTAGGTCACGCCCGTGACCTAGGGCGTGTCAAGGCTGTTTCTGGAAATGGCTAGAAGCTGAAAACAGTGGAAGTAAACTGGTCTTGATGGAGGCATCGCGCCCCAAAGTCACGCCCGTGACCGTAGGCGTGTCAGGTTGCAACGAATTCTGGTGGCAACGGCACGCACGTCTCTTTTTTGACTGGAAAATGCACATGACACGCCCTTGGTCATGCCCGTGACCAAGGCATGTCAATTTAATCTGCCGTGGTACGGTCTAGCAGTCTTTCACAGGCTGTCACGCCCCGTGTAAGTGTAACACGGGAAGGTCGCTGAACTACACGGGCGTGTTAGAGGCCAATTGACATTCTTTGGCCGCAGGTCCACGATTTATACTGACCTTCTTTGCACGTGAGTGTCACTCCCGTGGTCACGCCCATGGAGGGCGTGTCACCGGGCGTGTCTAGGTCGAAAAGGACAAAATTCCTTTTTGCTACAAATACTTGATAGATTAGCCCTACAAAATTGAAAATAATATTATTAGAATAAATAAATATAAAATATAGAAACTAGTTAATTATAAACTTAATATTATAAAATTGATGTAAAATATCTAACTATTAATATAAAATAGTAAATAAAAAGATAGAAATAATTAGAGTTATCAGTACATCAGGATATCATCAATGAACACTATCACGAACAGATCCAGGTACTCACGGAATATTCGGTGCATCAAGTCCATAAATACCTAGGGTGCATTACACAGCCCAAATGGCATGACCGTGAACTCGTAGTGCCCGTACCGTGTTCCAAATGCGGTTTTGGGAATGTCTTCTTCCCGGATCCTCAACTGGTAATAACCAGATTTCAAGTCCAACTTGGAGCAGACGGTCGATCCCACTAGCTGATCAACAGCTCATCAATCCGCGGAATCAGATATTTATTTTTCTCGGACAGCTTATTAAATTCGCAGTAGTCAATGCATAACCGTAAACCATCGTCTTTCTTCTTCACAAAAAGCACATGGGCGCTCCAAGAAGACATACTTGGGCGTATATACCCCTGTTCCATCAATTCCTGCAGTTGGAATTTCAACTCCACCATTTCCTTAGGCGCAACGCGATATGGCGGGCGGGCAACAGGTTTCGCACCTCGCACTAACTCGATCGTGAAATCAATCTCTCGCTGGGGTGGTAGCCCATGGAGATCCTTGGGAAACACATCTGTAAATTCTGACACTATTGGAACATCGCACACACTGGCCTTAGGCTCCACAGCCTGAGTTAATGCGAAGTATAACTCTGCGCTTTTCCGAACAACTTTGACAACTTGGAGTGCAGACATCAACGTCCCTCCCACTACTCGTATCCCCGCGAACTTAGTCTTTTGCTCGGTATTCTGGCCCAACGTGATATCTTTGGACTGGAAATCAATCAAGGCATACTGCTCCACGAGCCAATCCATCCCAAAGATCATGTCGAATTCCGAAAGCGGCAAGACAGATGCAGTCAAACCAAAGTCCTGACTTCCTATTTGGACCGCCACATTGCAAGCTCGATCCGCGAGTATCAAACAACCATTCAGCAACACCACTCTGACGCTTATCTGTCTTCACACGACTAGGTATCCCAAGCCACGCTATAAACTCTTTAGACAAAAAAGAATGAGAAGCACCTGTATCGAACAGGGCTCGCACTAGCGTGTTCCGAATCATCACAAATCCTGTGACGATCATGTCACACATACAAACCACAGACACATATGCAATAAACCAAGCATACAAGTAATACAATACTCAAAAACTTAACTCGTACCTGTGACGACGTAACTTTGCTTGATGGACTCCTGCAGGCCAAGATTGTAGACTCGGGGCTGCGCCTACGAGGCAGAGGATTCCACCACCGCCTTTCCTTTTTCCGCATATGACGCTCCTGTTGTAGTTACCATGGTGATCTAGAAGTGGTCAAACATGTAATCTCACTGCCAACGCGATATGAGCCTGCAGGTTCGCACATAAGAGATGTGGAGAAGTTGGATGATTGACTGTGTTGGTAAAGGTTACCAATCACCGACCTGAATGGGGTTATGGGCAAAGTGTTGCCTTAAAGGATCATCGGCTTGGGCAAATGTTGCCTTGAAGGATTGGTAAGAATAGTCGACCGAGGGTCGACGAGTATCGTCGACCGCGGGTCGACGAGTATCGTCAACCCACGTTCGACGTGAATCGTCGAGTATTGTACTCTGATTCTCGCCGACTGATACTCGTCGACTGATTCTCGCCGATCCTAGGTGATTCTCGCCGATTGATTCTCACCGAATCTGCTAGGTGATTCTCGCCGATTCTGGAACCCTAATTTTCTGGGTGGTCTGCGGATAGCGACATTCCTAGGTCTGTTTATGCCTTTGGTATAAATAGATACTTAGGGTTTTCGGGAATGCTTTCTGATCGAATCGGATGCGATTGTCGGCCCTTTGACCAAGACGAAAGCGACGGAAGTGTTCCGCCGTTCTTCATTAGTTCCGCCGATCCCGAATCCCGCCGACGGCCCTTGTTTCGCCGCCGTGCTCGCTCCGTCGACCTCCTCCTCTCCGACGATTGTCGCTGGTGTTGCTATTCCTGGCGCGGACCTAGCAGTCTGTGGAAAAGCAAGGTGTGGTCATTCTCCTTCCCGATTATCCGTGCGACGGAAGAGTCAGTGTTCTCCCGCTCGTGTGGATTTCTGCAGAGACGTGGATATCATTCCACGTAGAACTCGCCACCAGCAAGAACACGAATCTTGGAGCATCTCCGTTGAGTTGTGACTCAACGCCACCGAGGTAATTTTTGCCTAGTTGTATGTTAACTTCTTGATTCAACTACCATGGCCCGATTGTTGGGTATTGTATCCACAACGTATCTGATTTGAAGAAGCCCCTGAACAAGCTAAGGTAAATAGACAATGTATTTGACAAAATATTTCAAGTTGTGCTTGCAGTTATTCCACGCTAAGTGCACACCAATGTCAGGGTGCAGTAGGTCAATATACACGGGTCTGCACGACGTAATCACTCGTTGAGCAGATCAGTGTGTTGGCCTACGTGTACTCTCTCTATTGGAGTGTACTTACTTTCAAGTGCAGGGCTGTGATTATGCAAGAGCAGACAAGGAGCAAGGATGGGTCAAAGAGCAGCTTTTGGGCGAAAAGACGAAAAATCGTTAAGTGATAATCGACGAGAATCACCAAGTGATTCTCGCCGATTCGGGGAGAATCGCCGAATCGTCGAGAATCACTAGTGATTCTCGCCGAATCGTCGAGAATCACTGGCTGATTCTCGCCGAATCATCGAGAATCACTGGCTGATTCTCGCCGTTTCTTTCCGGCTACATTAAAGCGTGCAAATCTGGCGCTAAGTCATATTCGTCGAGAATCATCAAGTGATTCGGCGAGAATCATCAAGTGATTCGGCGAGAATCATCAAGTGATTTGGCGAGAATCACTATTGATTCTCGCCTAATCGTCGAGAATCACCGGCTGATTTTCGCCGACTCGTCGAGAATCACCTTCGATTCTCACCGAATCTGACTTGGACAATTTTCTGGAAACCGCTGGACCGGACTCTACCGCTGGCACTGTTTTGAACCGGAATTAGGGTTTCTTCTGGTGGGACCCACAACGGTCATTAAGGAGTATACTTGTGTATAAATACACGCGTATTTTTGAACAGTGAGGACACACAGAAAGAAATACACGAGCCGCCGACCTTGACCTAGATCGCGATACCTGCTCCGCCGCCGTCGCCGCTCGTGGAAGTCGATCGCTGGCAGTTTGATCGTGATTCTTCTAGATCTTCCGGCGACAGAAGCTTAGCCAAGCATAGCGTCTCACGCGTCTAACCAGAGATCCCTTGTCTCTTGATTTGTTGATCGGGAAAACCTACCCCGTCTGAATCGATCGAGACGATCGATCCTAGTGTGACCGTTGGAAGACCTTGCTAGCTTTGCTACGAAGTTTGAATCTCCAAAGTACAGCAGCCGCACACCGTTGTCGTCGCCGATCCCGAGAACCAAGCCGCCGCCATTCTTGCCTCCGCCAGTTCCGGGGAGATTCTCTCCAAGTGAGATCTAGGGTTGTGGACTCTTCGATTACTTCAAGAACACGTCATCGAACGAAGAGGGACACCTTAGTCTCCAAAAGTTGTTTGTATTTCTTGTACATTCTTGTTTCATATTTGTTGTAAAGGAACGTTGGTTCCTAGTTGTAAGAGTTGGGTGCAACCCGTGTTGTGGGAGTGTTGTCTGCTACGTGTGGAAGGGTTCCTTCCGATAGTGCTAGGATTGGATTTCAATCCTGTTGGTGAAGTGACCGAGTCGTCCCTTGTTGGGAGATAGGTCGAAGGGGGAAAGTGGATGTACCCTAATCGGGGAACCACTATAAATAGCTTGTGTACTCTATTTGCTGTGCTGTTTTATTTTCGTGTGCAGGTACAATTTTAATTTCGCAAAAAACGTTGCACGTCACCTATTCCCCCCCATAGGTGAAGGTAGTTGACACTAGGTAGACTTTCAAGTGGTATCAGAGGGAGGTTGCTCATCAAAAAGGTTAACACCTTGAGTAGAATCCTGCCACTAGTGTCAAGAAGAAGGCAAACATCTACTATGGACGGGCTCAAGTTCACAGGCAAGATCCCAGTGTGCACTAGGCTCAACTTTCCTATCTAGAAGGAAAGGATCAGGTTCTACATGGAAGCAGTTGATCCTCGACTCTTCATGATCGTGGAGGAGGGACCTTATGTCCACACTAAGGTCTCCACCATAGATCCTACCAAGAAAGTGCCAAAGAAAATCTCTGAAATGGACAAGGACGAGATGGTGCTGGTGGGACTTGACAAGAAGGCACAGAACATTCTGGTCAGCACGGTCGATGACTCGATGATGCAGAACTTCTGCAATTGCAGGACAACAAAGGAGATCTGGCACTGCCTGATTATCCTAATGGAGGGCACTGATGAAGTGAGGGATGATCGGAGATCCCTTCTGAACCAGAAATATGAGGCCTTCAGACAAGGGCCTAAGGAAGAGATCGGAGTAACCTTCGAGAACTTCCTCAAGATTGTCAATGCCCTCAAAGGATATGGAAGAGTGTTCACTGATGGTGAACTTAATGATAAATTCCTTAGGTCCCTTACTAAGGAATGGGACACAAAGATCTGCGCCATCTGAGAGTTTGGCAGACTAGCTAAAACAGACCCGCAAATTCTGTTTGGGAAGCTGATGTCCTATGAGCTTCAACTGAACACCAGGAAAGTAGAAGAAGAAGCAGAGAAGGCTGCAGCCAAAAAAAAGACTGTGGCTCTAAAAGCCATTCACTCCAGAAAAGGCAAGGGTGCGGTTTCATACCGTGCCAGGAAGAAGGATGAGGAGGAGGACTCCGAGCCATGCTCCTCCAGCTCAGAGCTGTCTGAGGAGGATTTCTCCCTCATCACCCGAGAATTCAAGAAGTTCCTCAAGATGAAGAATCAAAGAAAGAAAGACGGATCCTCCTCCAGGCATCAGAAGAAAAATTATTCTTCTGACAGGTATGCTTCTAAGCCGAACAAACATCACTCCTCTGACATTATTTGTTTTGGATGCAATAAGCCAGGACACGTCGTGGCCGACTGCTACCAAGACAAGAGAGAAATAGGAAAAGGAGAGGAGCACAAATCCTCTAGAGATAAGAAGAAAGAGCGGAGCTACATCGCCAAAAGGCCAAAGACACTGAGTGAGTGTGATTCCTCAGACTCCAGTGATGATGAGGAAGCCTACTTCGGGCTTGTGGGTCGCTCCAACTCAGAAGGAGAATGCCCCCCATTTACTGGGAAGGTAAAAGCTCACACCCCTCTCTCCGACTCTGAATCTGATCCTGAGTCTCAGGATGATGACCTTGAGGATAGCCTTTCGGCCCGTGAAGCGGAGCTCCTCGAGAAGTATGAGCTTCTGCTCAACACTTTCGAGGAGTGCCGTAAGAGATTGAAGGCTGAGAAAAAGGAAGTGAAATTCCTTAAGGGTGAGAGTGTCTCCCTAAGGGAAGAGATCACTAGTTTGATTTCTCTCCGACAGGAGCACCTTGACCTGACTTCAAAGCATTCAGAGTCTCTTAAGCTCCTTGATCTTAAGCAGGAGGAAGTCGACAAGTTGGAAGAACAACTTGCGGAAGAAAGGAAGATCGTCAAGAGCTTCTCTATGCCAAAAACATTTCTTCCAGTAGTTGATACCTTCTCTGCTCAGGCCAAAGGAGCTGGCTTGGGGCATATAGGGGTATCTGGTTCCTCATCCAGGAGAAACAGGAACCAGAGGAAGAATAAGGCCGCCAAGAAGGCCTCTGCTGCTGAAAAGGGAAAGGCTCCGCTCAGTCCTGTTGCGTTCAGAAAGCCTAGCTTTCCTTGCAACCAACATGACTTTGAATCAACCTTTGGTCATCATTTCCGGCCCTCGGTTGCAAAGTCAAAGAGCCGATATGATGGTTGGACTTTTCCCCGCAAATTCGGTGAGAGTTCCTTCAAGGCACCTTATGAGGAAATCCACATGGGAAATTATGGTCAGTTCTCTAGCGGCCATAATGGAAAGCAGGCACCAAGAGCCAAGCCTGTTATACTGAAGGAATAGAAGGTGAAGAAGTCATGTGACTGCAATCACTATGAGGCCTCCACCTCCAGATCCAAAGCCCCGGCTGTACCCACCGTTCCCAGGGTAAAGCAGGAGTCTAGGAAGAGGTACAACAGATTTGACTGTTGATGTTGTGGCAAAGTCGGTCACTTTACCGTGGATTTCTGGTTTAATCCGAGGTATGACGAGACTCCCTATTTTAGCAATGCGAGGCCGACCACTCATAGGGTTAACCACCCGAGGGGGAGTATGCTAACCAAGAATCTAGGACCCAAGTTCGATTGGGTTCCTAAGGGAAATTAATTTTGTTTTGCAGGAATGTCCAAAGGCCACCAAAACGCCGATCTGGTACTTGGACAGTGGATGCTCCCGGCATATGACTAGGACAAGAAGCCTGCTGCGTGATTACACTCCTGTCGCGAATGGACCCAAAGTCATCTTTGGGGGGTCAGATCGAGGAGTCACCAGAGGTTACGGTATGATTTCCAACGATATAATCTCTATCACTGTAACGCCCCCGATTTTTCTGCGTTTTGTTTGATCTTTGGCTGGTGTTACGATGACGTATTTCCGGTTTTTTGCCGTTGTAGAGCGTGGTCTTAGCTCTTAGGGTTTCCTGTGTAGCCTGTTTGTAGCCTGTTAGCAAGATTCCCCAGCAAGACGAAGCCCATTTGATGACTCGGTTCGGCCTCTTCGGGAATGCTTGTGTTTTGGCTTCGGGCGGTGATATCCCGGGTTTTGTTCGTCGAATGCAAATTTCGACTTCGTAGTTGCGTTCGTAGCGTGGGTTTTTAGCTGCGACGTAAATTTCGTCTTTTTCCGAGAAGTTTCAGGTTTCGTGTTGTTTTGATGTTGAGAGTAAATAATTATTATTATGTATTGTTGTTTATTATTATTACTGCTGATATATATATAGTCTTGGGTCAGATTAGGGCTGGGTTCCTTTTTGTTCTTTTCCTGTTTCTCTGTTTGGAGGAGGCCGTCGCCTGTGCGAGAGGAGGAGTACTGCCGGACTACCCTAGCCTTCGGACGCCGTTTTCCTGGAGTTTTAGCCGTCGGATTTCGGTTTCGAGGGTGGATCTGGACTGCCCCCGCCGGGATCTGCCTTCCCTCTGCTCCTCAGCTTGCTGCCCTGCGGCCAGATCCGCAAGCGGGGGAGGCCGCCGATCGAGTTCCTGGTATTGAGGCAAGTGATGTACCCTCATCCTTGCCATAGTTGATCTTTGTCTTCTTTTGATTTAATATTTTATTTCTTTTGTTTAGATCTGAGGTGTAAGCTAGGGCTTGTTCCCGATCATGCCGTGGTTAGAGTAGAAAGGTCCAGTTAAATCTCAGTTTTCCGGAGGGATTGCGTCTATTAGGAGCGGTTTTGGTTCGGTCTAGGTCAAGTAGTTACCATTGCCGATGGAGGTTGTACTCGAGAGAGAGAGAGAATCCCCCGTTCTCGTGTTTGGTCGTTTTCTGGATCTGGCTCCTGTAGTCAGTGGGGGGGGGGGGGGTGTCGACACTGTTGTGTCGACACCGGCCAGTCTTGGTGTCGACACTTGGTGTCGACACCGGCCAGTCGTGGTGTCGACACTTGGTGTCGACACTAGCAGCGGCAGTGTCGACACCTTGTGTCGACACCGGCTGCAGTGGTGTCGACACTTGGTGTCGACACCAGCAGCGACAGTGTCGACACCGGCTGTAGTGGTGTCGACACTTGGTGTCGACACCAGCAGCGGCAGTGTCGACACCTTGTGTCGACACCGGCTACAGTGGTGTCGACACTTGGTGTCGACACCAGCAGCGGCAGTGTCGACACCTTGTGTCGACACCGGCTGCAGTGGTGTCGACACCTGGTGTCGACACCAGCATCGGCAGTGTCGACACCTTGTGTCGACACCGGCTGCAGTGGTGTCGACACTTGGTGTCGACAACCGCCGCGGTAGTGTCGACACTCTGTGTCGACACCGACCGCTGTGGTGTCGACACTTGGTGTCGACACTGGCCATGGTTGTGTCGACACCTTGTGTCGACACCGGCTTGTTGTGGTGTCGACACGTCATGTTGACACTAGTGCTGCGCTTGGTTTGGGGTCAGGTAGACTCGGGGTTGGTTCGGGTTAGGCGTGCAAGGCCGCGTCGGTTGGACCCGACGTTTTGTCTTGGGTTCTTGTGTTTCTTAGGATTGTTAGAGTGACTTTTCCCCTAGGGGGGGCTTTGGGTGTTCAGCTAATTTATACATGCCGACTCTTGGGTCGTGGCAGGTGGTGGAGTTTTGGTGGCCTCTAGAGGGGTGGTTTTATGTGGAGAGATGTGGCCACCGCGTTTTGCCCCGGTTTGGGTTGGTGTGTGTGGGACCCTAAAGCTGCCACTGTTTGACCCCTTAGCCCTTTTTGGGTCTAATTCTGGTTATGCATTCAGACCCATGTTTGACCACTGCCACTTACCCACGTGTTAGCACTGTTAGTCCCTTTCCTGTTTATGTTTCCTTTCTTTTGTCATATGAATATGTCTCGGTGCTGTTGCAGGATCTCTCTTGGTAAGGCACATTGGTTTTATTGCTCGCACTTGGTGTGCTCTGTGGTGTTTTATGCAGTACCCTTTTCCTTTTGTCATTCACTTTTCTTTTGCTTATAGCAGTTTGTTGCCGGGTTGGTACCCCTTATTCTTATTTGCTCAGTAGCCAATTACTCTTTACTTTTGATTGTTTCCTTGCTGAGGTGTTCTTTTCTTGAATGCCTCAGGTCCAGGTTGTAGCCAGTTCAGCGGCTAGTTCGTTTGGACGGGCTGTTGGTGGCCTCTAGGGTTGCTGAGTTGGCTGATCCCCATTTTGGGTGTGAGGTAGTTCCTTACTCTTCTGTATAGACATATATACTAGCCGGTGGGTTCGTGTCACGTTGTTGACGCCCACTGGTGGCTTCTTGTGATGCTGGATATGAAATTAAACTACTGATTTTGCCTTTATGTGGTTGGTTACTTGCTTTTGGGAAGGATTTATGCTAGGCTGCATGTTAGATATTTTAAAATCTAAAAGTATTATTATATGTACCTCATGCATAACATGTTTCCAAATCAAAGACACTACTTTTCCTCAACGTAAAATACTATTTTTCATAACTATTATATTCACCTTAGAGTCATGCACGTATAAGTCGTCCCCTGGGGACACTTATGCTCATTTAGGGTGTCAATTTAATTGAATCCAAGTATTTTCTGCTGCGTATAAATATAGTTTTAACTGTGGACTAGCTGATCCACCGGGCCGAGGGATACGGCCATTCATCGTAACTGATTTTCTTTCATATTAAATCAACAATTTTCCTTAAAATCTAATGTTTGGAGTTTTGCTTGAGCGTGTGCAGTTATCCCCTGCATGACGTGGCATCACGGCACGTGTTTTATCTTACTCTGATACGATTTTACCGTTGAGAAAACGCGGGTTGTGACAGTTGGTATTAGAGGGAGGTTGCTTGACAAATGGTTGGGCAACCTTTCCCTTGTCTGCATTAGTGTTAGGCATCATGCCATTCACACACCGATATGTCATCGGCACGTCTTGGCCGAAGCACGAACACAACACTCATGAGCATAAAGAAGTATACAAGGCATGTTATGTAGTATGGGATGCATAATATGTGTTTGTATATGGATCCACCATAGGAGGCAACGTGTGAGGGTTATGTAGTATGGGATGCATAACCTTACCACATGAATGCGGCTAGCACATTTTCTTTTTCGTTACATGGGAACGTTATGTAGTATGGGATGCATAATGTTTTCATGTGTACGCCGCCCATGGCATGCACTAAGGCTTTTTTTTGAATGCATAGAACATCATGCATAACATAACATTTCATAAGCACAACGTGCCAAGCTAAAGACTTGCAAGATGACATATGTACACACATGGTTTTGAGTCAAAAAGAATACAAATGCATGCATTCATGGTTTAGGCACCTGAGTTAGTATGGTGGTGGTGAACCATCTTAGGTTAAGCATAACATCATCATGGTAAGAACAACTCCCAGAGCAAGTTTTTGCAGTTGATGTTCATATTTAAGTGTGTTTGTCTGTACCGGGTAGTTTCGTTCTAGTTGATGGGCTGGGATTTGTCTAAAGCTTGTGCGATTATAGGATGGCAAGACATCCTGCGACGAGATCCACCCCACAATCCGAGGGTGAGATGTCAGGAGCGCAGAGCGATGCGTTGGTAGAAAGCCTGCGGCAGAGTAATGAGGGGTTATCGAGGCAAGTAGTGGCTATGCATGTAAGACCCCCCTCCCCCTTACCAAGGAGGGCTACCGGATCTTATGCCCAGAACCGCCGTCTTACGGTGGCACTAACTCACGGGTTAGTCGACACCGCAACATGCCGATTCTGCCGGCTAGTACGATCATAAACCTGTAGGCCAATATGAGAAATAAGAAGCATAATTGAGTATAAAATGCCATCAGTCCACAAGTCACAGTACAATCATATAAAGGAAATGAATAGTACATCACTAGTCCACAGAAAAGTACAGAAGAAAGAGTAAAAAGGGCTTATGCCCAGTACATCAAATCTCTCTCTCACAAAATGGTAAATGCGGAAGCTAAACTAGAACATCAAGACTCGTCCCACCTGAGGACGCGCAGTAGTGGTAGTAGCCTGCTGAAGTGGTATCTGCTCCTCATGCCCTGCCTCCTCGACGTGCTGGTGCTCCATCTCCACGGGCTCCTAAAAATAGTTGGTCACCGACCATTAGTCAAAAAGACTAAGTCGTTTCCTCCGCACCTCGCCCCGCAGCTCCTAGGCACCGAGCGGGAGGACGAAGCGGAGGACAACAAGGGGTAACAAGGTGGAAGCAGGTGACAATATCTAACTAATGATGTAATAAATACTGTAGATCTACTCTAGCAATTCTATGTACGGTACAAGTAACAAGTAACAAGTAGTGCAGTAATGAAAGGTAAAGAAGCAGCAGTTATGAACAAGTAAATAAGCTAAGCTACCACTATGCTATCATCACAAGCGTACCCTAACTTATATAAATGCCCATACAAATATATAAGTTAGGATTTCCAGGAAATTTAACTTATCATATAAAAGAGCCCATACTAATTTATATGATAAGGATCTATGAAGCGTATGACCTAATATGAATGAATGATATGATGCAATTTTATGCGCAGGCAAGTGCAACTCACACACAACGACTCTGTGATCACAGACCTTTAGTTCCCACTTTTTGAGAGCTAGCATCACTCTCGAGTACCACCGCTGTGGCTACGGCAGCAGCGGAGCGGGCGTCTCCGCTTCTAGACCGGTATGCACACTACCAAGCCTTAGACCCCTCTCATACGCCTCTGTACACGTCCAAGGTGCACTCTAGAGTCTCGCGTACGTACTTTGCTGACAAACCCGTCAGTCTTGTTGGGTCGGATGTGTGTTATCGGGGGTCGTCCTCCAGACCGCAGTGTAAAACAACCCACTGGCCCCTCTAACTCCCACAACCGCCTGGTGCACCGTACTGCCATCGGTGTGACGAACGGCCAGTACCGCATGCCCCGCCACGATATTTATGCACATGCAAGTAATTCATACCGAGCCTTCCGCTCGCAGGACCAAAACCCGTCCTGAATCCCTCAAACCCAAACACGGGTGAGAACGCACATCAGTGCCTTTATACCAACTCCCTCAAACCCCAAAACGGGTGAGCATATGTCATGAATCTCTCCAGCCCACACACGGGCGAGAAGGTACAACAATGTCCTAACCTATTAAACTACTCTTGCCTACGGTTTATTATACTTAGAGATTTAAGGTTAATCCCAGGACTGCCCCCGGTATTCCCTGTGAAGGGCTCTCAAGGGGCACTAGGAACTGTGTTGGGATTACGCCCAGCGTTCCCTTTCGCAAGGATATTTATTTTAGTTGATGGCTACCCATGTATCTTCCCAGCTCTCCTTATTGCTTTAGTATAACCCTAGTGACTTAAGTTATTACCGGGAAAACCGACGGTCTTCCGCCGATCCCCACTCCAGTTGTTAGTTAAGACTTGCACTTTTGATCCCTCACTAAGAAAAAACTCTACCCACCAGGGTTACATATGTTGAACTCTCTCTTATTTCTGCCGATAATCAGTCCCCTGGTAATTCCCTAAGGCAAGACCTATTTGTGTTATATGCAGACCATGACCTATGTTTACCCTAGAGATGTGATCTTCCAAAACTTAAGGTATCTTGCCTCTAAATATTTATCCTAAGGTATTATGGACTAAGGGAACTACCCTAAGGATTCTCATAATTTTTCCTGGCCAAATGGTCATTTAATTAATTCTCTTAATTTAAATGCTCGGCCACTTTACACATGAAGTGATTTAATTAAGCATCCTCTGACTTAGGAAATTTTTCCTGAGATGTATATTAACCAAATATTGCTGCCTTCAGAATTTCATAATTTTCCTTAAATTAGTTTATTGTCATTTTCTATTTAATAACAATCCCACATAAATTCCATTTTACACATGAAGTATAAGCATTATATACTCAAAAATTCCAGAAAAATTACAGAGCCTTTAAGACACTAAATTATGGCTATTTATAAGATGGCCTATGGGGTTCCATTATAAGGTATTTACCAAAATGCCATTGTACTAATTTAACACAAGTAATGCATCCAATAAAATTCTGAGAAATTCATGATAAACTAATATCAACATTTTATGACAGTAGAATAAATCCCAAATTTTTCAGAGGTATAAATATATCATTTCAAGAATTATCATGATAAGGGTAAAATGGGAAATTTAGGGTATCTACTCCAAGGTCCTTCAAAACAGAGAAATCATAATTTTCCTAAGTCAAATGTGATGTAATCTATGCCTTGGTAATGTTGTTGGGATTTGTACTTCAATAAATCCTATTTTCCAATTTTTAATTCCAAAATAGCTATTTATAAAGTAAATTCCAATAAATGGAATTTTGATTCCAAAAATTCCATTATTAATTTGAAGAGTGACATTTACCCTAATGAGCCACTATAATTAATTTCATAATTCTTGCATGCAACCATTGGGCTAAATTCACCAATTTGCATTTTTGCTATTTGCACACCAAGCCTTAACATAGGCTAGCACATGCAAGTGGATTCTCCCACATGCAGTGATCCCAAGGTGCTGAAAATTTTATCATGCACCAAGGGCGACCCCACTGACCCACCACCAAAATTTGGGGCCATGGGGAGGTGTAGAACTCCATATATATCATTTATTTAAATTTTGATATTTTACCAAAAACTATAGGAAAATATTTTCCACAAATTCCTAAATTTTGGCAGGAGGTAAGTAAGCCCTAATCATGCATGTGCCCAAAATTTGGGATCATGGTGACTAATATTGAGACCAGGGCATCCAATATAATTTTTGACCTAGTCTAGGACCAGTCCTATGAGAAATGTCCTACAGGGCTGTACACTACTCCAAAATGTATGTTTAGGGTGGCATTTTAAAGGTAAGACCCTAGGCTACATTTTTCATTGAGGGTCTAAGGTCTGGAAATGCCTCTAGGAGGCCTAAATTTAACATGCAAAAGTACTGATTAAGTGTGACAGAAATGACACTATTCATATATTAATCTGATTTATATTAATAATCGGCGCACGAATCTTAAAGTAAGAATCGACGGGATCCGGTTATCGTCTACCTCCAGCCAACGGCTGAGATCGAGCCGACCTGGAGCGATTTTGCCGGCGGTTTCCGGCCAGCTGAGGCGTCGCCACCTCCGGCCAATGGTGCCATCACCTTCACGGTGGTGGTGGCTATCATTTCCCGGCGATGGGGCGGCGGGAGACGGCGGCGATGGCAATCCCGAGTGGTTTCAGAAACTTAGAAATCTCTCGATTTCTCACATGGCATCGGGCTCAATTGAGCCCGATCTCTCGCCTATTTGATCTAAGAATCTAGTGCGGGTAGAGGTGAAGTGAAACGCACCATAATCGGGGCTTGGCTGCGGGTCAGGCGGCGGTTTGCCGTGGTGGTGGTGCGCCGGCGAGCTCCTCCCCGAAAGTTGAATTCTCCACCGTTTTCCATGAGTAAGTAGTCGAATTCCACTCCTCTCGGCCTTCTGAAGCTGATGGTGAGCTCTGTTTGGACTGAGGTGGGCTATAAGTGGAGATATCTCCAATGCTAGCTCGGTTTTGGGCTTTGGAGATTTCACCCAGCTGCCATGTGGCCCTCAGCTCTGGAATTCTGCTGGAATTGAAGAGGGGAGGTCAGCCACTTGGTTTTGGGCAGCCTAAGTCAGCTGATGGGGTGGCCATGTGGCCACCATTTCCTTCATCCCTCTTTCTCTCTCCTCTTCTCCTAAAATTTCCAATTTTACCCCCTTGCATGCATTCTCTCTCCTGATTTAGAGGGTTAGGGTTGGTCTTGTTCACTTGGGCTGACTATGGGCCAATTTTGGTGGGCTTGGTGCAAGGGGGAATGACTTGGCCTTCATTTCATTCCTTAGGTCAAATTGTTGACCAATTTGACTTTTGGGGTTGACTGGTCAACTATGGTGGGTGGACTGACCCCACCTGGTGGAAATGGGTCTAGTGGCACCACCCAACTTGCTTTGGGTCAAGGGGGGTGCCCCACTTAGGTTAATTAGGCCTATGGGTGTGGGTTTGACCAAATTAAGCCCAAGGTTGACCTTGGTCAACTGGGGTCAAAATGTTGACCCAGTGACAAACCCTAGGGGCCACTTAGATTGTCTTTAGGGTGAGGGCAATGTGGTGGGGTCATGGTGTGGCTAGGGTCCCCACTTAGGCTAGTTTGACCTAGTTTGACTATGGTCTTATAGTGGGACCCACATGGCTACCACCCACTACCTGGGGTCAAACCTAGCTGGTCTCCTCAAATCTCACCCCATGCCTAACCCAATCTAAGTTGAGGGGTCTAGAAGTAACATGGGATGTTACAAATTCCAATAAACAAGAAAATAATTTCGTCCCCGAAATTTAAGTTCGGGTCTACGGGGTTCTATTTGCAAGAATTATCAAGAATCTTAAAAGCATAACTTAAATGTACCTGATGCGAATAGCTCCGGGTGTTGCTCCAGCATCAGATCTCTCGGCTCCCAAGTGTGCTCCTCCCGTCCATGGTTGGACCACAGCACCTTCACAAGGGGAACCTTCTTCTTCCGCAACACTCGGATGGCTGTATCGTCAATCCGGATCGGCTCCAATCTCACTGATCTGTCAGGCTCTACCGGTCCGGCTGTAGTAGTGATGTGCTGCTCCGGCCGAAGGAGAGCTCTCCGTAAGGAAGAGACATGGAAGACGTCATGTAGTGCACCCAACTCCGGTGGCAGCTGCAGTCGGTAAGCTAAGGGGCCGATCCGCTCCAGGATCAGGTTGGGCCCCATGTATCGTGGACTGAGCTTCTTGTGCCTCCGCACCCGTGAAACACTGTGTACCGGACGTATCTTCAAGAATACCCTGTCTCCAACCTGGAACTCCACCTGCCGGTGCCGAGCATCATAATACTTTGCCTGTCTGCTCTGGGCCTCCAGTAGCCGATCCCTGATCAATCGAACCTGAGCCTCAGTGTCCTCTATATAATCGGATCCCAGAGCCCTGGTGTCCACATCCTGTACCCATGATAGCGGTGTCCGGCATCTCCTCCCATAAAGAGCCTCGTACGGAGCCATCCTGATGCTAGCCTGGTGGCTGTTATTATACAGAACTCGATCAATGGCAGCAGCCTCTCCCAAGGCCTCCCCGTATCCAATATGCATAATCTGAGCAGGTCCTCCATGGTCCGGATGGTCCGCTCGGTCTGTCCGTCAGTCTGCGGGTGGAAGGCGGTACTAAAGGTAAGCCGAGATCCCAAGTGAGCATGCACGGCCCTCCACTCGCTCGAAGTGAACCGACCATCACGGTCCGAAACAATAGTCCTGGGGATACCATGATATCTGATGTACTGCTCCACAAATAGTCTCACCAGAACTGCGACTGGGGCATCCTTCCGAACTGGAATAAACCGCGCGACTTTGGTCAATCTGTCCACTATAACCCATATAGAATCATGTCCGGAGTGGGAGCGCGGCAATCCGTGTACAAAGTCCATAGCAATGTCCTCAAACTTCCACTCTGGAACTGGCAGTGGCTGTAGTAAACCTCCTGGGCTCTTGCATTCCGCCTTCACACGCTGGCAGGTCTCGCAATGCGTCACAAAATCCGTGATCTCCCTCTTCATCCGGGCCAATACATAGATCTCCGCAAATCTGCCCACATCTTGGTGATGCCGGGGTGCACTGAATATCTCGAGCAATGTGCCTCTCGGAGTATGTCATCTCGAATACTGCCCCCTGCTGGTATGTAGATGCGCCCCCGGAACCGAAGAAGATCATCCTGTAGTGTGTAGTCCTCGACCTTGCCCCTCTCTAGGGCACTGAAAATCGGCTGTAACGCAGCATCCAGCCTCTGATGTGCTCGGATGCGCTCCTGTATATCATCGCAGCTGATCACTGAGCTCAAATACTCTCTATATACCACTGGCTCGGTCTCGGACACCACGGTAATGTGCATGTCCTCCATCATCTGAAGCAGCTCTATGGACATCAATCGGGGCTCCGGTCCAGAAGTGCCGGCCCTCCTGCTCAAAGCATCCGCAACCGTGTTCGCTTTTCCCGGATGATAGTGGATCTTGTAATCATAATCACAGAGAAACTCCAGCCACCTCCTCTGTCTCAGGTTTAGGTCCTTCTGAGTATCGATATACTTGAGATTCTTGTGATCTGAGAAGATGTCATAGTGAATCCCATATAAGTAATGCCTCCATATTTTCAGGGCGAAAACCACAGCCCCGAGCTCTAGATCATGTACTGGATAGTTATGCTCATGCTTCTTCAATTGTCGCGAAGCATAAGCGATAACGTGTCCATGCTGCATCAAGACTGCACCCATCCCCTGGTAAGAGGCGTCCGTATAGATCTGGAATCCTTCGCTCCCGGATGGAAGCGCAAGAATAGGGGATGAGATGAGCCGGTCCTTCAGCTCCTGAAAAGCCGTCTCACACCGCTCTGACCAAACAAAATCTGCATCCTTCTTCGTCAAGGACGTGAGGGGGAGTGCTATCCTCGAGAACCCCTCCACGAACTTGCGGTAATAGCCGGCTAGTCCAAGAAACTGCGGATGTCAGATGCGGTCTTCGGCCGTGGCCAATCCCTCACTGTCTCTATCTTGGCCGGGTCCACTGCTAACCCAGCCCCGCTGATCGTGTGCCCCAGGAAAGCCACCTCCTGCAACCAGAACTGGCACTTCAAAAATTTTGCGTACATCTGTGTCTCCCTCAACCTCTGCAGGACCTGTGCCAAGTGCTCCGTATGCTCCTCCTGAGTCCGAGAATATATAAGGATGTCGTCGATGAATACTATCACGAAGCGATCTAAGAAAGGCTCGAAAACACGGTTCATCAGACTCATGAATGCAGCAGGAGCATTCGTGAGCCCAAAAGGCATCACCGTGAATTCGTATAATCCATAGCGCGAACTGAAAGCCGTCTTCGGTATGGCTTCTTCCCTGATACGGAGCTGATAATAGCCGGATCGCAAATCTAACTTGGAGAACCAGAATGCTCCCTGTAGCTGGTCAAATAACTCATCTATCCGAGGCAGAGGGTAGGTGTTTCGGACCGTCAACCGGTTCAGCTCCCGGTAATCTATACATAATCGCAGTGATCCGTCCTTCTTCTTCACAAATAGAACTGGCGCTCCCCATGGCGATGAACTAGGCCGTACAAATCCTGACTCGACTAGCTCCTGCAGTTGAGTTCTGAACTCTGCTAACTCTCTAGGAGCCATCCTGTAGGGTGCTCGGGACACCGGCTTCGCTCCCGGCACTAGCTGAATCCTGAAATCCAAGTCTCTAGCAGGCGGTAGCCCGGGCAATTTCTCCGGGAATACGTCGGAGAAATCCCGAACCACCGGAATATCTGAGATAGTCGCCTCTGTCCCCACCATCTCGAAGCAGACAATATAGACTTCTTCACCCTGCTCATGGGCCTTCACAGCCTGTATAGAAGATAATAGTAGGTGGCAGACAGGCTGGATACCTTCAACGATAACATGAGAGTCGCCATGCCTCAGCGTGATCCTCCTGGACGGACAATCTATCTGGGCATGGTTCCGGTGCAACCAAGCCATGCCCAAGATCAAGTCAAAGTCCTGCAGCTTCAGAATAGTCGCCGGCGCCTCAAAAGCCTTGCCGCCAATCTCGGCCTCCATGTCGCAATGTGCAGTAGTCCGCAGTTCCGACCCATCGGGTAGGCGTACCCTCATCTCTAGTCCAGGGAACCTCTCCACGCCTTCGAGTCCGTCGATGAAGGCCTCGGATACGAACGAGTGTGACGCACCCGTGTCGAAAAGAGTATGGGCAGGCTTGCCGCTGATCATGACTATGCCTGAGGTTTGTTTATGTGAAGGTTAATTGTTATCCTATGGTTCCAGGTACTATATATATATCATTGGAAAATTTAAGGAAACTCAAAACTGACTTCAAGTACCTGTAATGACCTCCTCGGGATTCCTCGGCTCTGTGAGGTCCAAGGCGTATATCTGCTCCTGCTCGCGCCTCCGGCCATGATATCCCCGGCCTCGGCCTCGTCCTCGGCCTCGTCCTCGGCACTGCTGTACAGGGGCCACTGGAGGTGGAGGAGGAGGAGGGGGATGGAATCGGTGCGGGCACTCCGACCTGATGTGCCCTGGCTGGCGGCACCCATAACAAACCACTTGTCGGTGGCCTCGGTCATCCTGTCTCCTCGGATCGTGCATCTGTAGAGGTGGGGGAGCCAAAGCTGGAGGAGGCCCTTGCTCCTGCTTGAAGTTGGGACGACGACGTCCCCCACCCCTCCTGTATCCAATGGTCCTGCCCCTCTGAGAGCCCCTACTGCTCTCACCTGATGTCGATCCATCAAATGGTCTCTTCCCTCCGGCTCGCACCATCAGCTGGTCAGCCTCCATCTTCTTCGCCATCTCAATGATCTGCCTGGATGTGCCATGTGAAATGAATAACAGAGCCTGCCTCAGATCATCCCTGAGGCCCCGGTAGAACCTCTTTGCGTACCTCCTGTCGTCGGTGTCCTGAATCCCCGCGAACCTGGCCAAGTGGGAGAACTCCCTCTGGTACTCTATCACAGATCTGGTCCCCTGCTTGAGGTTCAAAAACCTCTCCTCCAAAGCATCTCTGTCCGTAGTAGAGACGAAGTGCTCCAGAAACACATCGCCAAACTCCTCCCAAGATATCTCCGACAGCTCTAAGTCCGCATAAGTAGTCTCCCGGACTGACTTCCACCATCTCTTCGCGTGGGCCTCTAGCACCGAGGTGGCTAGAGGTACTGCCTGGCCGACTGGGCAGCTGATGCCCGCTAAGATCTCGTGTATGGACTCCAGCCATTCTTCCGTCTTCACTGCATCCTCTGTCCCACGGTACGTCGGTGGGGACAGGCTCTTGAATGCACTCAGCCAGCTCGACCCCGGATTTGGCTGTGGAGCCGGGACTTGCTGGGCTCTAAAGGCATCCAAAATCGCCGTCAGGGTCTGCCCCATCTCCGTATGTAGGAATGGAGTGGCAGCTGGAGGGGGAGGAGCCACATTTTGCGGCGCTGCGACCTGTGGGGGTTGCATAAAGGTAAGGTTAAAGCAAAATTGGTCTATCAAATTGTACTTTGTGGACCATATCTGTGACTTTTGTACATGGGCACACCACTGCTTCCGCTGCATAGTTTGTCCGCAAACTAATGCTGGGGCGGGGGTGGTCCCATGTTGTGGACTTCTTTCTCATATGATCGTTGTTCAAGTGATACCAGTTTGTAAGACCCCCCTCCCCCTTACCAAGGAAGGCTACCGGATCTTATGCCCAGAACCGCCGTCTTACGGTGGCACTAACTCACGGGTTAGTCTACACCGCAACACGCCGATTCTGCCGGCTAGTACGATCATAAACCTGTAGGCCAATATGAGAAATAAGAAGCATAATTGAGTATAAAATGCCATCAGTCCACAAGTCACAGTACAATCATATAAAGGAAATGAATAGTACATCACTAGTCCACAGAAAAGTACAGAAGAAAGAGTAAAAAGGGCTTATGCCCAGTACATCAAATCTCTCTCTCACAAAATGGTAAATGCGGAAGCTAAACTAGAACATCAAGACTCGTCCCACCTGAGGACGCGCAGTAGTGGTAGTAGCCTGCTGAAGTGGTATCTGCTCCTCATGCCCTGCCTCCTCGACGTGCTGGTGCTCCATCTCCACGGGCTCCTAAAAATAGTTGGTCACCGACCATTAGTCAAAAAGACTAAGTCGTTTCCTCCGCACCTCGCCCCGCAGCTCCTAGGCACCGAGCGGGAGGACGAAGCGGAGGACAATAAGGGGTAACAAGGTGGAAGCAGGTGACAATATCTAACTAATGATGTAATAAATACTGTAGATCTGTTGGGTATTGTATCCACGATTACCTAGATTTGAGGAAGCCCCCTGTCAAGCTAAGATGAATTCACAATGTATTTGATGAAACATTTCAAGTTGTACTTGCAGTTTCTCCACGCTAAGTGCACACCAATGTCAGGGTGCAGTAGGTCAATATACACGGGTCTGCACGACGTAATCCCTCGTTGAGCAGATCAGTGTGTTGGCCTATGTGTACTCTCTCTATTGGAGTGCACTTACTTTCAAGTACAGGACCGCTCATATGCAAGAGAAGATAAGGAGCATGGAGGATCAAGGAGCAGCTCCTAGGTGGAAGACGAAAAATCGTCCACGGCAAATTCGACGAGAATCACCAAGTGATTCTCGCCGAATCGGCGAGAATCACTTGGTGATTCTCGCCGAATCGACGAGAATCATCAGTGATTCTCGCCGACTCCTTCTGGCCATCTCAATATGGTGCCAAGCAAG
Source organism: Platanthera guangdongensis (assembly GCA_039583875.1). Taxonomy (NCBI): domain Eukaryota; kingdom Viridiplantae; phylum Streptophyta; class Magnoliopsida; order Asparagales; family Orchidaceae; genus Platanthera; species Platanthera guangdongensis. The sequence goes on along the minus strand of CM077158.1, from coordinate 122,786,089 downwards.
ATTCGGCGAGAATCACTTGTAATTCCCGCCGAACCAGTGGTCATGCAGCCCATGAATACCAAGTCCAAGTCGTTGAGAATCGGCAAGTGATTCGACGAGAATCACAAACGATTCTCGACGAATCGACGAGAATCACTTGGTGATTCTCGCCGATTCGTCGAGAATCGTCTGCGATTCTCGCCGATTTTTACTTGGCGTTTTCTCAGAATGCTGCTGGACCGGATTCTGCTTCTGGACTTATTTGAACCGGATTTTGAGGATTTCTTTTGTGGGTCCCACAAACGGTCATATTTGAGAATACTACAGTATAAATACATGAGTATTTTTGAACAGCAAAGGACGGACAAGAGAAAAAGAAAAACGAGCGGCGACGTAACCCTAAATCCGCGAACTCGCTCCGCTCCGCCGCCGCCGCTCGCGTCAAGTGGTCGCCGCTGCTGATCGCTCCTCTTCCCGATCTCCGGTGACAGAAGCTTAGCAAGGCTTGTGTCTCACGCGTCTATCCGGAGATCTCTTGTCTCTCGATTCGTTGACCGGGAAAAACTCCCCCGTCCGAATCGATCGAGACGACTGATCCTAGAGTGACCGTTGGTAGACCTAGCTTGCTTCGCTACGAAGTTTAGATCTCCAAGTTCTGCAGCCACTCTTCATCGTAGCCGCCAATCCGAAGCTAGCCGCCGCTCGTGTGCCGCCGCCGGTTCCGGGGAGATATTCTCCAAGAGAGACCAAGGTCGTAGACTCTTCATCGACTTCAAGAACACGTCGTCGAACAAAGAGGAACACCGAAGTCTCCAAAAGAAGTTTGTATTTCATATACATTCCATATTTACTTGTGTTGTAAAGGAACTTTTGTTCCGTGGTGTAAGGGTTGGGTGCAACCCGATTTGTGGGAGTGTTGACTCTCACGTGTGGAAGGGCTCCTTCCGTTAGTGAAGGGATTGGATTTCAATCCCGTTGGAGAATTGACCGAGTCGTCCCTTGTTGGGGAGATAGGTCGAAGGGGGAAAGTGGATGTACCCAAGTCGGGGAACCACTATAAATTTGCTGTGTATTCTGTGTTCTGTGTTTGTTGCTTTTATTGTGCAGGTACATCTGTGAATTCCGCAAAAGAACCATACGTCACCTATTCCCCCCCCCCCCATAGGTGCACATAGCCGACACTAGGTGGACTTTCAAGTGGTATCAAAGAGAGGTTCCTCAACAAGAAGGCTAACACCTTGAGGTGAATCCTACCACCAGTGTCAGAAGCATGGATCTGGACTATGACGTATTGCCACTCAAACTCCCAGCATGCACCAAGGATTATTATCCTATCTGGAGGATGAGAGTGTTATTTCACCTGGATGCCATCGATCCTCGAGCATCCCTCATCCTGGAAGAGGGTCCATTTATCCCTATGAAGACCACCGACTCGGGGACCCAAGTGCCCATGTGCATCCCTGAGATGACAGAGATGGAACTCTCATTTTTCCAACTGGACCAGAGGATTCGACAAATTATTATGGATGTCTGGTCTGGAGCCTCTCGCTCCAGGTTGGAAAAATGTAAAACGGCTAAATCTCTATGGATGAGGATCTCAGAGCTGATGGGGGGGTCAGAGGAAGCTGAAATTTGCTGCCAATCTGAGGATGAAGCATATGTGGGGGTAATCACTTCTGAAGATGAATGCAAGGATCCTTCGGATTGCATCAGAGCTCTAGTATCCTTGTCAGAGACTGAAGAAGATAGTGAGGAAAGCAGCTCCGACGAGGAAGAACCATTGGTCACTGATTCTAATGACAATAACCCAGATGAGCAGGTACCATCTTCATCCTGTCCCTCATCTTTTGACTTCTCTGAAGACAGAAACTGCTCTCCTCCAGAAAATACTGATTCCCTGAAGAGAGCCCTTCAGGAAAGCAATCTACTTGCTGAGGAGCAAGCTCGAGAGATTGCTCAACTGAAGATCTTGTTGGTTCTCCAATTGGCGTCCAACAAGGTCAAGGACTCTAAGATCTCAGCTCTAGAGAATAGTCTAGAAAATGAGAAACGTATAGTATCCAACTTCTCCAAAGTTGATGCTATAAAGAGAAAACAAGAAACCGGGTGGATCTCCCGGATTATCCAGGGATGGAGAAATGGGGAAACGGTGTTCCGACCTCCCACTCCAAGCGGGAAGGCAACTCATCATGCCTTCAGGTATGACCACAGGAATAATCGTGGTCACTGTAAGGGTGAGTTGTCCCCATGTGGAAATGTCCATAGTGCAAGAGGCATCATGGCCACCCTTGAAGAAATACCTAAGGCTCAGTCTGAGCCCTTTGTATTCACGGCCACTGCCACAACAAAGTGTGGATCTGCAGGTCCTGGTTCACAGAAGAATTCTCTCCATTCAAGGACACGGGATAGGGAGAATAGAAGTCATGATGTCAGGCGTCATGGAGCCTCAGCAAGGAAGATGCCTGAAAGAATGGCACCACCTTCTCGGCCTCATAACGCTCACATCATGCATTCATTCCACCCTTCATCATGCCTCGATGGAAGAGGAATTTGTGCAACAAGAACATGCCCTATCCCCTTGAGACCTAGGACCGTGACTACATCAGTCACTAGATCAGGTCAAAAACGGCGATACAACATTCACTCTTGTTGGTGCTGCGGCAAAGTGGGACACTTTGCCATTGACTGTTGGCACAACCTCTCTGTGCCCACAGCAAGGGCTTCTCCACAATATAGGGACAGAGGCAGTCTTCCAGACAGGTTTTCTCACGGAAGGCAGTTGCGTGTTCATGCTAATAGAAACCTAGGACCCAATATGATTTGGGTTCCTAAGGTAAAGTAATTCTGTTTTGCAGGGTAGTCTAGATCCCCATGAATACTTGGGAACTAGACAGTACGTGGCTCAAGGCTAACTTGGAACAAGCGTCTACAATAACAGACGTGCTACCTGATGAGCATAATCACTTTAAGCTACCGATATGTTCTACCTGTGGGACTAAGACGATGACTCTCCTTATCCCAGGTAACTTTGATCAGTTCAAGGACTTGTGTCATGATGCATCCTCATTCAAATTAAATATATATATATATATTTTTATCCTTGTGTATAAGTGTACTTATGCTTATCATATATGTGTGCACCTTTAAGGAGAGATTACATCGAGGCATGCCAACCATTACACATCGATAAAAGGATAACAAAGATATGTCATTGCGAATTTTGACACATCACAGTTGACATCAAGAAGGGTCTGAAGAGGTCTCGTTCTAATCCTAATAAAGTGTCGTTATAACAAACATGTACGTATTAATCCTGTATTAACTTGACATTTGAGGACATGTCATTGTAAATTTCGACAACAAAAACAAATTGACATTGAGAAGACTTTGCAAAAACCTCAGTAAAATTCAAATAGATTGACTTTAGAATATACTTGCATTTATCATTCCTTTTAGTAACTTGACATCGGAAAATCTAAAATGGTGCAATGCTTCCCAAAGTAATCAAGAAAAACATCAATATTTACTCCGAATCCCGCCAACCCATTTTACATCTCGCCGAATTAGATAAATCCCGCCGAAGAAGCTCCCGACCGCTCGACTTCCCCCGAATCCCGACGACTCCTATAAATCCCGCCGAAGAATCTCCGCCTGTTCACCTTCCTCACGACTCGCGCAGGAGACCTCTGGACGACCCTCGCCTTCCTCGCGCAAGTGCACTTCCACGAACTCGCCGACACCCGCAGCCCTCCGACGCTCTCGTCGACGCCGTCGAATTGCCTCTGTGCGTGATCTTCTTCTCCCGAAGCTCACCAACTCCCGAAGCTCCCGTGAGATTCTAACTAGGTCGCATCCCACGGGATACTCTTCCCTCCACCGAAGCTCTTCCCGAAGCTCACCAACTCTCTCCCACCGAAGCTCTTAGGTAACCGCCTCCTCACTGGCTCCAAGGCCGAACCCCATGTGATGCCTTCTTTTTTGAATGTACACTAATGCTTGGAGTCGGGCTTCTTTCTAGATCCTCAATGGCCCCAAGGACGACCGCAGGTTTGATTTCTGGTTGCGAACTGGTTCGCACTGGTTTTTCTCATGCCTCGGACGAGTTCCGGAACATCGTTCTCATGCTGGAAGAAGCCGGGCTAACCTTCATATTGGAGCATCCTTGCAAAGTCTTAGATAAAGAAGTGCTGGAGTTCTTTTCTACAGCAAGGCTTCGAAACCGAGACTCCATCATCAAGAGCAAGGTGGCGGGGACTAAGGTCAAGATGTCTGCCGGTAAGCTAACTCGCTACCTGCAGCTCTCAAGTGCGGAGCAGGAAGACTATTTGGAGGACGAGGACAAAGTCAGAACCCTCCTGTTCTGTGGTCTACCCAGAGGCACACGATCAGTAAAACGCAAAGAGATGAATGAAGAAGGGAAGCTCCTATCCGACATCATAGGAAAAGTACTCATTTGTAAGCCAGGCTCCCATGATCATATCTCCGGAGATATGTTCAAAATTCTCATAGCCGTGGTCTGCAGAAAGAGGTTCAACTGGGGAGAGTTGATGTTTCAAAAGATCAAGGACACTCTGGGCACTCCGAGCTTCGGCCGCATCATCAGTCTATATCTCAACCAGCTCAACGGAGATAAATTCGACATGAGCAAAGGAGTTCCTCTACATTACTTGAAAAAAATGGATGCTACTGTATTTGATCGATGGGAACGGCGCATCGGGCAGCCGGCTGTGGAAGAGCAAGAGGAAGTATCTCCAGCATCCTCTCCCCGTGAAATTCCTAATACTGTGACTGCAGGAATCGAGGGGGAGACTCTACCCACACATCTGGATATAATATCTGAAATCACCCAGGTGGCAAGGGATGCGGTGGCAGAAGTTCATGAAGAAAGTGAACCTGGGTTGGAGGATGAGGAGGTCCTGAACAGAAACACCCTCGGAACTGAAGCTGAAACACTGGACTCTGCTGATCAAGAAGTGGAAGAAGATGCTGAAATGGATGAGTTTTTGGATGCGGACGGAAAGGACGAGGTCAGTGAGGGCCATGAAGTGGTTGAATCTCCAGATACTGATGAACCTCCTACTGCTAAGTCTGCACCAGTGGAGGGGGAGGTAAATGAGGCCACCAACATTCCTCCCATAGAGGCTGTGATTGTATCCAGCTCTACTGATGCTTCTGCGGCCGAGCCAGAACAAGGCCAAGAAGTGCCTCCGGGTATTCCACTACGAGATGACCTAGCCATTCACACTGTACATATAATTCAGGGCATTGTGAATGAGCTCAAAACCTCTTTTGATAAAACTCAGAAAACAATACTGCAAGAGATTAAGACTTCTGAAGATCTCATGCTGAAGAATATGGTGGCAATCAACCACAAACTGGATATGATGGAGAAGAAGTTTGAAGAAAAGTATACTGCGGCCGGCGAAGCTGTCACACTGTTAATGGCCGGCTTGAAAAAGACTACTGACACTCTGGCTGTTGTCAATCAGAACACACACGTTGTGGCCAACAATATTCAGAAATTTGATGGCAACATGGTCACTTTAAATGCAAATCAGCAGGCCCTAGTCACTGAATTCAGCAAGACAACTAAGCACATTGATGACTCCTTGCACTCATATGCCAATTGCATAGCTGAAGAAGCCAAAAAGGGGGAGAAGGAGTATATCGCTAAGATGGCTGAGCTCCAGAAAAGCATGGATGCAAACTTTGTGAAATCAAGCAACTACGTCTATGAGAGTTGCTGGTGGATGCTACAACAGGCACTGGGCACGTTAGGAGTCGTCCTACCTGACCAACATGCCGGTGCTCAGGCTCCTGAGACTTCTACGGCTGCCGAGGAAGTACATATTGCTGAGAATGTAAGTACAAGTGCTGCTGATATTTTCACTGATGAAGCTGACGCTAGGGCCATCTCCAAATCTAAGCTGAGAAGCATGTTTGACCAGGAGGCCTTAGCTAAAGCAAGGGGAAAGAGGAAAATTCAGGAAGGGACATCAAAGGAGACACCAACTCAAAAGAGGATCAGACTAAGTGAGGAGGAGGTAAGAAACGAAAGGTGGAGCCCAGTCTCAAGGAGCATCATCCTAGACACCTTCCTGCTGCAAGAAAGAGGAGAGATAAATCGAAATGAAGCATATAGTCAGTATGAATGGGAGACGCACAAAGCATTTGAAGCGAAACGCAACATTTTCTTCAGAAACAACAAGGATCCAGACAAAGTTGCTCCTCCTAGGTACTATCCGAAGCCCAAGGAATACATGGAAAGGCAGAGCAAAAAGTACATGGCGCAAACTCTTAAGGGTGACGGAGCTAAGGACAAATAGTCACTATCTTATAGCTGGTCACGGTGTATTAAGAACATTTAACAATTATTACTGTCGTGTGAAAAATTCTGACTTATATGTGAATATATTTCTCTTGGTATATATATATATATATATTCTTGAATGTGTGAATGACTCAAGTCCTGTTCTGATTGCATTTATTACCTTGTGTTGCATAATTAATTTTTAAATGCTATAATTATTATTTGATAGGTGTTATTCATCTTAGCTAGTAGGGTTTTGGCTTCGTCAAATAGGGGGAGATTGTTGGGTATTGTATCCACGATTACCTAGATTTGAGGAAGCCCCCTGTCAAGCTAAGATGAATTCACAATGTATTTGATGAAACATTTCAAGTTGTACTTGCAGTTTCTCCACGCTAAGTGCACACCAATGTCAGGGTGCAGTAGGTCAATATACACGGGTCTGCACGACGTAATCCCTCGTTGAGCAGATCAGTGTGTTGGCCTATGTGTACTCTCTCTATTGGAGTGCACTTACTTTCAAGTACAGGACCGCTCATATGCAAGAGAAGACAAGGAGCATGGAGGATCAAGGAGCAGCTCCTAGGTGGAAGACGAAAAATCATCCAAGGCAAATTCGACGAGAATCACCAAGTGATTCTCGCCGAATCGGCGAGAATCACTTGGTGATTCTCGCCGAATCGACGAGAATCATCAGTGATTCTCGCCGACTCCTTCTGGCCATCTCAATATGGTGCCAAGCAAGATTCGGCGAGAATCACTTGTAATTCCCGCCGAACCAGTGGTCATGCAGCCCATGAATACCAAGTCCAAGTCGTTGAGAATCGGCAAGTGATTCGACGAGAATCACAAACGATTCTCGACGAATCGACGAGAATCACTTGGTGATTCTCGCCGATTCGTCGAGAATCGTCTGCGATTCTCGCCGATTTTTACTTGGCGTTTTCTCAGAATGCTGCTGGACCGGATTCTGCTTCTGGACTTATTTGAACCGGATTTTGGGGATTTCTTTTGTGGGTCCCACAAACGGTCATATTTGAGAATACTACAGTATAAATACATGAGTATTTTTGAACAGCAAAGGACGGACAAGAGAAAAAGAAAAACGAGCGGCGACGTAACCCTAAATCCGCGAACTCGCTCCGCTCCGCCGCCGCCGCTCGCGTCAAGTGGTCGCCGCTGCTGATCGCTCCTCTTCCCGATCTCCGGTGACAGAAGCTTAGCAAGGCTTGTGTCTCACGCGTCTATCCGGAGATCTCTTGTCTCTCGATTCGTTGACCGGGAAAAACTCCCCCGTCCGAATCGATCGAGACGACTGATCCTAGAGTGACCGTTGGTAGACCTAGCTTGCTTCGCTACGAAGTTTAGATCTCCAAGTTCTGCAGCCACTCTTCATCGTAGCCGCCAATCCGAAGCTAGCCGCCGCTCGTGTGCCGCCGCCGGTTCCGGGGAGATCTTCTCCAAGAGAGACCAAGGTCGTAGACTATTCATCGACTTCAAGAACACGTCGTCGAACAAAGAGGAACACCGAAGTCTCCAAAAGAAGTTTGTATTTCATATACATTCCATATTTACTTGTGTTGTAAAGGAACTTTTGTTCCGTGGTGTAAGGGTTGGGTGCAACCCGATTTGTGGGAGTGTTGACTCTCACGTGTGGAAGGGCTCCTTCCGTTAGTGAAGGGATTGGATTTCAATCCCGTTGGAGAATTGACCGAGTCGTCCCTTGTTGGGGAGATAGGTCGAAGGGGGAAAGTGGATGTACCCAAGTCGGGGAACCACTATAAATTTGCTGTGTATTCTGTGTTCTGTGTTTGTTGCTTTTATTGTGCAGGTACATCTGTGAATTCCGCAAAAGAACCATACGTCACCTATTCCCCCCCCCCCCATAGGTGCACATAGCCGACACTAGGTGGACTTTCAAGATCTACTCTAGCAATTCTATGTACGGTACAAGTAACAAGTAACAAGTAGTGCAGTAATGAAAGGTAAAGAAGCAGCAGTATGAACAAGTAAATAAGCTAAGCTACCACTATGCTATCATCACAAGCGTACCCTAACTTATATAAATGCCCATACAAATATATAAGTTAGGATTTCCAGGAAATTTAACTTATCATATAAAAGAGCCCATACTAATTTATATGATAAGGATCTATGAAGCGTATGACCTAATATGAATGAATGATATGATGCAATTTTATGCGCAGGCAAGTGCAACTCACACACAACGACTCTGTGATCACAGACCTTTAGTTCCCACTTTTTGAGAGCTAGCATCACTCTCGGGTACCACCGCTGTGGCTACGGCAGCAGCGGAGCGGGCGTCTCCGCTTCTAGACCGGTATGCACACTACCAAGCCTTAGACCCCTCTCATACGCCTTTGTACACGTCCAAGGTGCACTCTAGAGTCTCGCGTACGTACTTTGCTGACAAACCCGTCAGTCTTGTTGGGTCAGATGTGTGTTATCGGGGGTCGTCCTCCAGACCGCAGTGTAAAACAACCCACTGGCCCCTCTAACTCCCACAACCGCCTGGTGCACCGTACTGCCATCGGTGTGACGAACGGCCAGTACCGCATGCCCCGCCACGATATTTATGCACATGCAAGTAATTCATACCGAGCCTTCCGCTCGCAGGACCAAAACCCGTCCTGAATCCCTCAAACCCAAACACGGGTGAGAACGCACATCAGTGCCTTTATACCAACTCCCTCAAACCCCAAAACGGGTGAGCATATGTCATGAATCTCTCCAGCCCACACACGGGCGAGAAGGTACAACAATGTCCTAACCTATTAAACTACTCTTGCCTACGGTTTATTATACTTAGAGATTTAAGGTTAATCCCAGGACTGCCCCCGGTATTCCCTGTGAAGGGCTCTCAAGGGGCACTAGGAACTGTGTTGGGATTACGCCCAGTGTTCCCTTTCGCAAGGATATTTATTTTAGTTGATGGCTACCCATGTATCTTCCCAGCTCTCCTTATTGCTTTAGTATAACCCTAGTGACTTAAGTTATTACCGGGAAAACCGACGGTCTTCCGCCGATCCCCACTCCAGTTGTTAGTTAAGACTTGCACTTTTGATCCCTCACTAAGAAAAACTCTACCCACCAGGGTTACATATGTTGAACTCTCTCTTATTTCTGCCGATAATCAGTCCCCTGGTAATTCCCTAAGGCAAGACCTATTTGTGTTATATGCAGACCATGACCTATGTTTACCCTAGAGATGTGATCTTCCAAAACTTAAGGCATCTTGCCTCTAAATATTTATCCTAAGGTATTATGGACTAAGGGAACTACCCTAAGGATTCTCATAATTTTTCCTGGTCAAATGGTCATTTAATTAATTCTCTTAATTTAAATGCTCGGCCACTTTACACATGAAGTGATTTAATTAAGCATCCTCTGACTTAGGAAATTTTTCCTGAGATGTATATTAACCAAATATTGCTGCCTTCAGAATTTCATAATTTTCCTTAAATTATTTATTGTCATTTTCTATTTAATAACAATCCCACATAAATTCCATTTTACACATGAAGTATAAGCATTATATACTCAAAAATTCCAGAAAAATTACAAAGCCTTTAAGACACTAAATTATGGCTATTGGCAGAGAATCATCAAAATTGAATGTAAGATGGCCTATGGGGTTCCATTATAAGGTATTTACCAAAATGCCATTGTACTAATTTAGCACAAGTAATGCATCCAATAAAATTCTGAGAAATTCATGATAAACTAATATCAACATTTTATGACAGAAGAATAAATCCCAAATTTTTCAGAGGTATAAATATATCATTTCAAGAATTATCATGATAAGGGTAAAATGGGAAATTTAGGGTATCTACTCCAAGGTTCTTCAAAACAGAGAAATCATAATTTTCCTAAGTCAAATGTGATGTAATCTATGCCTTGGTAATGTTGTTTGGATTTGTACTTGAATAAATCATATTTTCCAATTTTTAATTCCAAAATAGCTATTTATAAAGTAAATTCCAATAAATGGAATTTTGATTCCAAAAATTCCATTATTAATTTAAAGAGTGACATTTACCCTAATGAGCCACTATAATTAATTTCATAATTCTTGCATGCAACCATTGGGCTAAATTCACCAATTTGCATTTTTGCTATTTGCACACCAAGCCTTAACATAGGCTAGCACATGCAAGTGGATTCTCCCACATGCAGTGATCCCAAGGTGCTGAAAATTTTATCATGCACCAAGGGTGACCCCACTGACCCACCACCAAAATTTGGGGCCATGGGGAGGAGTAGAACTCCATATATATCATTTATTTAAATTTTGATATTTTACCAAAAACTATAGGAAAATATTTTCCAAAAATTCCTAAATTTTGGCAGGAGGTAAGTAAGCCCTAATGATGCATGTGCCCAAAATTTGGGATCATGGTGACTAATATTGAGACCAGGGCATCCAATATAATTTTTAACCTAGTCTAGGACCAGTCCTAAGAGCAATGTCCTACAGGGCTGTACACTACTCCAAAATGTATGTTTAGGGTGGCATTTTAAAGGTAAGACCCTAGGCTACATTTTTCATTGAGGGTCTAAGGTCTGGAAATGCCTCTAGGAGGCCTAAATTTAACATGCAAAAGTACTAATTAAGTGTGACAGAAAATGACACTATTCATATATTAATCTGATTTATATTAATAATCGGCGCACGAATCTTAAAGTAAGAATCGACGGGATCCGGTTATCGTCTACCTCCAGCCAACGGCTGAGATCGAGCCGACCTGGAGCGATTTTGCCGGTGGTTTCCGGCCAGCTGAGGCGTCGCCACCTCCGGCCAATGGTGCCATCACCTTCACGGTGGTGGTGGCTATCATTTCCCGGCAATGGGGCGGCGGGAGACGGCGGCGACGGCAATCCCGAGTGGTTTCAGAAACTTAGAAATCTCTCGATTTTCTCACATGGCATCGGGCTCAATTGAGCCCGATCTCTCGCCTATTTGATCTAAGAAGCTAGTGCGGGTAGAGGTGAAGTGAAACGCACCATAATCGGGGCTTGGCTGCGGGTCAGGCGGCGGTTTGCCGTGGTGGTGGTGCGCCGGCGAGCTCCTCCCCGAAAGTTGAATTCTCCACCGTTTTCCATGAGTAAGTAGTCGAATTCCACTCCTCTCGGCCTTCTGAAGCTGATGGTGAGCTCTGTTTGGACTGAGGTGGGCTATAAGTGGAGATATCTCCAATGCTAGCTCGGTTTTGGGCTTTGGAGATTTCACCCAGCTGCCATGTGGCCCTCAGCTCTGGAATTCTGCTGGAAATGAAGAGGGGAGGTCAGCCACTTGGTTTTGGGCAGCCTAAGTCAGCTGATGGGGTGGCCATGTGGCCACCATTTCCTTCATCCCTCTTTCTCTCTCCTCTTCTCCTAAAATTTCCAATTTTACCCCCTTGCATGCATTCTCTCTCCTGATTTAGAGGGGTAGGGTTGGTCTTGTTCACTTGGGCTGACTATGGGCCAATTTTGGTGGGCTTGGTCCAAGGGGGAATGACTTGGCCTTCATTTCATTCCTTAGGTCAAATTGTTGACCAATTTGACTTTTGGGGTTGACTGGTCAACTATGGTGGGTGGACTGACCCCACCTGGTGGAAATGGGTCTAGTGGCACCACCCAACTTGGTTTGGGTCAAGGGGGGTGCCCCACTTAGGTTAATTAGGCCTATGGGTGTGGGTTTGACCAAATTAAGCCCAAGGTTGACCTTGGTCAACTGGGGTCAAAATGTTGACCCAGTGACAAACCCTAGGGGCCACTTAGATTGTCTTTAGGGTTAGGGCAATGTGGTGGGGTCATGGTGTGGCTAGGGTCCCCACTTAGGCTAGTTTGACCTAGTTTGACTATGGTCTTATAGTGGGCCCCACATGGCTACCACCCACTACCTGGGGTCAAACCTAGCTGGTCTCCTCAAATCTCACCTCATGCCTAACCCAATCTAAGTTGAGGGGTCTAGAAGTAACATGGGATGTTACAATGCAGGCTCAGATTCAGTCCCTTGTAGCAGTGGTGGCGGGACAGCCCCCGAGAGCTCAGAACCCCGCAGAGGGGGTAGCTGTTCCTGTCCCTCCTGCTCCTCCTGTGCCTTTGGTTGTGGTGCCTCCGGAGATGACGTTCATATCCCAGTTTCAGCGGCTGAGACCCCCTACCTATGATGGGCAGGCAGATTTCATGATTTTGGATGACTGGCTGATTACCATTGAGGAGATGTTCTCTTACTCAGGGATTACGGACGATCAGAGAGTGATGCTCGCTGCCTACCAGCTCAAGGGCTTAGCAAAGAATTGGTGGCTGAGAGAGAAAGAGAGCTTAGTGGCAGGTTGCACTTGGGAGTCATTTAAGGTGTTGTTGCTAAGTAAGTTCCTGCCTTCAGTCGAATGGGACCGGCTAATGAACGACTTTCTTCACTTAAAGCAGAGGAAGCTCACGGTTAGTGAGTATGAGATTGAGTTTAGTAAGTTGAGTCGGTTTGCCCAGGGTCTAGTGTGTGCTGAGGCAGATCGAGTTAAGCGATTTCTGGGTGGACTAAGAAGCGACATTCAGCAGTTAGCGAATGCCTATGGAGCAGTCAGTTATGCCAACGCGGTTGAAGCTGCTTTGAGAGTCGAGGCCATTGAGAATGCCAAGAATAGAGGCCAGCAGTTAAGGAAGGATAAGCGGAAGTCCGGTGGAGGGAAGAGCCCTCAGGAACCTGATGCTGTCTCAAGAAAGAAGGTCAAAGAGATTTGTAGCTTTTGTGGCCGGCCAGGCCACCCCTTTGAGAAGTGTTTCAAAAGGTTAGGAGCGCAGAAGAAGGAACAGGTGCACGCGATTCAGGGTGTTTCCAGGGGAGACTTGGTGTGTGCTTTGTGTGGAAGGAAGGGGCATGAGGCTGCCCGTTGTTGGTTAAAAGATAAGATCTGTTTTCAATGCGGCCAGAGGGGTCATCTCAAGACAAGGTGCCCGCAGACCCAGCCTATTCTACAGCCAGTTCCCCTCCAGGCCTTGCCACTGCCTCAGCAAATGGATAAAGGAAAGGGGAAGCTGAATGTGCTTTCGGCAGGCGAAGCGCAGACCTCGACCCAGGTCATCTCAGGTTCGACTCCTCCCCAGTCGTTTCGTTGCGTTTCTTTTTTTGATTGATTGTAATTTTCGTTTTAGCGCTTGTTGCCTTAGATGCGTGTGCAATTCGTAGGGCGATTTAGGGTAAAGAACCGTTGGGCGCGCGTTCTCTTCGATTCCGGCGCTACCCTCTCGTTTGTGGCTAAAGCCTTCGTGGAGCGGTTCAGCTTGGGCCTATATCGTGTTGATGGTGCCTTCTGCGTTAAGTTCCCCTCCGGTGACTCTATGGTTACGGACCTGGGTGTCCTAGATTGTCCGATTTTGTTGGGAGATTTTCTAGCCAAGGCAGACTTGAAGGTGATTGACCTGGAGGACTTCGACGTTATTTTTGGCATGGACTAGTTGTCAAGGTACGATGCTGTGATCCAGTGCAAGGATAAGCGCTTGGACTTCGTCAAAGACAACAGTCAGCCAGGAAGCGTTTACGGATATTCTCTCCAGGAGTCTCCAATCATTTCTGCGGTGCGTGCTCGGAAGTTGCTTGTTTCTGGTTGTTTTGCCTGTGTGGTTTCCCTGGTAGGGTCGATTGTTGGTGAGCCCCATTTGGAAGAGATTCCTGTGGTGTGTGACTTTTCTGATGTGTTTCCAGACGATCTTCCCGGTCTTCCACCCGATCAAGATGTCGAGTTTGCCATAGATTTGGAGCCAGGTACGCATCCTATCATAAAGGCGCCGTACCGGATGGCCCCGCGAGAGCTGGAAGAGTTGCGAATTCAGCTGGATGAGTTATTGGCAAAAGGCTTTATAAGGCCGAGTTCTTCTCCTTGGGGTGCGCCAGTGCTGTTCGTTAAAAAGAAGGATGGGTCGATGAGGTTATGCATCGACTATAGAGAGCTGAACAAGGTTACGATTAAGAACAGGTACACTTTGCCGCGAATCGACGATTTGTTTGACCAAATGCGTGGTAGTGCCGTGTTTTCCAAGATAGATCTTCGCTCGAGCTATCACCAGTTGAGGATTCGGGAGTCAGATGTTCCGCGGACGGCGTTCCGCTCCCGTCATGGGCATTTTGAGTTTTTGGTTATGTCATTCGGTTTGACTAATGCGCCCTCAGCTTTTATGGATTTGATGAACAGAGTTTTCAAGGATTTTCTAGATAAGTTTGTGATTGTCTTTATAGACGATGTTTTGGTGTATTCTAAGGATGCGAAGGAGCATGATCAACATTTGCGGCTGGTCTTGGCGACTCTGAGAGACCATAAGTTATACGCCAAGCTGAGCAAATGTGAGTTTTGGTTGCCTCAAGTTTCCTTTCTAGGCCACGTGATTAATAAGGAGGGAATATCGGTGGACCCAGAAAAGATCGCTGCTGTTATGGAATGGGCGAGACCTGTTACCCCCAAAGAGATCAGAAGCTTCTTGGGTTTGGCTGGTTATTATAGAAGATTCGTAGAAGGCTTCTCTACCTTGTCCGCGCCGTTGACCAAGTTGACGCAGAAGAACATAGCTTTTGTATGGGATAGTAAGTGTGAGAAGGCTTTTGAGGAACTAAAAAGGAGGCTATGCTCGGCTCCAGTTTTGTCTTTGCCTACGGAGGGTAGTGAATATGATATATATGTGGATGCGTCGCATGTCGGTCTAGGCTGCGTCTTGATGCAGGACGGGAAGGTAATTGCGTACGGGTCGAGGCAGCTAAAGACTCACGAGAGGAACTACCCTACGCATGACCTGGAGTTTGCAGCTGTGATCTATGCGTTGAAATTGTGGAGGCATTTGCTATATGGCGCACAGTGCAAGATTTTCACGGATCATAAGAGTCTGAAGTATGTCTTCACTCAGAAAGAATTGAATCTGCGCCAGCGGCGGTGGTTAGAGTACGTGGCCGACTATGATGTTGAAATTCAGTATCATCCAGGCAAAGAAAATGTGGTGGCTGATGTCCTGAGTCGGAAGTCAGGTAAGATCTTTAATCTTTCCGCCGAGCGTCTAGTGGAAGAGTTTCTGTTGATGGACATTTCTGTGGGAGGCTGTGGTTCGCAGAGTAGCATGGCAGTAGCAGAACCTTTGTGGATTACGCTTACGAGACTGCATCAGAAGGACGATCCCGATCTTCTGCATTTGTATCTTCGAGCTGAGAAGGGTGAATTACCAGATTTCTCTTTTGATGATGCGGGTACCTTGAAGTACCGTGGCAGGTTTTGCGTCCCCGCAGTTGGAGATATCCGGGGTATGGTGTGCAGAGACGCCCACGGATCTAGTGTTGCCTACCATCCAGGGTCTACCAAGATGTATCATGATTTAAAACAGATTGCCTGGTGGTACGGTATGAAGAAGGACATAGCCAGATTTGTTTCAGAGTGTTTCACTTGCAGGCGTGTGAAAGCCGACCATGGGAGGCCTGGTGGCAAGCTGACTCCCTTAGAGATTCCGATGTGGAACTGGGAGAGTATCTCGATGGATTTCATTACCGGCTTACCGAGATCGCCTAAGGGGCATGATTCAGTTTGGGTAATTGTAGACAGATTAATGAAAAGCGCTCATTTCGTACCATTTATGATCGATTATCCGATGAGGAAGATAGTCGAGTTGTATCTGGAGGAGGCTGTCAGATTGCATGGTGTACCCGTAAGTATCATATCAGATCGAGACTCCAGGTTCACGTCTCGGTTTTGGAAGAGCCTTCAAGAGGGGTTGGGTACAGATTTGAGATATTCCACAGCTTATCATCCGCAGACCAATGGTCAGACAGAGCGTGTAAATCAGATTGTGGAAGATATGATCCGATGCTATATTCTGGACCACGGAGGAGCGTGGGACGAGCGCTTGCGGCTTATGGAATTTGCATACAACAACAGTTATCAAGAATGCTTGCAAATGGCTCCCTTTGAAGCTTTGTATGGGAGGCGCTGCAGGACTCCTTTGTTTTGGGCTGAGCTTGGCGAGGGACCTTTGTTGGTTCCAGAAGCGCTTGAGGAGATGGAAACCACGGTGAAGCTTATTCGGGAAAAGCTTCGGATAGCCCAGGAGAGATATGAGAAGAAAGCCAATCGGCGTAGATCGGACTTGGAATTTGCGGTGGGCGACTCGGTGTTCTTAAAGGTCTCCCCGTTGATTGGAGTCAAGCGGTTTGGCAAGAATAGGAAGTTGGACCCGAGATACGTGGGGCCGTTTCCGATTGTTGAGCGGATTGGGGTATCAGCCTACAGGCTGGCTTTGCCCGCAAATTTCCCTGGCGTGCATGATGTCTTTCACGTCAGTCAGCTGCGTAAATGTGTGGTAAATGGCAGACAAGTGTTGGATTATGTGCCTCAGTTGGAGCCGAACCTTTCTTATGTGGAGGTGCCCGTTCGCATTCTGGATTCTCAAGTTCGGGCGTTGCGGAAGAAGGCTATTCCCATGGTTAAAGTTTTATGGAGGAACCAGGATGTGGAAAGCGCGACTTGGGAGTTGGAGTCGGCTATGAGGGAGGCTCACCCTCATCTGTTTCCCTGATCTTGTGCCTGGTATGCTCTGTTTTGTTCTTATTTATTTGTAGCCCTTTCCTGGCTCTTTCTCTCTCCTACTTTATGGGGGTGTTGTGAGTAAAGTTTCGAGACGAAACTTTCTTTTAGGGGGAGTGGCTGTAACGCCCTCGATTTTCCTGCGTTTTCTTTGATATTTGGCTGGCGTTACGATGACGTATTTCCGATTTTTTGCCGTTGTAGAGCGTGGTCTTAGCTCTTAGGGTTCCCTGTGTAGCCTGTTTGTAGCCTGTTAGCAAGATTCCCCAGCTAGCCGGAGCCCGTTTGATGACTCGGTTGGGCCTCTTCGGGAATGCTTGTGTTTTGGCTTCGGGTGGTGATATCCCGGGTTTTGTTCGTCGAATGCAAATTTCGACTTCGTAGTTGCGTTCGTAGCATGGGTTTTTAGCTGCGGTGTAAATTTCGTCTTTTTCCGAGAAGTTTCAGGTTTCGTGTTGTTTTGATGTTGAGAGTAAATAATTATTATTATGTATTGTTGTTTATTATTATTACTGCTGATATATATATATAGTCTTGGGTCAGATTAGGGCTGGGTTCCTTTTTGTTCTTTTCCTGTTTCTCTGTTTGGAGGAGGCCGTCGCCTGTGCGAGAGGTGGAGTACTGCCGGACTACCCTAGCCTTCGGACGCCGTTTTCCTGGAGTTTTAGCGGTCGGATTTCGGTTTCGAGGGTGGATCTGGACTGCCCCCGCCGGGATCTGCCTTCCCTCTGCTCCTCAGCTTGCTGCCCTGCGGCCAGATCCGCAAGCGGGGGAGGCCGCCGACCGAGTTCCTGGTATTGAGGCAAGTGATGTACCCTCATCCTTGCCATAGTTGATCTTTGTCTTCTTTTAATTTAATCTTTTATTTCTTTTGTTTAGATCTGAGGTGTAAGCTAGGGCTTGTTCCCGATCATGCCGTGGTTAGAGTAGAAAGGTCCAGATAAATCTCAGTTTTCCGGAGGGATTGCGTCTATTAGGAGAGGTTTTGGTTCGGTCTAGGTCGAGTAGTTACCATTGCCGATGGAGGTTGTACTCGAGAGAGAGAGAGAATACCCCGTTCTCGTGTTTGGTCGTTTTCTGGATCTGACTCCTGTAGTCAGTGGGGGGGGGGTCGACACTGTTGTATCGACACCAGCCAGTCTTGGTGTCGACACTTGGTGTCGAGACCGGCCAGTCGTGGTGTCGACACTTGGTGTCGACACCAGCAGCGGCAGTGTCGACACCTTGTGTCGACACCGGCTGTAGTGGTTTCGACACTTGGTGTCGACACCAGCAGCGGCAGTGTCGACACCTTGTGTCGACACTGGCTGCAGTGGTGTCGAAACTTGGTGTCGACACCAGCAGCGGCAGTGTCGACACCTTGTGTCGACATAGGCTGTAGTGGTGTCGACACTTGGTGTCGACACTAGCAGCGGCAGTGTCGACACCTTGTGTCGACACCGGCTGTAGTTGTGTCGAAACCTGGTGTCGACACCAGCAGTGGCAGTGTCGACACCTTGTGTCGACACCGGCTGCAGTGGTGTCGACACCTGGTGTCGACACCTGGTGTCGACACCCGCCGCGGCAGTGTTGACACTCTGTGTCGACACCGGCCGCTGTGGTGTCGACACTTGGTGTCGACACCGGCCGTGGTTGTGTCGACACCTTGTGTCGACACCGGCTTGTTGTGGTGTCGACACGTCATGTCGACACTGGTGCTGCGCTTGGTTTGGGGTCAGGTAGACTCGGGGTTTGTTCGGGTTAGGCGTGCAAGGCCGCGTCGGTTGGACCCGACGTTTTGTCTTGGGTTCGTGTGTTTCTTAGGATTGTTAGAGTGACTTTTCCCCTAGGGGGGGCTTTGTTTGTTCGGCTAATTTCTGCATGCCGACTCTTGGGTCGTGGCAGGTGGTGGAGTTTTGGTTTCCTCTAGAGGGTTGGTTTTATGTGGAGAGATGTGGCCACCGCCTTTTGCCCCGGTTTGGGTTGGTGTGTGTGGGACCCTAAAGCTGCCACTGTTTGACCCCTTAGCCCTTTTTGGGTCTGATTCTGGTTATGCATTCAGACCCATATTTGACCACTGCCACTTAGCCACGTGTTAGGACTGTTAGTCCCTTTCCTGTTTATGTTTCCTTTCTTTTGTCATATGAATATGTCTCGGTGCTGTTGCAGGCTCTCTCTTGGTAAGGCACATTGGTTTTATTGCTCGCACTTGGTGTGCTCTGTGGTGTTTTATGCAGTACCCTTTTCCTTCTGTCATTCACTTTTCTTTTGCTTATAGCAGTTTGTTGCCGTGTTGGTACCCCTTATTCTTATTTGCTCAGTAGCCAATTGCTCTTTACTTTTGATTGTTTCCTTGCTGAGGTGTTCTTTTCTTGAATGCCTCAGGTCCAGGTTGTAGCCAGTTCAGCGGCTAGTTCTTTTGGAGGGGCTGTTGGTGGCCTCTAGGGTTGCTGAGTTGGCTGATCCCCATTTTGGGTGTGAGGTAGTTCCTTACTCTTCTGTATAGACATATATACTCGCCGGTGGGTTTGTGTTAGGTTGTTGACGCCCACTGGTGGCTTCTTGTGATGCTGGATATGAAATTAAACATCTGATTTTGCCTTTATGTGGTTGGTTACTTGCTTCTGGGAAGGATTTATGCTAGGCTGCATGCTAGATATTTTAAAATCTAAAAGTATTATTATATGTACCTCATGCATAACATGTTTCCAAATCAAAGACACTACTTTTCCTCAACGTAAAACACTATTTTTATACCTATTATATTCACCTTAGAGTCATGCACGTATAAGTCGTCCCCCGGGGACACTTATGCTCATTTAGGGTGTCAATTTAATTGAATCCAAGTATTTTCTGCTGTGTATAAATATAGTTTTAACAGTGGACTAGCTGATCCACCGGGCCGAGGGATACGGCCATTCATCGTAACTGATTTTCTTTCATATTAAATCAACAATTTTCCTTAAAATCTAATGTCTGGAGTTTTGCCTGAGCGTCTGCAGTTATCCCCGGCACAACGTGGCATCACGACACGTGTTTTCTCTTACTCTGATACGATTTTACCGTTGAGAAAACGCGGGTTGTGACAATCACCGACGTGGCTTATGTTGAAGGGTTAAACCATAACCTGATCAGTGTAAGTCAGTTATGTGACATAGGTTATGACGTTAAGTTCTGCAAGGATAAATGCCTGATAATATCATGTGCCTCTTCTGAGACGGTATTAACAGACATTAGGAGCCGAAATATTTTCTGCTTAAATTTTCTTAGTTTAGATTCATCTACCCCCGTATGCCTAGTGGCAGCTGGCAGTGCATCTCTTTATGATCAATGGCACAAGAGATTGACACATATTAATTTCAAGACAATTAGTATGCTGTTTTCTAAAAACTTAGTAAGGGATGCTCCCATTATCAAGTGCATCAAAGATAGCCCATGTCCTGCATGCCAGATGGGCAAACAGACTCGGGCTACCTTTAAGAGCATTGCAGACAAAGACTCTTCCCGGTGCCTTTATCTTCTATATATGGACTTGTTTGGTCCCATGCAAGTTCATAGCTTGGGAGGCAAGTCCTATACGCTAGTGATAGTTGATGATAATTCTCGGTTTACATGGGTGTTTTTCTTAAAACGAAAGTCAGATACGTTTGACATCTTCACTACTTTTCTCAAGCAGGTTCAGAACGAATTTAACTGCTCAGTGGTCAAAATCAGAAGTGACCATGGAACAGAATTCGAATCTGGTGCTATGACAGAGTTTTGTGAAGAACAAGGTATCTTTCATGAGTTTTCCTCCCCGCGCACTCCTCAGCAAAATGGAGTTGCGGAGAGGAGAAATAGAACTCTCATTGAATCCTGCACGACAATGTTGAAAGACGCTTCTCTCCTAGAATACTTCTAGGCTGAGGCGGTCAATACAGCTTGTCACGTACAAAACCGAGCATTGATCAACAAGCATCATCGTAAGACGCCTTATGAGCTACTGAGAGGCAGGAAACCAACTATGTCCTACTTGAGGATCTTTGGTTGCAGATGTTATGTACTGAATAATGGGAAGTACCCGCGTACTAAATTTTGTGAAAAATGTTTCGAAGGCATATTCATGGGCTATAGTTCCCACAGTCGGGCTTATAGGGTCTTCAATAAGAAACCCCTAGTGGTAGAAGAATCAATTAATGTTGTATTTCATGAAGGAAGTTTGCTTAACTGCAATTCTTCCAGTGGTATTTTTGAAGATGCAGGTGCACGACTTGAACAGCTGAGTCTCGATGAGATTGCTAAAGATGAAACTCCTAAGTACGTCAAAGTTTCCACCTCAACGTCAACTGGGAATGTTGAAGATCAACATGGAACAAATCTCTTAGAAGAAGGAGAAGCCCAAGAAGTAGTCGAAGCCCCAGACGCCAGAATTCTAGAGCTCCGGCACTTGAGGGATCGTCCTAGAGATCAGATAATCGGAGATCCTCGTGACGGTGTCAGAACTCGAAGAGGTACTATTAACGAGATTTTGCATCTTAGCTTCCTATCACAGGTTGAGCCAAAGAGGTTCGACGAGGCAAACAAAGACGCGGCATGGATTTTGGCCATGCAAGATGAACTACATCAATTCGAACGATGCAACGTTTGGACGCTGGTTCCCAGACCACACAAGCAGAATGTGATTGGCACCAAGTGGATCTTCAGAAACAAACTGGATGAACATGGTGTCATCATAAAGAACAAGGCCAGGCTGGTGGCTCAAGGTTACAGACAGGAGGAGGGGATTGACTTCGACCAGACCTTTGCACCAGTGGCAAGGATCGAGGCAATCAGACTGTTCCTGGCGTATGCTTCGCACAAAGGATTCACAGTATATCAAATGGATGTAAAATCAGCATTCTTGAACGACGACCTGAAAGAGGAAGTATACGTCGCTCAACCCACAGGTTTTGTCAATCCTACTTATCCCAATCATGTATATTTTCTTAATAAAGCTCTATATGGGTTAAAACAAGCTCCACGAGCTTGGTATGTGACTTTATCTAGTTTTCTTCTTGAGAACAAGTTCTCTAGAGGTAAAATAGATAAGACATTGTTTCTCAGGGAAGTCAAAAGCAAGATTTTGCTGGTGCAAATCTATGTCGATGACATTATATTCGGCTCAACAGACAACAATCTCTACAAAAAGTTTTCTAAACTTATGCAAGGAAAGTTTAAAATGAGCAGTATGGGAGAGCTAAAGTATTTCTTGGGACTTCAAGTGAAACAGTCTGAGGATGGAATCTTCATCTCTCAGATGAAGTTCACAAATGAAGTCCTCAAGAAATTCGGTATGAAGAATGCAACCTCTATGAGGACTCCAATGGGATCCACTATGTCTCTGGATAAGGATGAGAAAGGTAAACCTTTCGATGAAACCAAATACAGATGCATCATTGAATCCCTGCTCTACCTTACTGCCAATAGACCGGATATCATGTTCTCCACATGTGTCTGTGCCAGATATCAGGTGAACACTAAGGAATCTCACTATGTCGCTGCAAAGCGAATTCTACGATACCTTAAAGGTTCTCCCAATCTTGGCGTGTGGTACCCGAGAAACAATGATGTCGAGCTAATAGATTTTTCAGATGCTGATTTTGCAGGGAGCAGGGATGATAGGAAAAGCACCTCCGGGACGTGTCAATTCCTCGGCAGAAGGCTTATCTCATGGAACAGCAAGAAGCAGAATTGTGTAGCTACCTCCACAGCAGAGTCTGAGTACATCTCGGCAGGAAGCTGTTGAGCACAACTCCTATGGATCAGAAACCAGTTAGCCGACTACGACCTTCAGTTCACAGAAGTACCAATGTACTGCGACTCCTCCAGTGCAATTGCTATTGCCAACAATCCGGTATCGCACAGCAGAACGAAGCATATTGAAGTGCACTACCACTTCATTCGGGAGCACGTGGAGAACAAGGACATCTCTCTCTATTATGTCCCCACGGACAAGCAGATTGCATATATATTCACAAAGCCCTTAGATGAGGCCAAGTTCAGTCTTTTCAAAACTGAATTGGAGATGCTAAACTATGAGGAATGAAGACTACAAAAGCTCCAGGATCGTGCCTCTAGGGGGAGCCTCTGCCAGGAACTCAAGTGTGAGCACAGGTGCAAGAACTGAGGGGGAGTAAGGGCTCAAATGCTACAGACCCAGATTTGCAGAAGCCGAAAAGGGGGAGATTACCCTCTCGGCTAAGGCTAAGGTGGCTCCAAGTTGTCTAAGGTGGCTCCAAGTTTGCTCTCAAGAAATTGGTATTGGTAATGAATATCTCTCTCAACTCAATTTCAAGGTTATGATTTTCATTCCCATATGCTTTATTCACCTTAGCTTGTAGGGTTTAGGCTTCTTCAAATATGGGGAGATTGTTGGGTATTGTACCCACAACGTACCTGATTTGAAGAAGCCCCTGAACAAGCTAAGGTAAATAGACAATGTATTTGACAAAATATTTCAAGTTGTGCTTGCAGTTATTCCACGCTAAGTGCACACTAATGTCGGGGTGCAGTAGGTCAATATACACGTGTCTGCACGACGTAATCCCTCGTTGAGCAGATCAGTGTGTTGGCCTACGTGTACTCTCTCTATTGGAGTGTACTTACTTTCAAGTACAGGGCTGTGATTATGCAAGAGCAGATAAGGAGCAAGGATGGGTCAAAGAGCAGCTTTTGGGTGGAAAGATGAAAAATCGTCTAAGTGATAATCGACGAGAATCAACAAGTGATTCTCGCCGATTCGGGGAGAATCACTAGTGATTCTCGTCGCCGAATCGTCGAGAATCACTGGCTGATTCTCGCCGTTTCTTTCCGGCTACATTAAAGCGTGCAAATCTGGCGCTAAGTCATATTCGTCGAGAATCATCAAGTGATTCGGCGAGAATCATCAAGTGATTCGGCGAGAATCATGAAGTGATTCGGCGAGAATCACTAGTGATTCTCGCCGAATCTTCGAGAATCACCGACTGATTCTCGCCGACTCGTCGAGAATCACCTTCGATTCTCACCGAATCTGACTTGGACAATTTTCTGGAAACCGCTGGATCGGACACTGCCGCTGGCACTGTTTTGAACCGGAATTAGGGTTTCTTCTAGTGGGACCCACAACGGTCATTAAGGAGTATACTTGTGTATAAATACACGCGTATTTTTGAACAGTGAGGACACATAGAAAGAAATACACAAGCCGCTGACCTTGACCTAGATCGCGATACCTGCTCCGCCGCCGTCGCCACTCGTGGAAGTCGATCGCCGGCAGTTTGATCGTGATTCTTCTAGATCTTCCGGCGACAGAAGCTTAGCCAAGCATAGCGTCTCACGCGTCTAACTAGAGATCCCTTGTCTCTTGATTTGTTGATCGGGAAAACCTTCCCCGTCCGAATCGATCGAGACGATCGATCCTAGTGTGACCGTTGGAAGACCTTGCTAGCTTTGCTACGAAGTTTGAATCTCCAAAGTACAGCAGCCGCACACCGTTGTCGTCGCCGATCCCGAGAACCAAGTCGCCGCCCTTCTTACCGCCGCCGGTTCCGGGGAGATTCTCTCCAAGTGAGATCTAGGGTTGTGGACTCTTCGATTACTTCAAGACCACGTCATCGAACGAAGAGGGACACCTTAGTCTCCAAAAGTTGTTTGTATTTCTTGTACATTCTTGTTTCATATTTGTTGTAAAGGAACGTTGGTTCCTAGTTGTTAGGGTTGGGTGCAACCCGTGTTGTGGGAGTGTTGTCTCCTACGTGTGGAAGGGTTCCTTCCGATAGTGCTAGGATTGGATTTTAATCCTGTTGGTGAAGTGACCGAGTCGTCCCTTGTTGGGAGATAGGTCGAAGGGAGAAAGTGGATGTACCCAAATCGGGGAACCACTATAAATAGCTTGTGTACTCTATTTACTGTGCTGTTTTATTTTCGTGTGCAGGTACAATTTTAATTCCGCAAAAACGCTGCACGTCACCTATTCCCCCCCATAGGTGAAGGTAGTTGACACTAGGTGGACTTTCACCGATCCCATCTCTTTTGTGTTTTTCTTGATGTTTTTATTCTTCCGCTGCGTGCACAAATGTTGTGCCATCCTCATAGAGAAACCCAACAGTGGTATCAGAGACAGGTTTCGGCCATGATTGTTGTATTGGAAGTTTTGTTATTCCAGTGCGTGTAAACCTAAGGATTTAGAAGTGTTCTAAATGTCTAGATTTAGTCTTGGTACCCCGCCAAGAACGTCTGGGATTTCGTGGAAATTTATAATTGTTAGAAATTGTAGTCTCCTTAGCAGTAACCATCCCTCGAGATTGTTTTGGATTTTGAATCCAACATAGTGAGATGAGCTTGTCTACTGCTTTAAGTTGAGTTGTCTTTGCTGTTGTCCAATGCATGTAAATCTGAGGATTTGGAAGTTTTCGGATGTTCAGATTTAGCCCTACCTTCTATCAATTGTTGATGGTGTCAGGTTGTGCACATAAGGGATGCATGTGGTTTTAGGAAAATTGTTTTTCTTTGGATGTGCACATTGATCAAATGTTGATCATGGTTAATTATTAACCTATAATCAAAATCCCTTCATCAAATATTAACTGTTCGGATGCCTTCCGATGGATGACACTCTTCCTACCTCGATCAATGAAGTGTGGGCTTGTCAAAGCAAGGTGCATTAATCTATCTTGGTAAGGGTGCGAGCAGATAATTGTGATATCCCACTGTCGACATCGGGTCCAGCTTAACTAGGTGACCTCAAAGGTTGACTGCCTAGAGGCATAGGGTTGGCATGCACCATATGATGGATGCGAGTAAGGAGTTATTCACCAACCATACAAGAATTGCATGAGGATGCAATTGGCAAGCGTTGCCTACCTAAATAACCGTATCGTGAGAGGAAAGCCAAAGCTGACTCATTGTGTTGGTGAAATACGGATCTTGTCCACTAAGAGAGTAGCTCGCATGAACTCTCCAAATTGTTAGTGAGGGCTATCATTTCGAATAAAATAGTGGGAGTGTTTTAATTGATGTCCAAATTAAAATAAATTGTATTTGAAATTTTGGTACTGATTTTATTCTGCATTAATTCTTGTAGAATTCCATGGCAAGTGTTTCACACTCCACGTTGTCTCTGAGAGCCATCCTTGAGAAGGATAAGCTCAGTGGGACTAATTACATGGACTGGTACAGGAACCTGAGAATTGTTCTCAGGCAAGAGCGAAAGCTCTATGTCTTGGAAGAAGAAGCCCCCGAGGTGCCGACCGGGAACTCTTCCTGTGTTGAGAAGGATGCTTATAAGAAGTATACTGATGATGCTTTAGATGTCGAATGCCTTATGCTTGCCACTATGAACTCTGAGCTTCAGAAGCAACATGAGAACATGGGGTGCAAGGAGATTGACGAGCATCTCAAGAAAATTTTTCAAGGGCAGGCTCGTCAAGAGAGGTTTGACGTCACAAAAGCGTTATTTCAGTGCAAGATGGGAGTTTGAGACTCTGTAGGGACTCACGTACTCAAGATGATTAGGTATATAGAGAACCTTGAAAGGCTGGGTTTTCCCCTTGGTCAAGAGTTGGCCACAAATTTGATCCTGCAATCATTGCCGGACAGTTATGAGCAGTTTGTCTTGAACTACAACATGAATGAAATAGACAAGACACTGCCCGAACTCGTAGGCATGTTGAGAACTGCCGAAATCAATATGAAGAAGGCCAAGCCTGCCAGCCCCATACTGATGGTGCATAAGGGCAAGGGCAAGGCCAAGGGCTCTAAGAAGACGAAGGTGGGACCTAAGTCATATCTTGAGCCCAAGTCTTCTGCACTGATGAAAAAGAAAAGCACGGTGAAGGAAGGGAAATGCCACCACTGTGGCAAGGCTGGTCATTGGAGGAGGAACTGTCATTCGTACATTGAAGGTCTGCAGAAAATGAAGGGAGGTATGACTTCCGCTTCAAATGTTCACGTTATAGAGATAAACCTTTCTGCTCCTTCATCTTGGGTATTGGATACCGGATGTGGTTCTCACATTTGTACAAATGTGCAGGAACTGGGAAGGAGAAGATTGCTGAGTAAAGGGGAGGTGGACATCCGCGTCGGCAATGGAGCAAGAGTTGCTGTTGTAGCCGTAGGGGTTTACCGTCTTTTTTTGCCCAGTGGGCTTGTAATAGAACTAGATAATTGTTATTTTGTTCCGGCCATAACTAGAAACATTATATCTATTTCATGTTTGGACATGATTGGATTTTCTTTTATAATTAAGAACAACTGTTGTTCTATATTTAAGAATGATGTTTGTTATGCTGTACCCCAATTGTTTAATGGTCTTTATGTTTTGAACTTGGACCATCTGATCTGTAATGTAGAAAATAATAAAAGACTAAGAACAAATGACTCGAACCCTACATTTCTCTGGAATTGTCGTTTGGGCCATATCAACAAGAAGCGCATATCCAAGCTCCATAGAGATGGACTTTTGGACTCATTTGATTATGAATCATTTGAGCGATGCGAATCTTGTTTGTTAGGCAAGATGACTAAAACTCCTTTCACTGGTTATATTGAGAGGGCTGAGGACCTCTTGGGTGTTGTACATAGTGATGTATGCGGACCCATGAGTTCCATGGCTAGAGGTGGGTATTTCTACTTTGTTACATTTACTGATGATTTCAGTAGATACGGATATGTGTATCTTATGAAGTGCAAATCCGAGACCTTTGAAAAGTTCAAAGAGTTCAAGAATGAAGTAGAAAACCAGTTGGGTAAAAGGCTTAAAGCACTCCGATCTGATCGAGGTGGCGAATACCTGAGTCATGAGTTCTGTGATCGTCTGAAAGAGTGTGGTATTGTATCACAGCTCACTCCACCTAGAACACCACAAAATAATGGTGTGTCTGAGAGGAGAAATCGTACTCTGTTAGACATGGTACATTCGATGATGAGTCATGCAGACTTGCATGCTTCCTTTTGGGGTTTTGCTTTAGAGACTGCTGCAATGATATTGAATCGCGCTCCAACGAAAATGGTTCTGAAGACACTATATGAGATATGGATTGGGAAGCATCCTAGTATGTCGTTCATTAAAATTTGGGGCTGTGAGGCATACGTGGGACGTCAAATGCCTGACAAGCTGGAACCCAAATCGGATAAATGTTATCTGGTGGGATATCCTAAGGAAACGAAAGGGTATTACTTTTACCTACCATCTGAGGGCAAAGTGTTTGTCGCAAGGACTGGTGTCTTCTTGGAGAAAGAGTTCTTATCAAAAAAGACTGAAAAGGTAGAGCTTGAAGAAGTTCAAGAGCCACATGTAGTGAATAAATCGGAATTGGATTCTGAGACAGGACTACAAGATGTTGTAGCTAGAGAACCTGCTCAAGGAACACAAGTCCTACGTAGATCTGGTAGACCGAGGTTTGAGCCTGAGAGATATGGATTTCTCGTGTCTCAAATTGGTAATGTGTTACTTATGGATCATGATGATGAACCAGCAACCTACCAAGAGGCTATGAATGGACCGGACTCCGACAAATGGCTTGAGGCTATGAAATCCGAAATGGTCTCCATGTATGCAAACCAAGTTTGGAACTTGGTGGAACCACCTGAAGGGGTACGACCCATATGGTGCAAGTGGGTCTTCAAGAAGAAGACCGACATGGATGGGAATGTACAGACATTCAAAGGGCGACTGGTGGCTAAGGGTTTCAAGCAAATTCATGGTATTGACTATGATGAGACCTTTTCCCCTATTGCCATGGTAAAGTCCATAAGGATATTTCTTGCTGTTGCTGGGTATTATGACTACGAGATCTGGCAGATGGATGTCAAAACGGCTTTCATTAATGGAAACCTCCTTGAGGAAGTGTATATGACACAACTCGAGGGTTTTGTATCCCCAGATGAAGCCACTAAAATATGCAAGCTGAATAAGTCCATCTATGGAATGAAACAGGCCTCTCGAAGTTGGAATCTTCGTTTTGATGAGAAAATCAAAGAGTTTGGTTTCATCAAGAATGAAGATGAGGC
This sequence comes from Platanthera guangdongensis, assembly GCA_039583875.1. Classification (NCBI taxonomy): domain Eukaryota; kingdom Viridiplantae; phylum Streptophyta; class Magnoliopsida; order Asparagales; family Orchidaceae; genus Platanthera; species Platanthera guangdongensis. The sequence goes on along the minus strand of CM077158.1, from coordinate 122,757,247 downwards.
TTGTGTTTACAAGCGAATCAGTGGGAGCATTGTTGTCTTCCTGATATTGTATGTAGATGACATACTGTTGATTGGGAATGACATTCCTACCCTGAAAGTTGTTAAGAACAACCTACGGAACTGCTTTTCAATGAAGGATTTGGGTGAAGCGACTTATATACTCGGTATTAAGATCTATAGAGATAGATCAAAGAAGTTGCTGGGTTTGACCTAGAGTACGTACATCGAAAAGGTGTTGAAGCGGTTCAACATGATTGAGTCCAAGAAAGGATTTTTGTACATGTCTCATGGTGTGAATCTCTCTAAGGACCAGTGTCCAAAGTCTTGTGAAGATAAGGACCGCATGAATTTGATTCCATATGCTTCGGTAATTGGATCAATCATGTGTGCGATGTTATGTACTCGACCCGACGTCTCCTTTTCTTTGAGCATGACTAGCAGGTATCAGTCAGACCCCAGTGAGTGTCACTGGATTGCAGTCAAGAATGTCCTGAAGTACTTGAGAAGGACTAAGGATGTGTTCTTGGTGTATGGTGGAGAGGAAGTGCTCGTTGTAAGTGGTTACACAGATGCTAGCTTCCAAACTGATAGAGACGACTCCAAGTCTCAGTCAGGTTTTGTGTTTTGCCTGAATGGAGGAGCTGTGAGCTGGAAGAGTTCCAAGCAAGAGACAGTTGCTGATTCAACAATAGAGGCCGAGTATATTGCCGCAGCTAATGCGGCGAAGGAGGCTGTATGGATTGGGAAAATCATCGGCGAGCTTGATGTAGTTCCTAGTATTGTTGGTCCTGAAGTTATCTACTGTGATAACAATGGTGCAATTGCACAATCTAAGGAACCTATATCCCATCAGCGCTCCAAGCACATACTTCGGCGGTTTCATCTTATTCGTGAGATTATTGAACGAGGAGATGTGAACATTTGCAGAGTGCCGACTGAGGAGAATATTGCGGATCCACTAACAAAGCCTCTCGCGCAGAGAAAGCATGATGGTCATACTAGATCGATGGGTATACGATACCTAAATGATCAACTCTAGTGAGAATCTTGTGGATTGCATGTAAACATGTATTTTGTTGGCCATTTGTTCATATGATGAACAGTGTACCTAGTTTTTCTCTTACAATTAATGGCAAGTTCTTTTATTATGAGTTTTTTTTCTATATTATAGTTAAATGTTAACATAATAGATACCCTTAGAATGTTCGCTTCCATGGGACATCAAGTACGTGACTTGAATGTGAGAGCCTATGATTTATTTGATGCTTCATTCTTAAAAGTTCTCTGGTCGAGTATCATCATAGAAGCTAAGGGTGATGATGGTACATGAAGGCTAGCACGTGAGTTGACTGATGACTGGTTCTCACAGGTCATGATATTGTGATATCAAGTCATCACGTGGGTACTTGTTAGTGAACAAGTTGTACTGGACAGACCCAACCTGAGACTACTCTGTGGATTGTCATCCAATCATGTCACGAGTAGGTCTCAATTGACAATGGTGTTGTGGTCCTTTGACCTGAAGTCACATCATTCATCAAGTGAGGAAGAGCGTGCTTTGATGCCATCTAAAGTCTTCCTTGAGAAAGGTTGATGATAAGGGTGGTTGTTGGGCATGTTACGAATCATTTGGGTATTTGTGTGTGATCAGATATGGGATTTGTCCTCCTGTATGACAGGAGTTGCATCCATGGGCCCCTTGATGGAACTGGACTGAGAAATGCATTGTCATGCTTGGTTGAGTCAATATGTGATATTGGACTCACCATTCTCTGGAAGTCCGTCCTGGATCAAGAAACTTGGATTGAGCTATTACGAGGGTGACACGGTCCATGCCTCTAGTTCTTTCCAGATGTAAGGGACAAAGGGACAAAGACAACGCTGATACATTGGTCATAAAGGCTTATGAGTTATAAACCCTTATTGCTTGGGGAGCAATGATGCATTGCTAGATCCCGTTCATTGTTTGTGAGGTTTTGGTTTGATACTTTCAACATCAAGTGGGAGACTGTTGGAGTTACCATGGTGATCTAGAAGTGGTCAAACATGTAATCTCACTGCCAACGCGATATGAGCCTGCAGGGTCGCACATAAGAGATGTGGAGAAGTTGGATGATTGACTATGTTGGTAAAGGTTACCAATCACCGACCTGAATGGGGTTATGGGCAAAGTGTTGCCTTAAAGGATCGTCGGGTTGGGCAAATGTTGCCTTGAAGGATTGGTAAGAATAGTCGACCGAGGGTCGACAAGTATCGTCGACCGCGGGTCGACGAGTATGGTCGACCCCCGTTCGACGTGAATCGTCGAGTATTGTACTCTGATTCTCGCCGACTGATATTCGCCGACTGATTCTCGCCAATCCTAGGTGATTCTCGCCGATTGATTCTCACCGAATCTGCTAGGTGATTCTCGCCGATTCTGGAACCCTAATTTTCTGGGTGGTCTGCGGATAGCGATATTCCTAAGTCTGTTTATGCCTTTGGTATAAATAGATACTTAGGGTTTTCGGGAATGCTCTCTGATCGAATCGGATGCGATTGTCGGCCCTTTGACCAAGACGAAAGCGACGGAAGTGTTCCGCCGTTCTTCGTTCGTTCTGCCGATCCCGAATCACGCCGACGACCCTTGTTCCGCCGCCGTGCTCGCTCCGTCGACCTCCTCCTCTCCGGCGATTGTCGCTGGTGTTGCTATTCCTGGCGCGGACCTAGCAGTTCGTGGAAAAGCAAGGTGTGGTCATTCTCCTTCCCGATTATCCGTGCGACGGAAAAGTTGGTGTTCTCCCGCTTGTGTGGATTTCTGCAGAGACGTGGATATCATTCCACGTAGAACTCGCCACCAGCAAGAACACGAAGCTTGGAGCATCTCCGTTGAGTTGTGGCTCAACGCCACCGAGGTAATTTTTGCCTAGTTGTATGTTAACTTCTTGATTCAACTACCATGGCCCGATTCCATCTCTTTTGGGTTTTTCTTGATGTTTTTATTCTTCCGCTGCGTGCACAAATGTTGTGCCATCCTTATAGAGAAACCCAACAGCTCCCGCATTCTTTTCACTCTTTGTCGGCACCCAACAATCCCGAGCTATATGCCCCACCTGTACACAATTGAAGCACGTACGAGTATCCGGCTTTGAGGTGGCCCCTGACGTTTCTCCCGATGCAACTGAAAAAGGAGCTTGACCAGCCGTTTTGGGCCTCTTGCCCCATTTCTTCTTATAAAATGACTTCGTCGATCGGGGCTCCTTGAATTCTGGCTATGTCACAGCCAATGCCCTCTTCCCTTGCACCCTCTTCAAATTGTTTTCCACCACGCAAGCAGTGCCAACTAACGTTTGGAAGCCTTGGTTCACAGAACTAGAAAGCAGGAATCTCAACTCTTCCAGCAGAACTTCATAGAACCTATTCGTCTTCCTCTGCTCATCAGCAAAATCGAACCCGCATACCCCCCAAGCGTGTAAACTCATGCAGGTAAGCTTCCACACTGTCATCTCCTTGCGTCAACCTTTGGAATTCATTCTACGTGGCTATATGCTGTGTCGCCAGGAGGTGCTTCACCAAGAAGAGCCGAGAGAATTCCTCCATCGACACTTATGTTAACGTATTCCCGCTACATGATGCAGCTCCATCTCGTCCCACTACAACCGCACCTCGCCTTCCAACAAGAAGGTGGCTAAGGTGACTTTTTGATGCTCCTCCGTCCCAATCGCCGTCATGATCCTCTTGATGAGCGATAACCAATCCTCAACCTGTGCAGGAGCTCCCACTCCCGAAAACATAGGCGGATGAAAGCTCATAAATTGCTTCAACTGCTTCTCAGTGGCTCGAGGAGTCACAGCCACAACAGGTTCTGGCCTCGCCTCCACCTATTCTGGACTCACGGACGACTGCGCCTGCCCTTGCGCCTGCCCCACCAGCTGTCCTTGAACCATAACAAACAAAGCCTCAGCAATTTGTTGCATAGTTTCTGTAGATGGTGGAGGTGTCGGCACCTCAGCTGGTGTCGTACTTCCATCAGACCGCTGGGGCTCCGATTGCCCCGCACCACTCCGCGTCACCAAAAGGTGGACAAGAAACACACATCAGCGACCAGACACAAGCAATCACAACAAAATAGGAACGCGCAGGTTCCTCAAACACATGTATTTGCATTCCTACTATGGACATTCAGTAGTTCAATTGTGTTAACTTGGTTCGCACAGACACGTGCTCACCACCCCACAAAAGAAGTTGACAACGACTTCGAGAGGGAAAGACCAAGACAGCTGATACCAAAAATGTAACCACCACATCCGTTCGTATAATATATAATAGAAGGTCCGACCGGGGCCCCACAACATACACCACAAAATAGACGATGAAGCTACGGAGTGATACCGGAGTAGCGCAGCGCACCTAACACATTGCATTCTAGCGGAAACGTATAACACTACACTTGAACTCCATACTTGAATGTCCAACATATAAAAACTCACATTTTATACATTATAGGAATGTCTTACACATCCAAGTCGCTGGCCTTGTGGCCTTACAGAGCTTTCAAACAGTTCCCTCAAATATTGGCACGCAGGCCGGCCACATCAAAAGAAAACATAACACTTTCATTTCTTTTAGCCTTCGAGGGCTAGCAACGGTAGCAGCAAATGCAGCATGGACTTCAACCCTTATGCGTCCCGCTCGGCTCTCTAGCACCTGCATAGGGACATTCCACCCAAGGGTGGCAAACAGTGGCAATGGTCAGCATTCAGCTGAACAAATTATAACGACCCTACCCCTTTTCTTAGGGCGGCGGTATTCTTCCATGCAGTCATAGCATATCACAAGCATGTATATATATCTCATATAATGTGCTTTTACGCACACATACCATCACAACCTTCAGCCACCCGGCCCGACAGTCCGTGCACTCAGGACACATTCTTGGTGTACTAGCAAACTAGTTACCCACCATCGTATCAGGGTCACAGCCCAACGACAACTCACTTGAGCATTTACTCCATGGCGTGCAGCCGGAGTTTTATAGTCTTAGTGAACCGGGACTGGCCCGTAGCCCCTCATCGTATCACTGCGCGTAGGCCTAAGACTCTTGATATGCACTCCAATAGACCGCACCTTCCGGTCTCACGTCGGACAGACATAACGCAGGTCGGATCCTCCACCCCCCGTTGCTCAAATCGCCTTGACATCACCGAGTATGGCGTACTCACGACTAAATAAAGGTGTGGGTAGGTCTCACCGATCATATTCTGGCATTCAATCCTGGGCAGAACTCTAACACCCATTTCATTTCACCACATCAGCGAGTCTTTCCTAGGCACACCAGTACTTCCTGCTACTCTCTTCGCAGGTGGACACCGCAAATATCACAAATGTCAGGGGTCTTTCCTGGCTACCATGCCAGTACTTCCTGTTACTCTCTTCACCGGTGGACTCCCTATGAACATTAAGAATTACAAAGGGTATTTCCTGGAAATCCAATCCAGTACTTCCTGTTACTTCCTTTCATTGGTAGAACCCAACAGCACAAGCATTCTATGGGTATTTTCCTGTACTACCACTCCAATACTTCATGCTACTTCCTTTCATGGGTCCAACCCATCAACTCCTAAACTACGCATTTATCACGGAGTCCTCTCCGGTTCGTATATGCAACATCACCAATCCAGACCAACCTGTCCAGATGGGCTTCACACAGTATGTCGATTCCGTACTCCATTTTCGGATCTATATGAAAGGGGATTTCATGAATCAACCCAAAAGACTCCCAAAATCAGCCACCCTTTGGTGGGGGAATCATGCATATGCCAAAAAGGAAGCCTTCACATGTCTAAGAAGAAAGGTCGCTACCCTTGAAGATCGCTTCTGTGCCATGAACTCCTAGCTGGCTAGCAAGAACCGCAACAACTTTTTCTCCGCAAAGATGGCCTTAGATCTCCGCTTGACACCCTCAAGCTCCACCAGAGATCAAGAGATCAGCCCCTCTTCTTCTTCCTCCTTCTTCCTTTCCCTTTCTCTCTCTAGATTTGTAGAAAGATGAGGGCCAACATAAAATGAGTTCTTTCATCTCGATCCACGGCCTTAAGGAAGCAGGAAGGCCTCTCAGCCCTTAAATCCTAGCTGAAGAAAATGAACGGCCACGAAAAAGCTGTCAAATCACTTTTCGAGTCCGACAGGCCCTGTGACACGCCCATGTCACAGGTCGTGTTCTCTAAGCGGTGCACAAACCGCCTTATCCCGAAACAGGTCACGCCCAGGGCATACGCCCGTCACAACCAGGTCACGCCCGTGACATAGGGCATGTACCTCACTCGATTCATATTCACGACCTACTCGAGATGACTACTCGAGTTTTTAGTTATGACATGCCCGTGTCACCCACTCGAGACCCACTCGAGAGGACTTACTTAAGAGAAAACCAACTACTCGAGTACTCGGATTGGACACGCCCGTGTCGGATGACACGCCAGTGTCACCGCCGTCTTACTCGAGTAATTTTCCACTTACTCGAGAAAAAGTGTCGAAATCTCGACACAGCGAGACACGCCCTGTGACACGCCTGTGTCACAGGCCGTGTACCCCATACTCGACGATCGTCAAGCGCAGTTCGTCGACCAAAACTATGGTGTAGACTAAAGGAGTACATGCCCTAGGTCACGCCCCCTGACACGTCCGTGTCACCGGCGTGTACCTCCCAAAAATTCATCGAACGAATTTCGTCGACCACGCGCCCATCTGCTCAACCCGAGCAGGACACGCCCTGGGACACGCCCGTATCCCAGGTCGTATCACCCATGCCTGAACCCAATTTGACTTTGGGGTGTTACACTATACTCCCTGATGTCACAACCCCCAAAATTCCAACAGACATTCAAACATCTTCCATGCCACAAGAATTCACCATCTATCCACATGCTTCATGACCTCTTCTTCAATATCAGCAAACATTCTTGAGCTTATTACCCCTACCCTCAAGAAACTGATAGCAGAAGCCATTTCTCCACTTGCTGCTTCCATCTCTGAACTCTCTTCACAACATGCTTCTTTCAACACTGTCCCTTCTTCTGGGGGCCTGGGTTCAGGACTCTCTGAAACCAGGCAGGGGGAGATGTTTCATGAAGAAGCTCCAGTAATTCAAGAAGAAGTCCTTACAGAAATTCCAGCGGCAACAGATGCAGTTATAGAAACTAATACAGAAATGATTCAAGTTTGTACAAAAGATGAAGAAACAGATTTCTCCATTCATGAAATAATTACTATTGGTGATTTCATCATCAATCCCGCAGTTGTTATTCATTCTTTACTTTATTCTTTTGATACAACTTATAACAATTCACTAGTTTTTACCAATTACTCTAAAGCTATAATCTGCTACATAGCACCAATAAGTCCTGAAGTATTTGAACAAATTAAGACAAGTTTTATTGTTAAAGAAAACATTATAGAGCGAATAACTACTCCAGAGCCAAAGGTTGTTTCTCCTCCAACATTTGGATGTGCTGAATCCCCCATGCCTAATTTTGATGATTTTTTGTTTGAGGATATAAATGCAGATATAGAGCTAGAAGTTCAAGTACAGCCTCAGGCTGAGGAAGAAATTGTAGCTGAACAGCCACAGGCTCATCTTGTACTTTCTGAGGTAATGCTTAAACAGATCAATGCTCTTTATGATAACCCTGCTGATGAATCTGATGATGACGATGATGAATCTTATGAGTCAGATGACTCCAGTTCCAAGAAAGGAAGTTTAAGAAGAGAAAGGCTCCAATAAAGGCTGCTACAAAACCAAGTCCAATAGCAGACACTCCCTACTACATTCTACACAATATTAGTCTCACTCCAGATACTCCTTACTGGATGAGACTTTCTAAGAATGAACAAAAGAGAAGAAAGAAAATGAAGAGATATAATTCTCCTCCTAAGAATTTTTGGAGAGGACCTCCACCTCCTGCAGCAGGATCAACAGGAAATATTTCTCAAGTTCATAGGTCTGCTTCTTATCAATCAAGACCAACTCATAGTAGCAAACAAAGATGTTCATGGTCAGACACTCAATCTAGCACCCAATAGAGAAAACAGCAGCAACAACATGATAGTCAAGGCAGTCAGCTAATAGAATAAGGTATCCAGGAAAAAGAAGAATCTAGTCCTCAGAGACCTCCCTCTCAAACATATGATCCAGAGTTGGATCCTAATTCTAGAATGGCCAGGCTTAATGAGATGATAGCTTTATCTCAGATAAGAAGGCCAGGGAAGAAGGAAAGGATTCTTCTCAATTCTCTACTATGTCATCTTACAGGAAGAAAGAACTGGACAAATATAAGGTACAAAATCTTTTCAATATTGATACTTATATGAATTTACATCCAGAAACTGTAGTGCCCAGAGCTGCAACTGTGAAGATTCTTGGTGCTCAAGACATAAAAATGACCCAAAGAGAAGTAGAGGATCCTAGAAGAAAGATGATTTTCACAAAACCTGCTTCCTCTTCAGATGCTTCAAAGAAACAGTGATAACTCTCTGATTTTGCATTTTGAATTTTATTTTGCTATATGTAAACTCACAAGGCACTTTTGTTCATATCTGCTGAACATTTTTAAAATTCTGTCAGATATTTTTTATTGCTTTATGATTTAGTTTATTTTTATTTTACATAGTGACCTCACCCAAATAGGGGGAGATTGTTGTTACCCTAATTGTTATTTATGCTATGTTTACTATTAGGTTTAATGACCCACCTTGTATAGTCTCGGGTCATATATTAGTTTTAGGTTTTAGGTCAATCACTTAAGGGTTAGATCACGGAGACCTACCTTTAGTAGACTTCAGAGAACACAAGACTTATGAGACAAGGTAGTTTTGAAGATTACAGAAAATGTGTTCGACGATATCTAAAATCATCTCGACGATCGTCGAAATCAGCTCAACGAACTCAGAGTTCCTTCTATGAGTTGAGCTCGACGAACGTGTAGCTCAGGTTGATGAACTGTGAGCTTATATTAGAACCTCAGCTCGACCAAGTGCCATCTAATCTCGATGAACTTGGAGCTCAGTTTGGCAAGTACATTTTTTTGTTCGTCAATTTTGGAGCTCAGCTCGACGAAGAAGAATTATCAGCTCGATGAACTTGGTGCTTAGGTCGACGAAAGCTTTACTGAGGTCGACTAACTTCATCCAGGTTTTGATCGACTAAACTTTTCTGCAGTTCTCAGAACAACTAAGTCAGTTTAATTTCAATAATTAAGAAAGTAATACTCTGATAATTAATGCTTATATTCTCAAGAATATAGTCATTTCCCAGCAGCATTAATTAGTGATTTCACAGAGTTATTATTTAACATATTTACTGGAACAGTTGAAGAAATACATTGAAGACAAAATTAGCCGTTCCATTTCCAGAACATATGTAGAGGACTTTAAGGATTTTGAATTTCAAATCAGTAATCATATATAAAGAAAACTTTCAGAAGATTGCGAAGAAGATTATTAATCAGTCATGAAGAAGAAGAAAACATCTGCAAACAAAGAACAAGAAACAGAGACACAGAACATCATGTTCATCATTTTTCTTCTTCAAGCATTTCTTCCAGCAAATAATCATCATTCTGAGATCAACTTCACAATCCCTTATGTATAAGAAGTGTTCATACTTGAAGGCCTACTCACTGAAGCAATGTCTCCAATCCTGACCAGATTTCAATAACTCAGGGGGAGCTTTAACAACATCATAAAATACACTAGTCTTCTCAAAGGATTGAGACAGAGAAGACAATATCAATCTTATTTTCTAACTGTGTACAGGGTTACAACTCCCTTCAAAAGTTAATCGCTTATTTGTCAAGTCTCGTGATCAAAAGACTTGGTTTGGTTTTGGGGCACCTGATCAAAAGCTCAAAGGGTTGCTAGATCTCCCTTGAAAATAGATCTTGTGGTGACAGGGCACCTGATCAAAAATCTATGGTGACAGGGCAACTGAACAAAAACCTGTGGTGGCAGGGTACCTGATCAAAAATATATATTGGATTCCTACCAGGGTGGTAGAAGAGTGGATGTACCCTGGTTTATTTGGGAACCACTATAAATTTCCTTGTGTCGTCCGGTTGTGCTCTACTTTTTATTTTTTTGTACTATGATATATATTTTCTTTCTCATATATATATATATCACCTATTTTAATTCACTGTAAAAACAACTCAAGTTTTTAAAATACTCTATTCACCCTCTCCCCCTCTAGAGTTAGTTAGATCAATCCCTCAGTCTCTGAGGCATCACTTTTAATTGGTATCAGAGCAATAGGTTACTTGGTTGTACAGGATAACACTTGAACCAAAAGATCTTGGTTTGATCTTATCTACTGTAGTTGTATTAAATATCATGGTACAAAATAAGGAGTATTCAAGCACCAGACCTCCATTGTACAATCTAAATAAGTTTGCACTTTGGAAGGCAAGGATTAGACTTTATATGAATTCTATTGATGAGGACATATACAATTCTATTTTGACAGGCCCCCCTACCCCAACTGCAACAACAAGCACAAGTGTTGTTCCACCACCTGAGTGGACTGATGCTCAAAAGAAGCTGAAAATTGCACATGCCAAAGCCATGAATATTTTGGCTATTTCATGAGCATGATTGGTGACCCCTTCCAATATTCATCCAAATATCCTAGAATTATTAGTGGGGGTCTATCATGACATATTTAGACTAAATCCAAGAACTTGTAATTTTCTAAATAAATTTGGCATTTATTAAATTTTTCCCAAAATTAGACCATGGGTTGTTTTGAACAAGAAGTACTGGAATTCCTTAAGTTATGGCCACCCAAGAATTATGAACACTATACGATGCCCAAATATAAGAGAATACCAAGTTTCACAAATTTTATACATGCATTAGCCCCTAATTAATTAATTCATTATAATTGTAGTAATAAAAGGAAAAGAAGGAAGTACCACCAAACATTATCCAAAAATTACACAAAAATTACCAGAGCTTTAATATGATCATAAAAAATTACTGACATACAATTCCAAGGTAAGTAAACTATACATAAAATACTTCAATTATATCCCTAATAGGGCACTTTGTGAATAAACATACTGGTGATCTCTTCCAAACAACATGAAATAATTTCCAAGCTTTAATATGCCCTAAAAGGTTCTCTGGCCAAGTTTTCATGAATATAAAATGAATAAACAACTCATAATATTTTCTTAAGTGATTAGGAAAACTATTAGGTTTGTGAAGGAAGTACCATAAAAACTAACCCAAAATTTACACTAAAAATTCCAAAGCTTGCTAGAAACAATATATGATCAGAACCTAACTTTCAAGATCATTCATGGTCATATGATTGGGTAATAAAATCAAGATCAAAAGTGCACTAATTGCTCCTAAGTAATTTCCAATTGATTAAAGTTGTGTCATGAGTCTAAATGTCACCAAATTTCTTTCAAAGGCTATTCCCCACGCTAAGATCACATGGAATAAACTCCAAGTACATACAAGGACATAACACCCTATATCCTTCACAAACCACCAAAGTTCAACCTTTTGGTTTGAACTAGGGTCCTAGGGCAAATCCACCCTAATCCACCCCAAACTTGAAGTGAGGGTGTTTTAACTGACCTTGAAGCTCTGGCCAAAGTCCCATCCCCTTTGAGTGAGAATTGGCCCCTCCATGCCCCAAACACAATTTTGCCCTAAATTACCCTTATGGGACCAAACATTAGTCACACCAATCCCTATTAAAATCATTCTCAAATGGGCTGAGATTTTTATCAGTGATATATAATGACCCTAAGGACCATATACCAAAAGTTTGGTGAATTATGAGGTCATTAGGTCCTAAAATTAAACCATACATAGATTATAAAAGTTATAGAAAAATATTTTCCAAAAATTCTCATTTTTGTATATGTAAGAGGTATAGGTAAGAGTGACCCCCAGTCCAAATTTCAAATCAATTGGATGGTTGGATTGATGGGTGCACTCAATTTAGTCTCTGACTACCCTTATGTATAAAGTGCACCATTTTGAGTCTTGTGGTCAGACCACTGATCCAAATGGATGGAAATAAATTTTAAAGTTAAGTAGACTACAAGGGATACACTGTACATGTTGACCACGTTTCAAGATTCAGCGCTTAAGGCCTAATTTATTTATTTTAAAATGGTGCACAGTAAAGGGAGTAAAATTACACTTTTATTAAAACTATATCATACTTCGATCAGATCCAACGACCACAACATTGTCTTCATCATCCAGCCGATGGCCCTGATTAGCTCGACTTGGAGGTACTTCTAAGGCCATTTGTAGGACACCTAGTCCGTGCCTCGACCGATCACCACCTTCACAACCTCCGTTGAGGAGGTGGCTATCACCGGAGGGCAGCACGACCGCCGTAGGGGCGGTTTCCAACAAAGTCACAAGGAACAAAAACCATGAAAATTCATGGAATTCGAAAATGGAAATCATCCCAATTGGGCCGATTTCAAATCCTATTGATCTAGGATGCTAACATAAGGGGAGAGGAGGAGAAGTGGACCTTCAATCGGGCTTGCCGATGAGTTTGGTGGTGGTGCGCCATGGCCGGCGGTGGAGCTTTCGGTGCTCTGCAATTGTACAGCCAAATGTCTTGGTTTCTTCAGGTGAATGGGGGGAACGACGCCTCTAAACTTGGGGAAGCTTTTAAAATAACCAAATTGGGGAGGGGAGGAGTCATGGCTTCAATGCCATTAATGGCAATTAGGGGACATTCTCGGCCAAGGGAATTCCTCTTAATCCAGCCACCTGGAGGTTGGTTATGGCTGTTTGACACCACTTAATTAACCAGGGAAGATGAATCCTGCCATTAATATTGAGTTGAGAGGACTTTGGCCTCCCTTGGCCAGGAACGACTTTTAACTCTTCCTTTCTCTCCTCTATTAATGAGGAAGATGGAGCTTTCTCTCTCCTAGTAATCACCTCCAGAAATTTAGTGACATTTTAGGTAAATATCAGCCCCTAAGGTTGGTGGGTCACTCCAATTTGGCTTAACCCAAGTGGATTGGGCTAGGTTGGGTCAACTTGAGCTAATTTGACCTAAACTAAGGTTGAGTTGACTTTGGTCAATTTGACATTTTGGTTTGACCCCAATGGGTCATAGTAACCCATTGGTCTCCACTAAGTTCTAGTAAGGGTTGGGTAGGGTTGGTTTGGCTTCTTGGAGGCCACTTGACCCTTAATAGGGCACTTTGACCACATTAGGGTTAGGGTTGACTTTTTGTCAACTTGACCTCTTTAGTTGACGCCAATGGGTCCTTGGTGGCCCATTTACCTTCCTTAATGTTTAGGAAAGGTTGGGTAGGGTTGGTTTGGCGCCTTGGAGGCCACTTGACCCTTAATAGGGCACTTTAACCAATTTGGGGCTATGGTTGACTTTCATCAACTTGACCTCTTTAGTTGACCCCAATGGGTCCTTAGTGACCCAAGGAGACCTTTTTAAGGCTAGGGAGGTTTAGGTGGGTACAAATTGGCTAATGGAAGGTCTTCTGGCCCTAGATACGCTACTTTGACCATTATAGGGTTAGGGTTGACTTTGGTCAACTTGACCTCTTTAGTTGACCTCAATGGGCCCTTAGTGGCTCAATGGGCCCCTTTTTGGGCTAGGGAGGTTATGGTGGGGTAAAAGAGTCAAGTTGAGATCTTAAAGTCAGACCATAGGTTAGGTAATTGAAAAGTGTTATTTGTAGACCGTGTTGATCTTCCACCTTCATGCCTTAGTTCACCCGGTCTTCTTGAGCTTCCTAGGGTTTTGTCATGACCTAGTGATGACAAAACCACTCTTAGGGGTCTAGTTGTTTGAGGGATGTTACAAATCCCAATAAACAAAAATAATAATTTCGTCCCCAAAATTATGGTTAGGCCTGCGGGTTTTCTACTGAGAGTAACTGAATGTAACATCCCTCAAAAATTGAAGTTATATCTGATGCAAAGAGCTCCATGTACTTCTTCTACATCAGATCTAGTGGGTCACATGTATGCTGCTCCTCTCCATGATTTGCCCACATGATCTTGACCACCGGAACCTTCTCGCGCCGTAAGACTCGCACTGCCGTATCATCTATCCTGACTGGCTCTAAGCGGAACGATCGATCTGAAGATGCTGAGGCATCTAAACTACTAACCTGCTGCTCTGGCTGTAGTGGAGCCTTCCTAAGAGAGGAGACGTGGAAGACATCGTGTAAACCCGCTAACTCCTGCGATAGCTCCTGTCGGTAAACCAATGGGCTGATCTGCTCCAGGATCCTATAGGGCACCTATATCTTGGACTGAGCTTCTTCCGCCTGCGTATCCGCGAGATTACATGCATCGAATGTATCTTTAGCAACCCATGCTCTCCATCCTAAAACTACACTTGGCAATGCCGCACATCGTGATATTTGTCCGGTCTGCACTGGGCCTCCAGCATCCTATCCCAAATCAGTAACACCTGGGTATTTAGGTTCTCCACAAATTCTGAGCCGAGTGCCTTTGGATCCTCATTATAGATCCAATACAGTGAAATCCTGCACCTCCGTCCGTATAATGTATCATGAGGGTCATGCATATACTAGACATATGATTGTGATTATAAGAGAGCTTGATCAGCAGCAAAAGTCTCTCCCATTGTAACGCCCTTGTTTTTTTCGCTGATTTTATTGGATTGGTATCGTCATAGTTATGACGTCTTGGCGTTACTTTTAACGTCGAGTTGGCGGCGCAACACCGTTATAGCATTTTCGCGTCTTTCCGGTCGAGTCGGCCGATTTCTTGAATTTCTGATGTAATCGGCAATTTTTTGCATTTGAGATTTAAGTTGAGTAATTTTGGACTTGCAGGTCAAGTTTCATCGCAATCCGAGCATTTTTGGAGTCTCGGCGTGCGATTGAAGTTTTGATTAATTTATGTTCATCGCATACTTGGAAAATTTATATCTCGGGAATGGCTCGTCGGATTTTGATTTTGACTTCGCCGTTGCGTTCGTAGCGTCAGTGTTCGCCTACGGTGAAAATTTCATTTTATTCGGCTCGCGTTCGGGCCTCCGTTTTGAACTCGTGTTTCATTTTATTCGGCTCGCCGTTCTGCTTCCTCTCGAGTGAATCCTGGATCTACTCTAGTAACGTTTTCTTCTCTCAAGTACCGCCTAATTCGACTCGAGTACCTGTATTTTCCTCTCGAGTAGCTTCTTTCTCCTCTCGAGTACCTGTGTTTTCTCTCTCGAGTACCCGTTCATTCATCTCGAGTGGTTCTTTTCAGTCTGAGTTCGGGCATTGTTTTGAGGGTCAAAACGGGGTCATGCAAAAAACCGGTCAACAAGAACTTTGTTCATCTCGACGAGATCTACAACTTTCATGTTGGACACTCTTTGATTTGAAGTAATCCTAGACCTCTATTTTGGATTGCCGCAAAACTGCTCGAAATAACCCGTTTTTGACAAAACTTTTTATAAACATTATATATATATATATATATATATATATATATATATATATATATATATATATATATATATATATATATATATATATTCTTGGACTTAGATTTTAGAACCAAACTTCATCTTCTCCGTTATTTTTCTCCTGAACCAGAGCAGCGAGCGATAGAGAGAGTTTCTTTTTCGTGAATCTTCCGGTGGCCGCCGACGGTTCTCCGGTGCTCGAAATCTTCAACCGAACTTAGATCCGGAAAGCTCTCGCCGAGAGCTACGCTATCGTGGTAATTTCTTCCCCATTCCTTGAGTTATTTCGTTAGGGTTTTTCGGCCCTAATCCCTTTTCCACCATTTTTTGTCTAGATCTCAACTTCTCCCGTGTTCTTTTTCCCCGATCTACGACGCGGAGAAATTCGGAGAGCCTTTTCCGGTACAACCAAGGCAAGTGATGGTTTTCCTTCGTTGTTTCTTTTCTGATTTGATGCTAACCATTAAGCCATTGTTCCTTAATTTTCTTGCCTTTTTGTGTTGTCTTTCCAAACTATGGTTATGTTTAGTCCTTCCTGTAGATCACTCAAAAATATTATAAAATCTAGTCGAGGTAATTTCAATCTTGACTAGGTGCGTTCAATCGTCCTTAGAATGTTTTATCGGTGAATTAAATTGTTTCGTCTATCGTTGTTGGACGTGTTAGTGTCTATATAGGATTGTGAATTGTTTCTAAAGGTTGATTGACCGTATCTTTAATCTATAAATGTCATGTAGAATCCGATGTGCCAATTCCCGAGATGTTGGTGTTGTGGTTTCTATGGTTTTTTCCTTGGTTTCAGGAGTTAGTGGGCATGACCGCCTCCGTAAGGTTGTTTCCTTTATTAGTACCTTTTGGAACTCTATCGGTGTTTTGGGCATCTGCGGTGTATGGTGGAGTGTATGAATCTCTCCCGCAGTTAAACGGATTTAATATTCGTGAGGGGTGTGTCCAGCTAAGTGACCATCTCGCCCGTGTTTTTAGGTAAAGTGACCACAAGTTGTTAATAAAGGTTATGGATTTTCTTTCTTATGATTTACTCATGTTCGTCACCTTATTGCCTTGTGCATATGGTGTGTTTGCATTGTACATGATGATTCAGGTAAGTGTTCCTTTTCTGTTTGATGCTTACTTTGTACTTTATGTCAGTATTTTTGTTCTTGGGTTGGTACCCCTTTTGACCTTTGTTTACCTTTGCTTAATTTTTCTGCCACCATTTGTACCTACTTGCTGAGGCGTTCTGTTTTTTTTTGGAATGCCTTAGGTTCAGAGCCGTAGAAGGTAGTGGAGCTAGCTTTGGACTCTCTTAGCGGCAGTGTCAGTGGTGGTTTTGCACCTCGCCGTAGCGAGGTAGTTGTCGTTCAGTTTTTTTCTTTTTCCTAGTTCAGACATACTGTTTTACTGTGGGTTCGTGTCAGATTGTTGACGCCCACAGAGTGGTTGATGTTGCCACTTGCTAGCTGATGTGGTTTTCTTCTTCTTTGATTTGGATTACTTGCTCTCTGGGATGATTTATTGCTAGGACTGCATGTTAGATATTTTTAAGCTTATAAAAAACTTATTATTAGTAAAGCACTCATGCAACCTCTTTTAAAACTAAGTCACTAATTTCCTGGTCAGCGTAAAGACTTTTTCTCATACTTATTATAAATATAGAGTCTGCTTAGCTTGAGTTGTTCCTGGGGGATATTTATACTCATGTAGGATGTTAGAGTCAATTAAAAACAAGTATCTTCCGCAAGCGTATAAATTATATTTTTGAATCGTGGACTAGATGATCTACTGAGACGAGGGATATGACTACCTTCTTAGTTTAAACTGGATTTCAGTCATAATAACTTATGTTTTCTTTTAAACTGTAGAGTTCGGAGTCTTGCCTGAGCGTCTGCAATTATCCCCTACACGGAGTGGCATCACAGCGCGTTGATGGGCTAAAACCCGAACAGGCAAGTGTACCTGTCGAATTGTAGTATCAAGGTCGTATTTAAACACGTGGTTGTCAAATACTGCTACTCACGTTTGAACTATTATCCTACCGAAAGAAAATGAGTTTTGAAAATTTTTAAACTAAAACGAAAGATAATTTTTTAGACGAAAAACTTTATAATAGAAAGTTAGCATTCGATCGAAGATTCACCATAAAATGAAATGAGAGGGATGAAAAGGCATAGTTTTAAATTTGCAAATCATACTCAACCGTGACGGATCGGAAATTAGGAAATAATCTCGCTAGAGCATTAAATCCCCTGACTTATAGACGTTTTGACCGAAATCTCTTTCAAGTCAAAAAGGCCTAAAGTCGCATTATCGAGATGACCCGCACTATTGGATTTGACTCCAATCCGGAAGATTTACGTCATCCTATCTCTAGGATTGCGTTCAACTCCTTCCTTCTTTGAGTGATCTTTCACAATCACGAGCCTCTCGGCTACTAAAATATGAGATCCCAAGCCTAATACCGTATACCGGAAATACGGAGTCGACAAAATAAAAATCAAAGAAGGATCTAGAAAAATTAACCAAAAATAAAACTATGAAACAAAAGAAAACCTCATCTCATTTCATGGATCCCCATGATCGAATGCTAACGGAAAATTAGCTACGCATAGTAAAAAGGGAAATCGCAAGAATAAGAGAAAGAGAATAATTTTTCATTAAAAAGTTAAAAAGAGGTACATAATAATAAAGACAAGACAATACTATTCTACTAAAAGAAAGATTACAATAAGAAGAGAAATACAACAAGAAATGAAAACTTGCATTAGAACAAAATCTTAACTAACTTAAACAAAAACTTCTCTAACAAAAACTTTCTAACTCATCAAGCTTCTCTCTTCCTTTTTTTTCAACATGAGGAATGGGCTTCCTTTTATAGGAGAGGAGGAAGGTTCTAGAAAAATGGAGATGAAGGGATAAAGGGGGTGGCCGGCCATGTGTACGGTAAAATGTTCATGCATGACATTAAATGAAGGAGAGAGAGGAAGGTGGATTCATTGCATGCAATTTATGGAAATAAAATAGAGAATATAAAATAGAGAGGGGGAGATGAATGAGGAATAAAGAGGGGGGAAAGAGAGGGGCCGGCCAATCATGAATGGGAGATTCATGCATGTGGAAATTAATGAGGATGGGAGAGAGAGGATATGCATGAATGTGGCCGGCCATGCATGAATCTTTGAAGTGGGCCGGCCTTGTATGGTGGGAGATTCATGTACTCGGGTTGCTTCATGTAGTGGGCTGCTCGGGTTTGGGCTTGGAGAGTAGCCGGGCTGCTACATAATTGAAATGGGCTGCTCAATTGAAGTAAAGGGCTGCTGCACTTTGAGGGGGGCTGCATGGACTGGGCTGATTGTGTAGTGGCCGGGCTGTATGCATCATCAAGGCTCGGGCATGCATCAATAAGTGGGCTGCTCGGGTTGCATGTTGAAGCTCAGGTAGGCTTGTAGTTAGGCTGCAACATGTGGGCTTTGATGAGGGCTACTCGGACTTGAACCTACGAACGACAAAGCAAAACAAATGTTAGTTTTATTATTTTTTTATAACATAAAATAATACAACAAAATAACATAATATGACAAAAATACATATAATAAACTATAGATTTTTATATTATAACATCAAACATTAAAATAACAACATAATTAAGCATATAAATAGATAAAACTATATTAAAACCTAATATTTATGAATACTGAACTACCCAAAAAGCGATGACTAAAATTAGTCATCAAATTCCCCCATGCTAGAGTATTTGCTTGCCCCCAAGCAAATAGAATTGAAAACTAGGGAAAAGTAAACAAAGCAAATTTAGATTTCATAATTAAGAAAAACAAAACAAGAAAAATTAAACTATCCTAATTCCTATGTTAACAATTATTGGGGTTAGAAGTGCACAATAGAAAACTTGAAAGTGGAGACCTAAAAATATCATTAGAACATAAAGAAAAATGACACATTTCTAAATCTTAAAACAAGGCATCCAAAATTAATGAAAATAAGAGAAACAAGAGTAGAAATTCTAAATAAACAGCTCATTAATGAACTACTAGGTTGCTAGAATAACAATTAACCATAAATCACCTCAAGATAACCTCCAGAGAAATCCATCAATGATGGTGGCCGTAGGCTTGTCCGTTCACACTCTCTCCACTACGTGAATTTATGTTCTAAAGATTAATAGGACTTCTATAGGCGTTAAAACTTGGCTTTGGTAAATGATTAGGAAATGAAAACAAGGATAAATATGAGGGCTTAAACACTAAACCAAGGTTGAGCTCAAAAATAAAAACATGAAGAGAAATGAGAAATGACAAGTACATCATTCTTCAATTCAAACTAACAAACAAAGGCCATGAACTTTTTTCTTTTCATAAATTGGGCACAAATAAACTTCATTTTTTTTCTTTTTCATTGATTTCACATTTTATTTGATAATAATAATTTTTTCTTCTTTAATAACTTTTTAAGGAAAGCTCCAAATATAAGCTTTAAACACTCCTTTTCATTTCAAAGATATAACCCTTCACAAAAAATGATAATTAAGCTCAAAGTTTAGTGTGAAATAGGAAAGATATTTTGGCTTTGGTGAAATGATGAAATTAAAGATGGAGCTAAAAACAAAGAAACATGGAAAAAGGCCCAAAAATTGTTTTGCAATGGTAAATTTGTTGGTGGGCAAGAAAAGCTCAAACTAGTCAAAGGGTGGCCTAAATCATTTCTAAAGTACATAAAAACGACGCAAATATTACGAGAGTCACTAGGGACAAGTTCTAGACACCAAGAAAGACTACCCCACAAATGAAAAAAAGCTAATATTACCTAGCAACCATTCGTAAGCAACTAACCGAATAAAAAGGCATGACTACAAATTGCTAACTTATAACGTAAAAAACGGATGCATATATTTAAGAAAAAGAAACTAGTAAAACTAAGCTATGTTAAACAGATAAATTTAGGAAACTATTTCAAAGAAATGTAAATAGAACTAAGGAACCGCACGGGCCTACACATCAATAGAAGAAACATAAAAATAAAGATGAAAATAATTTTCGATTTTGTTTTTCAAATATATTTTAGCATTTTTATTTTTGGATTTTTGAAATAGTTAAATAAAAATAATAAAAAGGCTTAATATAACAATACTAATTTTTTTTTGAATTTTGTTTTAAAGCATTTTTTTTCTAAAGGAAAGAAGAAAAAAAAGAAAGAATCTAAACCCTCCCCCATGCTTATGTTTTGCATTGCCCTCAATTCAAAAGAGAAAAAAATGAAAAAAGGTAGACGAAAAGGGAGGGGGTGCGATAAAGTAAATACTGAAAAAGAAAACGACTTCCCCGGATTCGTAAGGCCGAATGCTGATTTCGTTCCCCATGCGTAAGCTAGACACCGGCTCAGGCCTAAGGAAGAAAAAAAATGATTGAGCCAAACGAACCGCCGGAGGTTTTATTCCTGCAAAACACAATAAGCAAACAAAAAGAAAAAGAAATAGCAAAAGGATAAGCAAGGGGTGCCTCCCAAGAGCGCTCTTTGTTTAACGTCGGTTGAGCCCGACGTTATTGGTTAGCTAAATGGAAAATAAAAAGTGCAGTGCAGTGGTAACTCCCTAAGTATGCGCTTAGGAGAGTAAATTAAAAAAAGGAAAAAGTGAAGAATCGCACCGACTGCGGTGGAATCTTCAAGGGAATGACGCCCAAAAAGGAACAGATGGAGTTATAGAAGAACTCTGCTGTAAATAAGAAGGGGTCGTCAACAGGAGAAGAGAAAAAAGAAGAAGAAATAGAAAGAGGAATAAAAGAAGGTGAAAAAGAGGTTTCATTAAAGAAAATTTCACATGGAGAAGGAGAATCTTGGGAAATTTTGGGAGGAGGGGGTAGAAAGAACTAAAGAAGAAGTATCTAAAATAAAAGAAGAAGATTCGCTAAAAATAGGAAAATTTGGAACAGTGGAAGTTAAAATGAAAATGGAATCACAAACGTCTTCAGAAGAAGAAATAAGAGACGTCTCGTCATCCTCAACGGGTAAGAAGCATGCCGGAATATCCATAGAGGTGTCATCCAAAGGAGGAAGGAAACAATCCGGAATATCCAAATAGTTATCCTCCTCGAGAGGAAAAAGGCCCGCCGGGATATCCGGTGACTCATTACATGAAGAAATTGAAGGAGACGGAGAAGAAGACGAAGAAAACGAAGCGGCCTCACGAGAAAAATAATCGATAATGGTCTTTAAATGCGAATTAATATTATCAATATAAGTTTGCAATTCAAAATACCCATAATCGATTGAATTAAAATTTAGAGGCGCGGCGCTTTGCGGGGCAAAAGCATAAGAAAAATAAGACGGGTTCCCCATCTCCCAAGTAGGATAAAATTGGAGTAAGGGTCAAATTGGCCACTTTAACCTGCCCCAGAAAAATTGAAATCAAAATAGGGAGGGATTCCCGAAAGACATTGATAATAAAAGTTGTCATGCGACCCGCAAAAATTACAAAATGCGCCAAAATAAGACGATTCCATAAAGAAAAACTGTTACAAAAAAGAAAGCGAAAAATTAAATTTTTTTTATTTTTGCAGCAGTAATAGCGTAAGCATTTTCAAAATATTGACGAAGAAGTTCCCCGGCAACGGCGCCAAAAATTTGATGGGCTAAAACCCGAACAGGCAAGTGTACCTATCAAATTGTAGTATCAAGGTCGTATTTAAACACGGGGTTGTCAAATACTGCTACTCACGCTTGAACTATTATCCTACCGAAATAAAATGAGTTTTGAAAATTTTTAAACTAAAACGAAAGATAATGTTTTAGACGAAAAACTTTATAATAGAAAGTTAGCATTCAATCGAAGATTCACCATAAAATGAAATGAGAGGGATGAAAAGGCATAGTTTTAAATTTGCAAATCATACTCGACCGTGACGGATCAGAAATTAGGAAATAATCTCGCTAGAGCATTAAATCCCCTGACTTATAGACGTTTTGACCGAAATCTCTTTCAAGTCAAAAAGGCTTAAAGTCGCATTATCGAGGTGACCCACACTATTGGATTTGACTCCAATCCGGAAGATTTACGTTATCCTATCTCTAGGATTGCGTTCAACTCCTTCCTTCTTCGAGTGATCTTTCACATTCACGAGCCTCTCGGCTACTCAAATATGAGATCCCAAGCCTACTACCGTATACCGGAAATACGGAGTCGATAAAATAAAAATCAAAGAAGGATCGATAAAAATTAACCAAAAATAAAACTAAGAAACAAAAGAAAACCTCATCTCATTTCATGGATCCCCATGATCGAATGCTAACGGAAAATTAGCTACGCATAGTAAAAAGGGAAATCACAAGAATAAGAGAAAGAGAATAATTTTTCGTTAAAAAGTTAAAAAGAGGTACATAATAATAAAGACAAGACAATACTATTCTACTAAAAGAAAGATTACAATAAGACGAGAAATACAATAAGAAATGAAAACTTGCATTAGAACAAAATCTTAACTAACTTAAACAAAAAATTCTCTAACAAAAACTTTCTAACTCATCAAGCTTCTCTCTTCCTTTTTTTCAACATGAGGCATGGACTTCCTTTTATAGGAGAGGAGGAAGGTTCTAGAAAAATGGAGATGAAGGGATAAAGGGGGTGGCCGGCCATGTGTAGGGGAAAATGTTCATGCATGACATTAAATGAAGGAGAGAGAGAGGAAGGTGGATTCATTGCATGCAATTTATGGAAATAAAATAGAGAATATAAAATAGAGAGGGGGAGATGAATGAGGAATAAAGAGGGGGGAAAGAGAGGGGCCGGCCAAGCATGAATGGGAGATTCATGCATGTGCAAATTAATGAGGATGGGAGAGAGAGAGGATATGCATGAATGTGGCCGGCCATGCATGAATCTTTGAAGTGGGCCGGCCTTGTATGGTGGGAGATTCATGTACTCGGGTTGCTTCATGTAATGGGTTTCTCGGGTTTGGGCTTGGAGAGGAGCCGGGCTGCTACATCATTGAAATGGGCTGCTCAATTGAAGTAAAGGGCTGCTGCACTTTGAGGGGGGCTGCATGGAGTGGGCTGATGGTGGAGTGACCAGGATGCATGCATCATCAAGGCTCGGGCATGCATCAATAAGTGGGCTGCTCGGGTTGCATGTTGAAGCTCGGGTAGGCTTGTAGTTAGGCTGCAACATGTGGGCTTTGATGAGGGCTACTCGGACTTGAACCTACAAACGACAAAGCAAAACAAACGTTAGTTTTATTATTTTTTTATAACATAAAATAATACAACAAACATAACATAATATTACAAAAATACATATAATAAACTATAGATTTTTATATTATAACATCAAACATTAAAATAACAACATAATTAAGCATATAAATAGATAAAACTATATTAAAACCTAATATTTATGAATACTGAACTACCCAAAAAGCGACGACTAAAATTAGTCATCACGTGTATTTTCCCGTACTCTGATATAATTAAATTATTGGGAAAATGCGGGTTGTGACAGTTGTTATCAGAGGGAGGTTGCTTGGCAATTGGTCGGGCAACCTTCCCTTGTTAGTGTTAGTTATTTATTGACATTTCATGCACACACCGATGTGTCATCAGTACATCTTAGCCAAAGCATAGTCACTGCACTCATAGCATGATAAGAAGTATACGGGGCATATTATGTAGTATGGGGTGAATAATATGTGTTTGTATATGGATCCACCATAGGAGGCAACATGCGACGGTTATGTAGTATGGGATGCATAACCACCATCACATGAGTGCCCATTAGCACGTTTTCTTTGCTCGTTGCATGCGATGTTATGTAGTATGGGATGCATAACATTTCATGTGTACGCCGCTCATGCATGCTTTAAGGCCTTTTTTTTAGAATGCATAACACTTCATACATTGCATATCATCGTATAAGCACGCGTGCTAAGTTAAGGTTTACATGATGACACATGTACACACTTGATTTTAAATAAGAATATAGAACCCATGAATTCATGTCATAGACACAAGAGTCAATAGGATGAGAGGATATCATCCTAAGTAGGACATAGCATCATTATAAAATCCCAGATCAAGTTGCAGCATAAGCAAGTATCTTTAATAATGGTCTGAACTAGTCATATTGTTTTGTCGTAAGCTAGGATTTTGATGAGTTGTTCGTTTACTCTTTAAAAATGCCGCCAAAGCGTCCTGCGACGAGGTCGACTCCCCAGTCGGAGGGTGAGTCATTAGGTGCGCAAAGCGATGCGATTATTGAGAGTTTGCGTCAGAGCAACGAGGCTCTGTCGAGACAATTGGTTGTGATGCAATCGCAAATTGAGTCTCTGTTGTCTGCCGCTCTCGCGCAACAACCTTTAGTGTAAGAGCCTACCTTGGGCCAAGCCGTGCCCAATACCCCTGCTCCTCTAGTGCCCCCGATGGCGATACCACCAGAAATTAATTTCCTATCGCACTTCCAACGATTGAGACCTCCCACCTACGACAGGAGTGTCGACTTTATGATTTTGGATGATTGGATCATCTCAATCGAAAAGTTGTTTTCGTATTCCGGGATTTTAGAACCCCAGATGGTTATGATTGTAGCCTATCAGTTAAAAGGCCTAGCAAAGAGTTGGTGGATTCGTGAAAAGGAGAATATGAAGGAAGGCTGTTCCTGGGACTCTTTTAAGAAGATGCTGCTGAAAAGTTTTTGCCCTCGGTCGAGCAGGACCGTCTCATGAATAACTTCCTGCATCTGAAGCAGAGACAGCTCACGGTGAGTGAGTACGAGATTGAGTTTAGCAAGTTGAGTAGATTTGCTCCTGATTTGGTATCTTCGGAGGAGGGAAGAGTGAAGCGTTTTCTTGGTGGATTAAGAAGTGATGTCCAGCAGTTGACATGCGCTTATCGAGCAGAAGTCTATGCTTAGGCATTAGAGGACGCACTGAAGGTTGAGGCGATCGAAAATGTCAAGAATCGAGGTGCTGTGGCGAGAAACGATAAGAGGAAAGGTGTTGAGGATGGAAGTTCTAGGGCATCCGGCCCTCCTTCGAAAAAGAAAGGTGGGGGAATTTGTTGCTTCTGTGGTCGACCTAGCCACTCTTACGAAAGGTGTTTCAAGAGGACCGCCACCCTAAAGCAGCAGCAGGTGCTCGCTATCAAAGGCGCACCCAATAGAGAGCTGGTGTGCTCATTCTATTCAAAGAAGGGGCATAATGTGAATCGTTGCTGGATCAAAGAAAAGACTTGCTTCCAGTGCGGGCAGAAGGGACACATGAAGTCTTCATGCCCTCAGGCTCAGTCCCCACTGCAGCCTACCCCACTTAGAGCTCTGCCGCCGCCACCAGCCCAGGATAAGGGAAAGGAAAGCTAAATGTGGTGACTAGAGATGAAGCTCAGACCACTACCCAGGTGATATCAGGTCAGATTCTAGTTTTTCTTTTACCCTACATTGTTTGCTTTAGTTTCGTTCGTTTAGTTATGTGCGTTACGTTTTAGGGGAGTTTAAGGTGCGGAATAGGTGGGCGCGCGTCCTTTTTGATTCGAGTGCCACCCATTCTTTCGTGGCGCGGAGTTTCGTAGATAGATATCGTTTGGAGGCGATTCAGTTAGAGGACTCCTTCAACGTCAAACTTCCTTCTGGAGATCTGGTGATATCAAATCGGGGAATTCAGGGATGCCCTATTTGTCTATGCGATTTCATAGCTTTTGCGGATCTGATGGTATTGCATCCGGCAGACTTTGACGTGATTTTGGGCATGGACTGGTTGTCCAAGTATGATTCAGTCATCCGATGCCTGCTAGTTTGGAAGTAGAAGAGCCCTCTAGGATTTCCCTTACCAGAGTGCACCAGAAGGAGGATCCTGATTTGTTGCACCTCTGGAAAAGAACGGAGAAAGGAGAGTTACCTGATTTCTCTTTGGACGAGTTAGGTACTCTGAAATATCGGAGTAGATTTTGTATTCCTGCCATTGGTGACATTTGGGCTAAGATTTGTAAACAAGCTCATGGTTCCAATGTTTCATACCATCCTGGTTCCACCAAGATGTATAAAGATCTAAAGCAAATTGTTTGGTGGTCAGGAATGAAGAATGACATAGCAAAGTTTGTGTCAGAATGTTACACGTGTCAGCGTGTTAAAGCAGATCATAGAAGGCATGTTGGTAAACTGACACCGCTAGATATTCCACAGTGGAAGTGGGAGAGTATTTCAATGGATTTCATCACAGGTCTACCAAAATCTCCCTGTGTGCATGACTCTGTTTGGGTAATAATCGATAGATTGACAAAGTGCGCTCACTTTGTGCCCTTTAAGATTGGGTATTCCATGAAGAAGATAGTTGAGCTGTATCTTGAAGAGGTCATCAGATTACATGATGTACCTGTCAGCATCATATCAGATCGAGACTCCAGATTTACGTCTCATTTTTGGAAGAGTTTACAAGTGGGGTTGGGTACCGATTTAAGGTATTCCACCGCCTATCATCCGCAAACGAATGGCCAAACAGAGCGAGTTAATCAGATCGTGGAGCATATGATCAGGTGTTATATTTTGGATCATGGTTGTGCTTGGGATGAACGTCTCAGACTCATGGAATTTGCTTACAATAATAGTTATCAAGAGAGTTTGCAGATGGCCCAGTTTGAGGCCTTGTATGGGAGGCATTGTAGGACTCCTTTATTTTGGGCTGAGGTTGGTGAGAGACCATTGCTTGGTCTGGAAGCCCTTGAGGAGATGAATTATGCTGTGACTTATATTCGAGAGAAGCTCCGAGTAGCACAAGAGCGTTATGAGAAATATGCTAATCGACGAAGGGTTGATCTAGAGTTTGCCATTGGGGACTTGGTTTTTCTGAAAGTTTATCCGATGCTAGGTTTAAAAAGATTTGGAAGGAACCACAAGTTAGACCCCCGATATGTGGGACCTTTTCAGATTCTAGAGCGCATCGAAGTGTTAGCTTATCGGCTGGAATTACCCGCTACCTTCCCTGGTGTCCACGATGTGTTCCATGTGAGCCAGTTGCGGAAGTGTGTTCGTAGTGATCGTCAAGTTCTTGACTAGGTTCCCCAGATTCAGCCCAACCTTTCGTATGTGGAAGAGCCCGTCCGCGTTTTGGAATCTCTAGATCGAGTGTTGCGGTGGAAGACCATTCCTATGGTCAAGGTTCTTTGGAGAAACTAGGACGTCGAGAGCGCGACGTGGGAATTGGAATCAGCGATGAGAGAATCTCATCCGCACCTCTTCTTCTAGTTCTGTTATGTCTCTATGTTTTAGTTTGTGTTTAAATTTCGCATTTTTAGTTTGGTTTTGGAGTTGTGATAAGTTTCGGGATGAAACTTCCTTTTAGGGGAGGTGACTGTAACGCCCCTATTTTTTTCGCTGATTTTATTGGATTGGTATCGTCATAGTTATGACGTCTTGACGTTACTTTTAACGTCGAGTTGGCGGCGCAACGCCATTATAGCATTTTCGCGTCTCTCCGGTCGAGTCGGCCGATTTCTTGAATTTCTAATGTAATCGGCAATTTTTGCATTTGAGATTTAAGTTGAGTAATTTTGGACTTGCACGTCAGGTTTCATCGCAATCTGAGCATTTTTGCAGTCTCGGCGCGCGATTGAAGTTTTGATTAATTTATGTTCATCGCATACTTGGAAAATTTATATCTCGGGAATGGCTCGTCGGATTTTGATTTTGACTTCGCCGTTGCGTTTGTAGCGTCAGTGTTCGCCTATGGTGAAAATTTCATTTTATTCGTCTCGCTTTCGGGCCTCCGTTTTGAACTCCTATTTCATTTTATTCGGCTCGCCGTTCTGCTTCTTCTCGAGTGAATCCTGGATCTACTCTGGTAATGTTTTCTTCTCTCGAGTACCACCTAATTCGACTCGAGTACCTGTATTTTGCTCTCGAGTAGCTGCTTTCTCCTCTCGAGTACCTGTGTTTTCTCTCTCGAGTACCCGTTCATTCATCCCGAGTGGTTCTTTTCAGTCTGAGTTCGGGCATCGTTTTGAGGGTCAAAACTGTATCATGCGAAAACAAGGTCAACATAAAATTTGTTCGTCTCGACGATATTTACAACTTTCATGCTGGACACTTTTTGATTTGAAGTCATCCTTGACCTCTATTTTGGGTTCCCGCGAAACCGCTCGAAATAACCCGTTTTTGACAAAACTTTTTTTAAACATTATATATATATATATTCTTGGACTTAGGTTTTAGAAACAAACTTCATCTTCTCCGTTATTTTTCTCCCGAACTAGAGCAGCGAGTGAGAGAGAGAGTTTCTTTTTCGTGAATCTTCCGGTGGCCGCCGACGGTTCTCCGGTGCTCGAAATCTTCAACCAAACTTAGATCCGGAAAGCTCTCGCCGAGAGCTACGCTATCGTGGTAATTTCTTCCCCATTCGTTGAGTTTTTTTCGTTAGGGTTTTTCGGCCCAATCCCTTTTCCGCCATTTTTTGTCTAGATATCAACTTCTCCTGTGTTCTTTTGCCCCGATCTACGACGCGGAGCGATTCAGAGTACCTTTTTTGGTACAACCAAGGCAAGTGGTGGTTTTCCTTCGTTGTTTCTTGTCCGGTCTGATGCTAACCGTTATGCCTTTGTTCCTTAATTTTCTTGCCTTTTTTGTGTTGTCTTTCCAAACTATGGTTATGTTTAGTCCTTGTAGATCACTCAAAAAAATTATAAAATCTAGTCATGGTAATTTCAATCTTGACTAGGTGCGTTCAATCATCCTTAGAATGTTTTATCGGTGGATTAAGTTGTTTTGTCTATCGTTGTTGGACGTGTTAGTGTTTATATATGAAAGAATTAGTGCCTAACCACCTAGGGGGGGGGGGTGAATAGGTGTAATTCCTGATTTTCTTTTAAGGCAGAAAAGCTGTTCAGTTAACTAATAATAAACTGCAAATTCTATTGCTAACACAACACAGAAATCACAGAAACAATCAATCGCAGAGTGCACACAGTTTTTATAGTGGTTCACCAAGGTCTGGGTACATCCACTTTCCCCATTCGCCTATCTAGCAGTGTACTAGATTAGGCCTAACTTCTGCATTTCACCTCAGATCCTCAGATCTTATAACTCAGAAACCCAAACAAGGCTCCTACAACTCAGGCAAACTGCCCTACCTCAGCCTTCAACAAGGACTACACTCAGAGATCACAATCTCCTACAACTCAGGCTCACAGCCCTACCTCAGCCTTCAACAAGGCCTACCACTCAGAGAATTTACTCTCCTACCCACATCCTTTATAAAACAGGCTTATAGTCTCAGATCTCAGATCTATAAATATCCTACAAAAATTTGATTTAACAAAGTGAATAACCACCACCCTGATAGAGAGAGAATGGATGGATGGCTTCTTGATCAGTTCTTGGAAGAACTTGATGGCAGAGATCAACCTCTCTTAACTTTCTTCAAAACTTCTTGAATCTGAACTCAGTAGGGTTGAATCTCCTGAGAAGTTGATCTTCAATCAGCTTCTGACTTGAGATTTAGATCTCAATCTGAATCTTTCTTGGCAGCCTGGTTCAGCAACTACACTTCTTAGATGGATCTCTCTCTCTCCAACTTCTTAGATCTTCTGTCGAAGGTCTTCTTCTTGTTGTTAGATATCTGTATATGATCTTCAATATTAATTGTGATCGATCACTTCTTCTATTGAAGGAGAAATCCTTTATATAGTCTTCCTCCATGGTAACCGGCTGATCCGGTTTCTAACAAACTTCTGACAGCTTTGACAGTTGAAGTAGACTGGTTAGAAATGGCAGCTGTCAAGTCATCCAGTCACTTCTTGAAATAGCGTCTCTGTCTAAAAGTGTCTAGACTGAACTTCATTATGTGTCGACACAAGTAGACTAAGTGTCGACACAAGTGAACTAAGTGTCGACACATGCCTTAGTGGTGTCGACACAGCTCCTTTGTTGTTGTTAATACTACTCAACACAACCTTCTGTAGAATGTGTCGATACAAGCCTTTGTGGTGTCTACACAGTCACTTCTTTTCTTCATACAAATTTACTTTGTTGAAATACTGTCATGTGTCGACACAAGTCCTGTGTGTCGACACATTTAATGTCGACAAGATCTTCTGTGTGTCGACAGTGCCTCTGTGTGTCGACACAAATACTTCTTCTCTTTTACTTTGTTGAACCTTTGATGTGTGTCGACACAAGTCCTGTGTGTCGACACAGTTGATGTCGACAAAGTCTTCTGTGTGTCGACACTGCCTCTTGGTGTCGACACAATTGATGTTGACAATGCTTCACTATGTGTCGACACAGCCTCTGGGTGTCTACACAGTTGATTCTGGTGTCGACACAGCCTTTCCAAGTGTCGACAAAATTAACTCCAAGTGTCGACACAGCTTTTCTCCAGTGTCGACACAGGCCTTCATAAGTGTCGACACTGCTTCTCTAGGTGTCGACACATGGACTTAGAAATTTTTCTGCATTTCCTGCAATTACTTAACCTGCACATATAAACTCAAAACACATCAAATACACCTTGATGCATATCATTGAGTAGGGTGAGGCTTCTTCAAATCAGGTACACATTTTCCAATGTACCCAACAATCTCCCCGTATTTGGAGAAGTCATAACCCTTAGTCAATGATATACACCATACATAACAAATACACAATATGATGTATAACAGCATTATATGACAGGGAAATTACTTAAACAAAATATATAAAACAAATCATCACAGAATAATAATAATGCTAACACAGAACAAGCATTAATCATGTTTTGCTTCAACTACAAAAGTTTCTTTAATAGAAGTTTACATAGATTTTAAACACTAAAATTTTACAATGTGATAAAATCTAGTAAATCTAATCTAAGGCTGCTCTGGCTCCTTGATGACAATGCCCTTGCCTGATTGAATCTTGGCTTGAACTGGAACATTAGTGTCATCAACTAGCTTCTTGCCCTTTTGATCTTTCTTCTTTAGCTCTTCAGCCCTTATCTTTTGTCTTTCAAAATAATGATAAGGCTTTGAGAAATATTTGCTAGGCTCCTGTGCATTAGGAGGTAGCTTCCCAAGTTTTGCCTTTATTCTGTACTGAACTATGGCTTCTTGTATGGCTTCATGTTTTCTCCATTCTTGTTCAGAGTACCATTTGCCCCTCTCTAGGGTATTGTCCTTTGCAGCTTTCCAAGTAGTTAGTATAATATTTCTAGAAGTAGGAGTCCACTGCTTAAAATCTGGCTTTAACTCAGCATGTTCTCTGAATCTCTTTTAGATAATAAAGCTTCTTGCTCCTTCAAAACTGCCTCTGACACTGGCTTGTCTACTTTTTCAATGATAATATTTTTATTACCCTCTGGAGGGCTATACATTGATTGTACTTCTTGATGTATCATCTCAAAATCTGCTGGAGGATAAATTATTTGAGCAACTTCAGCTTGTTCACCTCCAAAAACAGCAGGATGTATGCCAGATTCAGCCATATTGTCATCATCACACATGGGTGTATATCCAAGTGTGGCTCTGATGCTTTTGGATATCCATTTAGCATGGTCAGATCCAGCTTTGACCTATACTCTCTCCGTCTTTATGACTTCTCTGGCCACATTATCCCTAAGATCATCCTTCTGAAATCTGATTTGTTCATCCAGAAAATTAACACCATGCTTATAAAATCCTTTTAACTTTAGCAACAGTCCAGAAATAGTCTTTTGAGACAGCTCAATAGCTGTTCTGACAGCAGTTATGCCTTCCTGGAAGTCCTTATCAAACTTCTCCTTATCAAACTCTGGCTTGGCTTTAGACTTATCAGCAGGCTGGGCTGTTGCAACATTTTTTAGTTCAGTAATAATTGCATTATGGGATGCAGTCAGATTATCATTCATCCTAATCCGATTTTCTAAGACATAGCCTTGCTTAAGGGCTATATCATCAACTTGTGTCTTGATTTTCTCTTGGTGGGTGGCTAGGAAAACCACTGCATTACCTCCTTTGTGGAAACAATCAGTCATTTCCTTCTTATTTTGATTCACCTCAAAAATTATGGATTTGATGTCTTGAACCAAGGAGAATTGGAGATCTTTGTGTGTTTCATCTATATACTTCTCCATTGCAATCCTTTGCTCATCCAACTTCACTTGCATGGATACTAACAAAGAACTATAATCTATTGTTTGGGCAGGCTGTGGAGCAACTGTTTGTAGTGCCTTCTTGTAGCTTTGACTCCTTCTTTTAAAGACCATGAGCTTTCTTTTCTTGGCCTGAACCTCAGTTATATCCTCTGAATCTGAGGTACTAGCAATATCAACTCTATCCTTTGGACTAGATGACAATTCTTGTGTAGTCTTAGGTAGCTCCCCCTGAGTCCTTTGCTCCTCAGTTTCAGTTCTAATTTGCTCCTCCTCATTTCTTGCAGTCTCCCTATGAGACCTCACATGCTCCCCCTCAAGATTAGCTTGCTCTCCATCAAAAGCAGTTTTCTCCGCCTCAAAACCAGCATGCTCCCCCTCAATATCAGGAAACAGCTCTTCTAAGGTAAACTCTTGTTGAGTAGGAACTTGAGGTACTGTGATCTATGGAGCATCAGCAGCAATAGATGTATCTTCCAAGATAACATCTTGTGCTTGATTGTTTAGTTGTGTTGCCTGGTCAACATCAATCAAATATTCAGTTAGCAGTTCATCTTCATTATTGAAATTTGCTTGATTTACTTCATGTATTACATCAAGAATTGTTTGTGTTGCCATTTGACTGTCCAAGTGAGTAGGCACTTCCTCATGGTGAGGCTCCCCCTGGAGTGGATCCAGGTGGATGGGGCTAGCAGATGGTTGCTCCCCCTGCACTTGTGCTTCATCTGCAGGGTCTTGTGCAGGAACTTCTTGTGCTGTAGATTTCTCAGGAACCTCTTGCCTTTCCTCATCAGGCATGTCCTTAGGTAGGACCCTATCCCATCTTGAGATAATCCAAATGTCCATTCTCCTCATATGATTAATCTTAGAACCAATTGCTTGTTCCATGACTTCTGGAATAGTTCCATCTAAGTACAGACTCATAATTCTACCCAGATTGGGCTTCTTAATACCTTCCTTAATCTTTTCAAAAATCACTGCTGACCAATCAGTGTTGAGTCTGTAGATGATCCTTGTCATCAGGCTGGACATGTAGGCAGAAATCCTATCATGTCCCCCTGGCTTGCAGAGGATGACTTTGCCAACTATTTTTGAAAGAAATTTGTCTTGCTGATTCATTCCTTTTCTGTTCATGGCAGCTCTAATCTTCAAGGTGGGATCCAATCCACACCATTGAAGTGCTTCCCTTGTTGTAGATGCAGGTACACCTTCATCTTCTTGAGTTCTTGGAAGTTGAAAAGTTTTTCTCAAGCTCTTCAAAGTAAGTTTGACTTTAGTTCCCTGAACTACTGATTTGATCTTTAATCCAGTTGAATCTAAAGTTGCAGCGCCATAGAATTCTTGGATTTCCTTCTTCCAAATCTTTGTTGGTTCAGAAACTAGAAACTCCAACCCATTCTCAGTAATTAGGGTTACAACATCCTTAATTTCTCGTTCCGCATGGTCAAATGTGTTGCGTAGTAGCTCATATCCTTCATTGACATTCTCTTCAAGCTTGGGTGCCATTAGGGTTAAGTGAAATCTTGAATTTAGATGAGAGATATGTCGACACAAAGTTTTAGTCTCGAAACTATAGAAAGCGTGTCGACAGACAATGTTGTGAACCTATTTATACCTTTCTAAAAACGAAGGTGAAAAGGCACGTCAAATTCCTCTAAATGTGTCGACACTGTTGAAAAGTGTCGATACTGACTACTTAAGTCTCGACAATGGTGTTGACTACTATGTGTCGACACCAATATAGTCGACATAACTTATGTGTCGACACTTATACATCTGCGCTCGACGATTAGTCGATACTCCACTCGACGAAATCTGTGTTGAACCTAATTGTCGACACCACTTCTGGATGTGTCGACACCTACTCTGGATGTGTCGACACTACTTCTCTGAAGTATCGACACTGACTTACTAGATGTGTCGACATCATTTCTCTAGAATGTCGACACCATTTTACTTAGCCAATTTTGTTAAACTAATCTAAGTTCAACATTCCTAATTCAATTTTAAACTTATTGAATTTAGTTTCATCTAGAGCCTTAGTAATCATATCTGTAATTTGAAAATCTGTTTTAACAAATTCTAGTGAAATGTCCTCTTTCTCTACATGTTCTCTAAGAAAATGGTATCTAATTTCAATGTGCTTAGTCCTACTATGTGTCACATGATTATTTGCAATAGAAATAGCACTTGTAGACTCACAAAGCAAAGGTGTTCTACTTACTTGAATACCATAGTCTTCTAGCTGGTGCTGAATCCACAAAAGTTGTGCACAGTAGCTTCCTGCAGCAACATATTCTGACTCAGCTGTGGAGATTGCCACACTGGTCTGCTTCTTACTGCACCAAGACACTAGTCTTCCACCTAGAAATTGATAGGTGCCTGTAGTACTTTTTCTATCTTCTTTGCAACCTGCAAAATCTACATCTGAATAGCCTGTCAGTAGAGAATCTTCATTCCCAGGGACCAAAGGCCTAGATAAGGTGTGCCCTTAAGATATCTCAAAATTCTTTTGACTGCAGTCAGATGAGATTCTATTGGGCATGCTTGGTACCTAGCACAGACACATGTAGCATACATGATATCTGGTCTACTAGCAGTCAGATATAAGAGGGAGCCAACTATCCCTCTATACAAAGTTTCATTTACAGGTTTCACTGCATCATCTTTGCTAAGATACACACTTGACCCCATAGGAGTTCTCATGGTAGTGGATGATTCCATACCATACTTTTTAATTAACTCCAGGGTGAACTTAGACTGAGTTATGGACAAGCCATCTTCAGTCTGTATTACTTGGAGACCCAAGAAAAACTTAAGTTCTCCCATACTGCTCATTTCAAATTTTCCTTGCATAAGTTTTGCAAACTTTCTGCAAAGATTACTTTCAGTAGACCCAAATATGATATCATCTACATATAATTGGACTAGGATAATCTTTCCTTTGGACTCCCTAAGAAATAGAGTTTTGTCTATTTTCCCCCTTGGGAATTTGTTCTCAATGAGGAAACTAGACAGGGTTTCATACCGAGCCCTTGGGGCTTGCTTTAACCCATATAATGCTTTCCTAAGTATATAAACATAATCAGGTTTAAGAGGATCAACAAAACCTGAGGGCTGCTCTATATAGACTTCTTCTTTTAGATTTCCATTCAGGAATGCTGATTTTACATCCATTTGGAATACCTTGAAACCTTGATATATTGCATAAGCAAGGAACATCCTAATTGCTTCCAGTCTTGCTACTGGGGTAAAGGTTTGATCAAAGTCAATACCTTCTTCCTGCCTATATCCTTTTGCAACAAGTCTTGCTTTATTCTTCACAATGATCCCATTCTCATCCAATTTGTTCCTAAAGATCCACTTTGTTCCAATGATGTTGTAGTCTTTTGGTTTTGGAACTAACTTCCAGACCTTTCACCTTCTGAACTGATTCAGCTACTCTTACATGGCATCAATCCAATATGGGTCTAGAACAGTTTCTTCAAATCTCTTTGACTCCACTTGTGATAGAAAGCTAGAGCAAAGAACTGCGTTGAGATTCCTGCACCTTGTTTGTACTCCATGTCTTGGATCACCAATTATCTGATTTGCTGGATGATCCTTTAAATGTCTATTAGCTGGAGGTAGTCTATCTTCAGGTTGAACACCTCCAGGCTCTTCATTAAGATGTACCTCTTAGTTTTCTTCAGCATCTGGAGAGTCTTGTACTCCCCCTGGATAGCAGCCACCATTTTTCACTTCCTGATTCGCAGTAAAATCTTTTGTAATGGTAAGCTTATCCATTCTCTCATTTATACCTGTAGAACTGCAAGCACTACTTGGCAACTCACAGTTAATCAGTCTTGTTTCATCAAACACTACATGTACAGACTCTTCTACAACTTGAGTAATCAAGTTGTAGACCCTATAAGCCTTAATATTGTTGTTGTACCCAACAAAGATCCCATCCTGGGATTTGGCAGCAAACTTAGTTAGATAAGACTTGTCATTGTTAAGTATATAGCACTTGCAACCAAAGATCCTAAAATAGGATAAGTTTGGTTTTCTACCCTTCACAATCTCATAGGGAGTCATTTTGTGGGTCTTGGTGATAGTAGACCTATTGATCACATGACATGCAATGTTTACTGCCTCAACCCAGAAATATTCTGGGAGAGAAGTGTCAATCAATAGAGTTCTACCAGCCTCTATCAATGTTCTATTCTTCCTTTCAGCAATACCTTTTTGCTGTGGTGTTCTAGGTGAGGAAAATTCTTGAAAAATCCCAAATTCTTCACATAGTCTTGTCATTCTTTCAGACTGAAATTTAGTACCATGGTCACTTCTGATTTTGACCACTGTACCGTTCAACTCATTCTGAATTTTTTTAACAAAACTATATAAGACAGTTGGGGTTTCAGATTTTTTTCTTAGAAAGAACACCCAGGAATATCTAGAATAGTCATCTACCACCACAAATGTGTAGACCTTCCTACCTAGACTATGAACTGGCATAGGACCAAATAGATCCATATTCAAGAGGTAAAGACACCTCACTGAATCCTTGTTTTCAAGGCTATGAAAGGTGGACTTTGTCTGCTTGCCTTTTTGACAAGCTGAGCATATCCCATCCTTTATACACTTAACTTGAGGACCATTCCTCACTAACTCTTTGCTAAAGAGTTGACCAATAGTCTTATAGTTAAGATGGGCCAGCCTCTTGTGCCATTTAACACAATGAGAGGCTCTCTCATCAGCTACAAGACAAATAGGAGAAACATTGTTCTCACGCACAAAGTTAAGACAGTAAACATTTCTCTTTCTATATCCTGTCATTATGACCTTTTGATCACCTGACCTTTTGATATGACATCCATTCTTAATAAATGAACTATCATATCCTAAATCACTCAACTGACTTATGCTTATAAGGTTGTGTTTCAAACCCTTCACATAGGCCACTTGAGAGATAGTAATCTGATTATTAGAAATGTTACCAAATCCTTTGATGATTCCTTTTTCTGAACCACCAAAGGTTACGTTAGGGCCATCCATGATAGGTGTGTAGTCCTTCAGCAACCCCCTTGTTCCAGTCATGTGCCTGAAACATCCACTGTCCAAGTACCATATAGGGGCATGGCCACTTGGACTCACCTGTAATAAAGATTACTTAACCTTAGAAACCAAATAAGTTTTGGGTCCTTAGTTCATGTTAGTCTGAAATTTGACAAATCTGCCTGTAGTTCTTCTACCAGACAGATTGCTACTCTCCTTGACACTGGAATTGTGCAAACAATCTAAGGCAATGTGGCATACCTTGCCACAACACCAGCACTCAAACTTGTTATACCTTTGTTTAGGTATAACCCTAGCTGAATGTTCTACAGCAGGCTTCTTGTTTTATACTGGGGCTTTGCCTTTAGATTTGGACTTAGTAGTCCAGGCAGTTTTCTTAAACCCTAATCCAGCCTTACCCTTTTGTGACACAAAGTCATCTATTAAGGGTAATACAGATTTTGGCTTAGAAAAACTAGCCACAATCACTTTCTCTTTCTGAAGTCTAACCTCCAGATTTCTAATCTGATCATTCTTGAATGTGATTGTGCCCATTTGAATAACAGTTATGTTTTTCAATCTGTCAATCTCATTCAGTTTTTGATCCAGCAACTTCTCTGAATCTAATGCAGCCATATTAAGATCTGCAATTTCCTTAGCCTGAGATTTGGCCAGATTTTTGCTCTTCTTAAGTACCTGCAATAAATCTCTATATTCATCTATCAGCTGATGAATATCACCTTCAGACTCAGACCAATCCACATCACTAGATGCAGATGTTGTTGACTCTGACTCAGTGTTGCAATCTGAAAGACATTGTACCTTACTAGGACCAGGCTGATCATGTCATTTGTCTTCTTCTGACACAGCCATCAGTCCCTTGTACTGATGGTCTTCTTGTTCATATATAGAGTTCAGCACCTGGAGAAACTCTTCTAATTCATCTGCTGCATATAGACCAATGTAGGCATCAGCTTTAGATTCTGACTCTGAAGTAGATTGGTCTGACAAGATCTTCTCCTTCTTAGCAACAAAGGATTTCTCCTTCTTGCTTTGGTGTTGACTCTTCTTCTTATCTGCAGTTGTCATAACCCGCATTTTCTCAACGATAAAATCGTATCAGAGTAAGAGATAACACGTGTCCGTGATGCCACGTTGTGCAGGGGATAACTGCACACGCTCAGGCAAACTCCAAACCTTAGATTTTAGGGAAACACGTTGATTAATTATGAAAGAAAATCAGTTAAGTTGGATGGCCGCATCCCTTCGCACAGTGGATCAGCTAGTCCACAGGTAAAATTATATCTATACGCAGCAGAAAATACTTTGGTTCAATTAAATTGACACCCTAAATAAGCACCAGAGTCCCCGGGGGGACGACTCATGGTATGCACGACTCTAAGGTGAATATTATAGGTATAAAAGATAGTGTTTTACGCTGAGGAAAAATAGTGTAATTGTTTTAGAAAACATGTTATGCATGAAGTACATATAGCATTACTTTTAGGTTTTAAAATATCTAACATGCAACCTAGCATAAATCCTTCCTAGAAGCAAGTAACCAGCCACGAAAAGGCAAAATCAGCAGTTTAATTTCATATCCAACATCACAAGGAGCCACCAGCGGGCGTCAATAACCTGACACGAACCTACTAGCGAGTATGTATGTCTATACAGAAAAGTAAGGAACTACCTCACAACAAAACGGGGATCAGCTATCTCAGCAACCCTAGAGGCCACCAACAACCCCTCCAAAAGAACTAGCCGCTGAACTGGCTAGAACCTGGACCTGAGGCATTCAAGAAAGGAACACCTCAGCAAGGAAACAATCAAGAGGTAAAATAGAGCAATAAATTAATTAGCAAAAATAAGAAGAAGGGTTTACAAACCCGGCAACAAACTGCAATAAGCAAAAGAAAAGGGGATGACAGTAAGAAAAGAATGCTGTCAAAAACACCGCAGAGCACACCAAGTGCGAGCAATAAAACCAAAATGCCTTACCAAGAGAGAGCCTGCAATAGCATCAAGACATATTCATATGCCAAAAGAAAGGAAAGCATAATCAGGAAAGGGACTAACAGTCCTAACACGTGGGCAAGTGGCAGTGGTCAAAACATGGATCTGAATACAATACCAACATCAGACCAAAAAAGGGCTAAGGGGTCAAACAGTGGCAGCTTTAGGGTCCCACACACACCAACCCAAACCGGGGCAAAAGGTGGTGGCCACAGCTCTCCACATAAAACCACCCCTCCAGAGGCCACCAAAACTCCACCACCTACCACAACCCAAGAGTCGGTATGCAGAAATTAGTCGAACACCCAATGCCTCCCCCTAGGTAAAAAGTCACTCTAACAATCCTAAGAAACACACAAACCCAAGACAAAAAACGTCGGGTCCAGCCGACGCGGCCTTGCACGCCTAACCCGAACCAACCCCGAGTCTACCTGACCCCAAAACAAGCGCATCACCAGTGTCGACACGATGTGTCGACACCACGACAAGCCGTTGTCGACACAAGGTGTCGACACAACCGCGGCCGTTGTCGACACCAAGTGTCGACACCACATCGGCCGGTGTCGACACAAGGTGTCGACACTGCCGCGGCTGGTGTCGACACCAAGTGTCGACACCTCTGCAGCCGGCGTCGACACCTTGTGTCGACACTACCGTTGCTGGTGTCGACACCAAGTGTCGAAACCACTGCGGCCGGTGTCGACACTGCCGCTGCTGGTGTCGACACCAAGTGTCGACACCACTGCGGCCGGTGTCGACACAAGGTGTCGACACTGCCGCTGCTGGTGTCGACACCAAGTGTCGACACCACTGCGGACTGTGTCGACACATGGTGTCGACACTACCGCTGCTGGTGTCGACACCAAGTGTCGACACCACGACTGGCCGGTGTCGACCAAGACTGGCCGGTGTCGACACAACAGTGTCGACACCCCAGCTGGCTACAGGAGCCAGATCCAGCAAACGACCAAAAAACGAGAACGGGGATTCTCTCTCTCTCTCGAGTACAACCTCCATCGGCAATGGTAACTACTCGACCTAGACCGAACCAAAACTGTCCCTAATAGACACAACCCCTCAGGAAAATTGAGATTTAACTGGAACCTTCTACACTAACCACGGTATAATCGGGAACAAGCCCTAGCTTACACCTAAGATCCAAACAAGAAAGAGATAAAAATTAATTCGAAAGAAAGACAAAGATCAGCTTTGGCAAGGATGAGGGGGCATCACTTGCCTAAATACCAGAAAACTTGGTCGGCGGCCTCCCCCGCTCACGGCTCTGGCCGCAGAGCAGCAAGCTGAGGAGCAGAAAGAATGCAGATCCCGGCGAGGGCAGTCCAGATCCACTCTCGAAACTGAATTCCGACCGCTAAATCTCCAGGAATCGGCGTCCGAAGGCTAGGGTAGTCCGACGGTTCTCTTCCTCACGCACAGGCGGCGGCTTCTATCAAGAAGAGACACAGGAAAAGGAGAAAAGGAACCCAGCCCTAATTCTGACCCAAGACTATAAATATCAGTTTTAATAATAAACAATCAACATAATAATTATTATTTACACCCAATATCAAAACAACCCGAAACCCGAAACTTCTCGGAAAAAGACGAAATTTACGCCGCAGCTAAAAAACCACGCTACGAACACAACTACGAAGTCGAAATTAGCATTCGACGAACAAAACCCGGGATAACACCTCCCGAAGCCAAAACACAAGAATTCCCTAAGAGGCCCAACCGAGTCATCAAACGGACTCCGGCTAGCTGGGGAATCTTGCTAACAGGCTACAAACAGGCTACACAGGGAACCCTAAGAGCTAAGACCACGCTCTACAACGACAAAAAGCAGGAAATACGCCATCGTAACGCAAGCCAAAGATCAAACAAAGCACTGAAAAACCGGGGGCGTTACAGCCACTCCCCCTAAAAGAAAGTTTCGCCTCGAAACTTTACTCACAACACTCCTAAAAAGTAGGAGAGAGAAAGAGCCAGGAAAGAGCTACAAATAAATAAGAACAGAACAGAGCATACCAGGCACAAGATCAAGGAAACAGACGAGGGTGAGGCTCCCTCATAGCCGACTCCAACTCCCAAGTCGCGCTCTCCACATCCTAATTCGTCCATAAAACTTTAACCATAGGAATAGTCTTCTTCCGCAACGCCCGAACTTGAGAATCCAAAATGCGAACAGGCACCTCCACATAAGAAAGATTCGGCTCCAACTGAGGCACAGAATCCAATACCTGCCCGCCATTTATCACACATTTATGCAGCTGACTGACGTGAAAGACATCATGCACGCCAGGGAAATTTACGGGCAAAGCCAGCCTGTAGGCTGATACCCCAATCCGCTCAATAATCGGAAATGGCCCCACGTACCTCGGGTCCAACTTCCTATTCTTGCCAAACCGCTTGACTCCATTCAACGGGGATACCTTTAAGAACACCGAGTCCCCTACAGCAAATTCCAATTCCGATCTACGCCGATTGGCATTCTTCTCATATCTCTCCTGGGCTATCCGAAGCTTTTCCCGAATAAGCTTCACAACGGTTTCCATCTCCTCAAGCGCTTCTGGACCCAACAAAGGTCCCTCGCCAAGCTCAGCCCAAAACAAGGGAGTCCTGCAGCGCCTCCCATACAAAGCTTCAAAGGGAGCCATTTGCAAGCTTTCTTGATAACTGTTGTTGTATGCGAATTCCATAAGCCGCAAGCGCTTGTCCCACGGTCCTCCGTGGTCCAGAATATAGCATCGGATCATATCTTCCACAATCTGATTTACTCGCTCTGTCTGACCATTGGTCTGCGGATGATAAGCCGTGGAATATCTCAAATCTGTACCCAACCCTTCTTGAAGGCTCTTCCAAAAACGAGACGTGAACCTGGAGTCTCGATCTGATATGATACTTACGGGTACACCATGAAATCTGATAACCTCTTCCAAATACAGCTCGGCTATCTTCCTCATCGGATAATCGATCTTAAATGGTACGAAATGAGCGCTTTTCGTTAATCTGTCTACAATTACCCAAACTGAATCATGCCCCTTAGGCGATCTCGGTAAGCCGGTAATGAAATCCATCGAGATACTCTCCCACTTCCACATCGGAATCTCCAAGGGAGTCAGCTTGCCACCAGGCCTCCCATGGTCGGCTTTCACACGCCTGCAAGTGAAACACTCTGAAATAAATCTGGCTATGTCCTTTTTCATCCCGTACCACCAGGCAATCTGTTTTAAATCATGATACATCTTGGTAGACCCTGGATGGTAGGCAACACTAGATCCGTGGGCGTCTCTGCACACCATATCCCGGATATCTCCAACTGCGGGGATGCAAAACCTGCCACGGTACTTCAAGGTACCCGCATCATCTATAGAGAAGTCTGGTAATTCACCCTTCTCAGCTCGTAGATACAAATGCAGAAGATCGGGATCGTCCTTCTGTTGCAGTCTCGTAAGCGTAATCCACGAAGGTTCTGCTACTGCTATGCAACTCTGCGAATCACAGCTTCCCACAGTAATGTCCATCAACAGAAACTCTTCCACTAGACGCTCGGCGGAAAGATTAAAAATCTTACCTGACTTCCGACTCAGGGCATCAGCCACCACATTTGCCTTGCCTGGATGATACTGAATTTCAACATCATAGTCGGCCACGTACTCCAACCACCGCCGCTGGCGCAGATTCAATTCTTTCTGAGTGAAGACATACTTCAGACTCTTATGATCCGTGAAAATCTTGCACTGCGCACCATATAGCAAATGCCTCCATAATTTCAACGCATAGATCACAGCTGCAAACTCCAGGTCATGCGTAGGGTACTTCCTCTCGTGAGTCTTTAGCTGCCTCGACCCGTACGCAATCACCTTCCCGCCCTGCATCAAAACGCAGCCCAGACCGACATGCGACGCATCCACATATATATCGTACTCACTACCCTCTGTAGGCAAAGACAAAATTTGAGCCGAGCATAGCCTTCTTTTTAGTTCCTCAAAAGCTTCTCACGCTTATCATCCCATACAAAAGCTACGTTCTTCTGCGTCAACTTGGTCAACGACGCGGACAAGGTAGAGAAACCTTCTACAAATCTTCTATAATAACCAGCCAAACCCAAGAAGCTTCTGATCTCTTTGGGGGTAACAGGTCTCGCCCATTCCATAACAGCAGCGATCTTTTCTGGGTCCACCGATATTCCCTCCTTATTAATCACGTGGCCTAGAAAAGAAACTTGAGGCAACCAAAATTCACATTTGCTCAGCTTGGCGTATAGCTTATGGTCTCTGAAAGTGCAACTAGATCTGATATACTCTAGAGGGGGGGTGAATAGAGTATATGGTGTTTTAGTACTTTTAAAAACTTTTACAACAATTTTTGTAATAAGTGTGAGCAGGGAAGCAAATATAAATCTAATCACAGAACTAAGCTATGCAAAAACTAAGCACAGACAAATCAAGGCCA
Organism: Platanthera guangdongensis; assembly: GCA_039583875.1. Classification (NCBI taxonomy): domain Eukaryota; kingdom Viridiplantae; phylum Streptophyta; class Magnoliopsida; order Asparagales; family Orchidaceae; genus Platanthera; species Platanthera guangdongensis. The sequence goes on along the minus strand of CM077158.1, from coordinate 122,713,177 downwards.
GAAACAAAAAGTAAACAAGCAGAGCCAGAGGACACAAGGAAATATAGTGGTTCCCCAAACTTGGGTACATCCACTCTTCTACCACCCTATGTAGGAATCCACTGCAGGATGAGTTGATCAGGTGTCCTGGGCACCAATGAGCTTTTGATAAGGTGCTCAAAAACCAAAGCAGATTTTTTGATCAGGTGTCTTGCCACCAATGAGCTTTTGACAAGGTGCTCAAAAACCAGATTCAAACTTTTGAAGGGAGTTTGAGAAACCCTTTACAAACTGGGGGTGAGAGAGTGATGGTAGTCTTCTCTTTCTCAAACAACTGAGAAGACTATGTGGATTGATGTCAAAGCTCCCCCTGAATCCTTGAAATCTTCAGGAAGAAAAGCTTTGCTGAGGGTGATAGGCCTTCAAAGGTAGAACTCCAGCAATAGATGGTTTCAGCAATGGCTGAAATGTTGAGTGTTTGGAGTCTTGAAATGATGTTGGCCTTGAACACTTTGAAAGATGAAGAGATTTTGAAAGCTTGATCTCTTTGATGAGTGTTCTTCAGAATTCTTTTTGACAGAAGATTTTGAAAGAGTCTCTATACTCTGTATTGTGTGTTCTCTTCTTGTTAATCTCTGTTGATTCAAAAAACATTCTGTCTTTTATTCTCTGTTCCAGAATAGAATATCATTCTCTATCAAAGATAGCCGTTGGTCTGCATTGATTGCATCCTTAATTGCATAATCTCTTCTAGAGGAAAGTCCACAGAATTATTCCTTGAAAGATCCCTAGAAACTTGGTCCAGAAATAAATGAAAACGGCTAGCAAATCTCTGAATTAATTGCATAATAACTCCTGTCTGATTTGAATTTGAATTCTGGAAGTTATCTGAAATCGTGGAACTGAGTTCTGCTATCGTCGAGCTGAGCTCAGCGAACTGGAAAACTCAAGCAGCAAAATAATCGTCGATCTGAGCTCAAAGATCGTCGAACTGAGCTCAGAGATAAAGATCCAAGGCAGATTCAAAATCGTCGAACTGAGCTCACCGATCGTCGAATGGAGTTCAACGATATTATGAAGTTGAGCTCAGCGATCGTCGAGTGGAGCTCGACGATCTGTCGAAGTTGAGCTTGACGATCGTCGATCTGAGTTCGACGAATCGTCGTGCTGAGCTCGACGATCAAACTTAGTCTCCAGTCTGAAAAACTTGGTCTTTAGGGCAGCTTCCAATCCTAGACTTCTAACCCTTAGACTCAATTCTAATTGACCTATTAAGCTATACAGAAGGTCAAGAAAAGATTCCTAGAGACATAGTGATCCTGAACCAAATTAGTAATAGGGTGTTCCAACAATCTCCCCCTATTTGGGTTAGGATTACTATTTACAGACTTTGGAAAAAACAAATAACAACATACAATCAGAAAAGCATAAAAACAACAGCTAGACATTGCAGAAACATCACAGAGATATATATATATATATATATATATATATGTATATGGCATCCAGATAGCAGTCAGAAAATCCAAAGATTGTCACCTTACAAAGTCACTTCTTCTCTTTGCCTTTAACCATCTTGATTTCTCTGTTAGGGTTTAGGGCTTCCTTGTTGGACCTGGTGTCATCTGCTGCACCCAAATAGGTTTGCTTTGAATACCTGGGAACCACAGCAGCAGGATGCAATTCCATATATCTGTCTGCATCAAAGAATTTACTGGAGGCATATTTCTCTAGTTCCTTCTGTCTCTGCTCTGACATTGTAGAAATATTTGAAGAATCTAAGCCTTGCTCTCTGGCCTTCTTGATCTGATCTAGTGCAGCCAACTCCTTCATCCTAGCAGTCCAAGCAGATGGATTCTTTTCAGGGTCCTCAAATGGTACAGGTGGCTCATACCTGTTGGAAGAATTGTCTTGAGGAGGCCTGGCAGACACTGTCTCTTTTAGCTTGTATGGGAATGGACCAGAAGTAGTATCAGATGAAACATGTCCTCCCCTAGAGTATGGGTGCTGCCTGGAATGCCCTTTAGAATAAACCTGAAAATCTCTCTGATTTCCCCTGTATCCTCCTCTCCTAGAATAAGAACCCCTAGACTGGCTTTCCCTTTGGTAGGATCTGGCATGGGGTTGATAGGGAGCCTGGCTTCTAGCTGGGGCTTGACTTGCAGAGCTGACACCTGCACCTGCATCAGGAGGAGGTGGTGGAGGAGGATGAGGGTGCTGGAACTGGGATGAGCCCTTTTCATACTTTCTCTTCTTCTTCATGGCCTTGAGCTGATTTTTAGAATATTGCATCCAATGTTCTGTGATGGGGCAGTTATGCAGAATATAATAAGGAATATCATTATTATCCTTGACTTTTGCAGGAGGAACCCTTTTCATAGCCTTGCTCCTAGCTTTCCTTTTTCTGGCAATAGTAGCAGATGAATCATCAGAGTCTGTTTTGTATTCATCAGATTCAGAGCTCTGATCATCATATAAAGCATCTATTCTTTTCATCAAGTCTTTCTTCAGCTGAGCAGAGGCAGAAGAGACAGAAGCTGAAATAGCAGCAGCAGGGATAGCAGCAGAGACAGCAACAAATACAGCAGCAGATTCAGCAACAGATATAGGAGGAGAAGCAGAACCAACAACAGCAACAGCAGGAGTGATGGCAGCAGCAACTTCAGTAACATCAACAAAATCTGCAGCAGGCTCAAAATCAGTGGCCTCTGTCATCAGAAAATCCTTGGATATCTGCTCATCAGAGGCAGTTGGGATTTCAGCAGCAGTAAGAATATTTTCAGCAGCAGCAAAAACAGTCCTTTCTTCAACAGCAGCAGTAGCAGCAATTACTGAGAGTACTAAAGAAGATATAATGCTGGGGTCACAGCCAGAGAAAGGCACCAGTGCCTTGGACAGGTCTTCTGAGGGCTGGACATCATTACTCTTAGGCAAACAACTGAAAAAGGCAGTATCAAAGGCTGAGAGCAAAGACTTTAGGTCTAGTGCCAGAACTGGAGTAGGAGGCACAGCAGCAGGAGCAGAGGTAGCAGAAACAGAAACATCAGCAGCAGCAGCAGTATCATCAACAGCAGGAGCAGAGACAGCAGCAGCAACAGCATGAAAGCTTGCTTCATATGGCATCTCCCCCTGCCTATATGCAGATACATCTGTATCAAGGCACACTGCTGGAGGTGCTGCCTGATGAAGGAGGGAGGAAAGCCTGGCAGAGAGAGCTGCCACTGACTGTTGTAGAGGAGCTAAGGAGGTCTCTAATAATAGAGAGAGCCTGGGGGCAATTAGCTCATACAACCTGTCAGCTAGGGCTGAGAGGTCTACTTGCTCAACCACAAGAGCAGAGGTAGATGGAATAGGGATAGCTGAGGATGCTGGAAGTGGAGGGCTGGAGAGTGGAGGGATGGATGGCTGAGGTATGGGGATGGTGGAGATGGAGGACAAGGGGATGGATATGGATGGAGTGAATGTTGGTTGGTCAATGATGTGGAGGAGGAGATCTTGAAAAGATGTGGAGGAGGAGGGTAACTCAGGAGGAGATGAGGGGGAATCATCCATGTAGGAGTCATCCAAGAGAGTGAAGGATGGAATGGAGGGAGAAGAAGTGACATCTGGAGGAGGGTAGGAGAACAGTGGGTGGAAATGGTCTGCAGGTGGAGGTAGAATTGGGTCTGGAGATGGAGTTGAGGTTGGAGATGGGCTGGATATGGTAATGGGGGATGAAGCTGGAATGGTGGATGGAAGAGGTAGGGTTGGAATAGGAGGAGGAGAAGAGGCAGCAACAGCAGCAGCCAGGTCTTCTGCAGGAGCAGAGACCTGTGGGGGAGTGACTTCATGAGTCCTGGTGCCTGAAGGAGCACTAGAGGAGGGTCTGCTGGGCTTGCTTATTTGCCTGTCCCACTTGCCAAAGAGGGCACAGGTAAGTCTCTTGGAGGCATTAATGTGAACTCCAGAGGAGACCAGCAAGGCAGGGCACCTTGTCTGCAGGAAGACTCCAAGAATCCTTCCAAAATTAACAAAGCTTTTGTTGATTTTCTTCTTGATTAGGTCAAAGGAGACCTCTCCCCAGTTCAAACTTTTCTTATCCACCAGAGCTCCCATGAGATAGAGCTGATGTCTGGAGATAGTATCATGAGCTTAGTGCTTTGCCAGCAGCACTTTTCCTACTACATCGGCCAGGAATCTGTATTCAACAGATAGATTCCTCTTGAATAGCTTGCTAGTGTTTCCCTCTGGATGACCCATCCTGGCAAGTATGTCAGAAAACTCCTCCCCAGATAACTCAGCAGATTCTTCTCCATTCCTTAGTCCAAAAACCTCTGTTAAAATGGTGGGGGTCAGAGGTACCTGAGTTCCAGCAATGGACCCAACTATTGTAGAGTTATCCAGATTATGAGCAGTGTAAACCCATTCCTTGATTTCATCTGAGGCCAGCTTTATCCTGGTGGTCATGAGGGCAGACAAGTTCTGATCCTTGAATAAACTCAGAATGTCTTGGAATATTTGATCAGTAGTGTTGAAAGATTCCAGATCAATGTCGAATCCAGCATCGAACTTCATGGCGGCTAGAACTGCAACTGACACAGCCATTGTACCTGCAAAAATTCAACAAACAAAATGACCAAGCGTAGAACTGTTTGGAGGGAAAGAAAATCCTTGCAGAGAAATCGAAAGCGCAAGAGAGAACGACGGCGAAAAATGAGTTTAATTTATATTAGGGTTTGACGCAGAATTGGAAAGATCGTTGAACTCAGTTCGACGATCGAGGCTTCTAAAGGAATCTGAAGAGACTCCAACATCGTCGATCTCCGTTCGACGATCTTGGAAAGCGTCGAGCTCCGTTCGACGATCGTTCAGTGAACATAATCGTCGAGCGCCGTTCGACGATCGTTGACCGGAAGAGATAGTTCATACTATCTGAGAGGCACTGAACTCAGTTCGACGATTCGGGAAATCGTCGATCTCCGTTCGACGATCTTAGGGGAAATCGTCGAGCGTAGTTCAGAGATCAGAAAAATTCTAGTCACTAAGAAAAATCAGAATTTTTGCCTAGTCTTGGTCAATTTTTAGCTTTCAAAATCTTGGAGATTATTTAAGGCTTCCTCCATCTAACATTCCTAACTGATTTAGGAAGAAGGTGCGTTTCTTTTCATCCAAAAGCTTGGTGAAAATATCTCCCCTTTGTAAATCAGTTGGGATATATTGTAATTCAATTTTGTGTTTTTCAACATTATCCCTTAAGAAATGATGCCTTATCTCTATGTGTTTGGTCCTACTATGGAGGACTGGATTTTGAGCTATAGAAATAGCACTTATATTGTCACAAAAGATTTTAGACTTCTCTAAGTTGTAACCATAGTCTAGGAGTTGGTTTTGAATCCACAATATTTGTGAACAACAACTGCCTACAGCCATATATTCAGCTTCAGCAGTTGAGGTTGACACAGATGTTTGTTTCTTACAAAACCAAGAGACAAGTCTGTCACCAAGGAACTAACAAGTTCCACTGGTGCTTTTCCTGTCAATTCTGCATCCAGCATAATCAGCATCAGAGAATCCAGTTAAATCAAATGCTGAATCTTTTGGATACCAGAGACCTAGATTTGGACAACTTTTAACATACCTGAGAATCCTCTTTACTAATGTTAGGTGTGACTCTCTAGGGCTTACTTGAAACCTAGCACATATACATGTAGCAAACATTATATCTGGTCTACTAGCTGTAAGATACAGTAAAGAGCCAATCATTGCTCTATATGTTGTCTGATCAACAGGTTTCCCATGTTCATCAGCATCCAATACAGCATTGGTAGGCATGGGTGTTTTCATACAAGATGCCTCAGACATACCAAATTTCTTAACCAGTTCATTAGCATATTTGGTTTGAGAAATAAAGATGCCTTCAGCATGTTGTTTGACTTGCAATCCTAGGAAGAAGGATAGCTCACCCATGCTACTCATCTCAAATTTAGAATGCATCAGGTTAGAAAACCTTCTGCACAATTTTGAGTCAGTAGAACCAAAAATGATATCGTCTACATAAATTTCCACTAGTAGGGTATGGGACTTATGGGTTCTAATAAAAAGAGTTTGGTCTACTCTACCCCTTATAAAACCATTTTCCAAGAGAAAGCATGCTAGGGTCTCATACCATGCTCTAGGAGCTTGCTTGAGACCATATAATGCTTTGTTCAGTCTAAAAACATAATCAGGATAAGTTGGAGAGATAAAACCTGGAGGTTGTCTGACATAAACTTCCTCTTTGATGTCTCCATTCAAGAAAGCGCTTTTGACATCCATCTGATAGACTTTGAAGCCTTTGTGAGCTGCATAAGCTAGAAATATCCTGATGGCTTCCAATCTTGCAACAGGTGCAAAAGTCTGGTCGTAGTCAATTCCTTCTTCTTGAGAATATCCCTGGGCAACTAGCCTTGCCTTGTTCCTTATTATTACTCCTTGATCATCCAGTTTATTTCTGAATACCCATTTTGTTCCAACAATGGAATGATCCTTAGGCTTTGGCACTAGTTCCCATACTTTGTTCCTCTCAAATTGATGCAACTCCTCTTGCATTGCAATGATCCAGTGTGGATCTTGCTCTGCATCTTGAATGGACTGAGGTTCAATTTGAGAAAGGAAGCAGGTGTGCAACAGGTTTTGGTTGACCTGATTTCTGGTTTGCACACCAGCTGAGATTTCTCCAATTATTTGGGTAATTGGATGGTCTCTTGATGTTACTAAATCAACAGGGGGTGTTGATTGTTCACCAACCTGTGTTGTTGTTTCCTCTTGTGGTACAACAACTGGCTCTTCAAGTGGTGGTTCAATATGTTGAGCATTGCTTTCATCTTCACTGCTTTCTTCTTCTTGAGCAACCTGTAACTTGTTCATATCTTCAACTAGAGAATGTTCCTGCAAAGGTTCTATGGTAGAAGAAATCTTCTCCTTGAAAGACATGTTAGTTTCATCAAATGAAATATGAACAGATTCCTCAATTTTCAAATATGATTTATTATAGACCCTATAGGCCTTGCTGATCATGGAGTATCCCAGAAACACTCCTTCATCAGCTTTGACTTGAAATTTTGCTAGGTATTTCTTGTCATTATTGTGAATATAGCAAATGCAACCAAAAATTCTAAAATAGTCAACTTTAGGTTTCTTCCCTTTGAGTAATTCATAGGGAGTCTTTCCCTTCAGTTTATGTATCAGACTTCTATTCAGCACATAGTTGGAGGTGTTCACTGCCTCTGCCCAAAAGGATAGAGGTAGATGAGCATCTGACAACAATGTGGTGGCAGATTCAATAAGGGTTCTATTTTTCCTTTCAGCTACCCCATTTTGTTGAGGAGTTCTAGGAGCTGAGAAAGTATGTCTGATCCCTTCACTCTGACAGAACTCTTGCATAAGAAGAGAATCAAACTCTGTCCCATGATCACTTCTGATCAGGGCAATGTGAGTATTGAACTCAATCTGTATACATTTGAGAAACTCTGTCAGACACTTAAAGTTATCAGACTTCTTCCTTAGAAAGAACACCCAAGTGAATCTAGAGAAGTCATCTACAATTACTAAAGTGTAGGATTTCCCTCCTAGGCTTTGTACTGTGATGGGTCCAAATAGATCCATGTGTAACAGGTACAATATCCTAGGTGAATCACTCTTATTAAGTGACTTAAAACTGTTTTTAGTTTGCTTGCCTAATTGACAGGCCTTGCAGAGTCCTTCCTTCTTGTAGGGGCCAGAAGGTAGTCCTCTAACAAGGTTGTCCTTGGATAGCCTAGCAATAGTTCTAAGGTTTAGGTGTCCTAGTCTCTTATGCCATAAAACATTTGGTCTACAGACTGAATTAAACAAGCAAATATCTATATCAGTTGAAAGAATGTCTACTAGGTAGATGTTACCTTTCCTTATACCTGTCAACACAGTTGTGTTGTCCTCTGACTTGATTTTGCATAAGGCTTTGCTGAAGGTCACCTGGTAGCCTTCATCACATAGCTGACTGATGCTGATTAGGTTGTGCTTCAGTCCTTCCACATATGCTACCTTCTTGAAGGTTACTGAACCAATCTGGACTGTACCATATCCTTTAGTCTGTCCAAAGTTGGAATCCCCAAAGATAACTTTGGGTCCAAGCTTGGCTCTGAAGGATGTGAGGTTGTCCTTATTCCCTGTCATGTGCTTAGAGCACCCACTATCCAAGTACCATTGCTGGTTAGATGTTGGATAGGTCTTCATCTGCACATAAAACAATTTACTTGTTTTTGACCCAGTTTACCTTGGGCCTAGGTTGATAACCTCTAAATTCAGAAATGAAAGACATCCCTGGCTGACTCTTATATCCTTCAGGATGATATCTCCTTGGAGGTAAAATCCATTCAGTATAAGGGTTAAAGGTTTGGGATGAAGAACCCTTAGGATTCAATTTTGATTTGCCTTTGAAAAAGTTTCCAGAGTTCTGACCTCTGTTCGACGATCTTGGAGCTGCGTTCGACGATCTTGGGTTAGATCGTCGAGCTCCGTTCGACGGTCGACTATGGCTGAGGTCAGGTATATGAGATCGTCGAGCTGCGTTCGACGACTTTGGCTGAGATCGTCGATCTGCGTTCGACGATTTTTCCTGAGATCGCCGATATGTGTTCGGCGATCGTCGATCTTCATTCGGCGATCGTCGATCTCCGTTCGACGATTTTTGCTGGGACTCAGTTTTCTGAGGCAGATCAGAATTTTTCCTGGCAACCTCTACAACTCCCTTTCCCTTGTTAGAAATAAACTTGATGGGAGTTGTTAGGACTATAGGTTGGCTGGATGAAGCACCCAAGCCCAGTGTACTGTTGAATCTAGAGTTCACTGTGCTTGTGATGTCCATCAGCTTGATGCTTCTCCCATTAAGGGATTCTTCAAGCTTCTTGGCCTCAGAGAGCTCACTTTTCAGTGTAGCTATCTGTTCCCTACAGTTCTCCAACTCCTGAGAGAGTTTGAGGTTTTCTGACTTTAAACCATTGTGTTCAGATAATTGATTTCTGAGAGAGATAATCTCTTTCTCAGACTTTAGCAGGTCTAAACACAGTGCTTTAAATTCAGATTTAAAATCTTCTGAAGTAAAATCAAAAGAGCTAATTACCTGATCTTCTTCAGGTTGGGTTTCTGAGTCTGACTCTGACTCTTCATCCTCTGAATTATGCTGCGAGGCATTAATTTCCATCATGCAGAATTCCTTTTCTTCTGCATCATCCTCATCATCACTAGAGCTGGATGAGGCTTCTGATTCCTCTTCTGTCTCACTCCAGGATTCAGCAACAAACCCTTTTCTTGTATGCTTATTTTTGCTTGAAGAGGGCTTGCCATTTCCATTCCTTTTGGAGTCTTTCTCCTTTCTTCTTTCTTTTCTGTCCCTTCTGTCCTTGGTCTTGTTCTCTGGACAGTCAGGAACTATGTGCCCTGGTTTCCTGCAACCAAAGCAGATAATGTCTTTATTGTTGCTAATGGACTTGTCATACCTTGGCTTGTCCTGCTCCTTGTATGATCTTCTTCTGAAGTCCTTTCTGGCCATCTTGTAGAATCTTTTGGCCAACAAGCTGAGTAGTTCATCATTGTCCTGTGCTCTTATCTTCAGGCAGATCCTCAGTTGCCTTGAAGGCTATGGTTTTCTCTTTCCTTGTGGCTGGTGAAGCAGCCTTCTGTTCTTCCTCTCTATTCTTGATGAGTAGCTCATAAGATTTGAGCTTACCCAACAAGGCTTCAGTGGTGATCTCATTTAGACTTCTGGCATCCTTAATTGGCCAGATTCTTGAATCCCAAGTGCTGGGGAAGCACATTAGGATCTTGTCATTAAGTTCTGTCAGAGAAATCTCTTTGTCCAATGTCCTTAGCTCACTGACAATTAGACTCAATCTGTTGTACATGTCTCCCACTGACTCAGTCTCTCCCTTCTTGAAGTTCTCATATTGGGAGATGAGATGGGATCTTCTGTCCTTTCTCTCATCAGCTGAGCCTGAGACAATTTCTGAGAGCTTGTCCCAAATCTCCTTGGCTGAGTTGCATTCAGCTACCTTTTGGAATATGTCATCTGACATTGTCTGGGCTAGGATGTTCATAGCCTTGGCATCAGCTACTTTCCATTTTTTGATGTCAGCATCTGTTCCTGATGGAGGTGGAACAGCATTTGTGCTTGTGCTCTCTGGGGGTCTTGGACACACTGTCAAAACAGAATTGAAAATATCTTCGTCAATAGAATTCATGTAAAGTCTAATCCTTGCTTTCCAAAGTGAAAACTTGGAAAGATTGCACACTGGAGGTCTGGTGCTAGCATAATCTTTGTTTTGGGCCATGAGTTGTGCAAACAAAATCTAATAATAAAATACAAAAGAAAAACAGATCTAGTTTAGGATCTTGGGGTTCAGGTGTTAGCCTGTACAACCAATCAGGTATGGTATGTTTAACCAACCTCCCTCTGATAACAATTGAAAGTGCAACTAGATCTGATATACTCTAGAGGGGGGGGGGGGAAATAGAGTATATGGTGTTTTAGTACTTTTAAAAACTTTTACAACAATTGTTGTAATAAGTGTGAGCAGGGAAGAAAATATAAATCTAATCACAGAACTAAGATATGCAAAAACTAAGCACAGAGAAATCAAGGCCAGAAACAAAAAGTAAACAAGCAGTGCCAGAGGACACAAGGAAATATAGTGGTTCCCCAAACTTGGGTACATCCACTCTTCTACCACCCTAGGTAGGAATCCACTGCAGGATGAGTTGATCAGGTGTCCTGGGCACCAATGAGCTTTTGATAAGGTGCTCAAAAACCAAAGCAGATTTTTTGATCAGGTGTCTTGCCACCAATGAGCTTTTGACAAGGTGCTCAAAAACCAGATTCAAACTTTTGAAGGGAGTTTGAGAAACCCTTTACAAACTGGGGGTGAGAGAGTGATGGCAGTCTTCTCTTTCTCAAACAACTTAGAAGACTATGTGGATTGATGTCAAAGCTCCCCCTGAATCCTTGAAATCTTCAGGAAGAAAAGCTTTGCTGAGGGTGATAGGCCTTCAAAGGTAGAACTCCAGCAATAGATGGTTTCAACAATTGCTGAAATGTTGAGTGTCTGGAGTCTTGAAATGATGTTGGCCTTGAACACTTTGAAAGATGAAGAGATTTTGAAAGCTTGATCTTTTGATGAGTGTTCTTCAGAATTCTTTTTGACAGAAGATTTTGAAAGAGTCTCTATACTCTGTATTGTGTGTTCTCTTCTTGTTAATCTCTGTTGATTCAAAAAACATTCTGTCTTTTATTCTCTGTTCCAGAATAGAATATCATTCTCTGTCAAAGATAGCCGTTGGTCTGCATAGATTGCATCCTTAATTGCATAATCTCTTCTAGAGGAAAGTCCACAGAATTATTCCTTGAAAGATCCCTAGAAACTTGGTCCAGAAATAAATGAAAACGGCTAGCAAATCTCTGAATTAATTGCATAATAACTCCTGTCTGATTTGAATTTGAATTCTGGAAGTTATCTGAAATCGTCGAACTGAGTTCTGCTATCGTCGAGCTGAGCTCAGCGAACTGGAAAACTCAAGCAGCAAAATAATCGTCGATCTGAGCTCAAAGATCGTCGAACTGAGCTCATAGATAAAGATCCAAGGCAGAGTCAAAATCGTCGAACTGAGCTCACCGATCGTCGAATGGAGTTCGATGATATTATGAAGTTGAGCTCAGCGATCATCAAGTGGAGCTCGACGATCTGTCGAAGTTGAGCTCGACGATCGTCGATCTGAGTTCGACAAATCGTCGTGCTGAGCTCGACGATCAGACTTAGTCTCCAGTCTGAAAAACTTGGTCTTCAGGGCAGCTTCCAATCCTAGACTTCTAACCCTTAGACTCAATTCTAATTGACCTATTAAGCTATACATAAGGTCAAGAAAAGATTCCTAGAGACATAGTGATCCTGACCCAAATTAGTAATAGGGTGTTCCAACAGTCTCTCAGAGTCGTCAAGACCAGCCGCAAATGTTGATCATGCTCCTCCGCATCCTTAGAGTACACCAAAACATCGTCTATAAAGACAATCACAAACTTATCTAGAAAATCCTTGAAAACTCTGTTCATCAAGTCCATAAAAGCTGAGGGCGCATTAGTCAAACCAAATGACATAACCAAAAACTCAAAATGCCCATGACGAGAGCGGAACGCCGTCCGCGGAACATCTGACTCCCGAATCCTCAACTGGTGATAGCCCGAACGAAGATCTATCTTGGAAAACACGGCACTACCACGCAGTTGGTCAAACAAGTCGTCGATTCACGGCAAAGGGTACCTGTTCTTAATAGTAACCTTGTTCAGCTCTCTATAGTCGATGCATAACCTCATCGACCCATCCTTCTTTTTAACGAATAGCACTGGCGCACCCCAAGGCGAAGAACTCGGCCTTATAAAGCCTTTTGCCAATAACTCATCCAGCTGAATTCGCAACTCTTCCAGCTCTCGCGGGGCCATCCAGTACGGCGCCTTTAAGATAGGACGCGTACCTGGCTCCAATTCTATGGCAAACTCGACATATCGGTAGGGTGGAAGACCGGGAAGATCGTCTGGAAACACATCAGAAAAGTCACACACCACAGGAATCTCTTCCAAACGGGGCTCACTAACAATCGACCCTACCAGGGAAACCACACAGGCAAAACATCCAGAAACAAGCAACTTCCGAGCACGCACCGCATAAATGATTGGAGACTCCTAGAGAGACTATCCATAAACGCTCCCTGTCTGACCGTTGTCTTTGACAAAGTCCAAGCACTTACCCTTGCACTGGATCACAACATCGTACCTTGACAACCAGTCCATGCCCAAAATAACGTCGAAGTCCTCCAAGTCAATCACCTTCAAGTCTGCCTTGACTAGAAAATCTCCCAACAAAATCGGACAATCTAGGACACCCAGGTCCGTAACCACAGAGTCACCGAAGGGGAACTTAACGCAGAAGGCACCACCAACATGATCTAGGCCCAAACTGAAACGCTCCACGAAGGCTCTAGCCACAAACAAGTGGGTAGCGCCGGAATCGAAGAGAACGCGTGCCCAGCGGTTCTTTACCTTAAATCGTCCTACGAATTTCACACGCAACTAAGGCAACAAGCGCTAAAACGAAAACTACAATAAAAAAGAAACGCAACGAAACGACTGGGGAGGAGTCGAACCTGAGATAACCTGGGTCGAGTTCTGCGCTTCATCTGCCGAAAGCACATTCAGCTTCCCCTTTCCTTTATCCATTTGCTGAGGTGGTGGCAAAGCCTGGAGGGGAACTGGCTGCAAAATAGGCTGGGTCTGAGGGCACCTTGTCTTGAGATGACCCTTCTGGCCGCACTAAAAACAGACCTTATATTTTAACCAACAACGGGCAGCCTCATGCCCCTTCCTTCCACATAAGGCACACACCACGTCTCCCCTGGAAACACCCTGAATCGCGTGCACCTGTTCCTTCTTCTGCGCTCCCAACCTTTTGAAACACTTCTCAAAGGGGTGGCCTGACCGGCCACAAAAGGTACAAATCTCTTTGACCTTCTTTCTCGAGACAGCATCAGGTTCCTGAGGGCTCTTCCCTCCACCAGACTTCACCTTATCCTTCCTTAACTGTTGGCCTCTATTCTTGGCATTCTCAATGGCCTCGACTCTCAAAGCAGCTTCAACCGCGCTGGCATAACTGACTGCTCCATAGGCATTCGCTAACTGCTGAATGTCGCTTCTTAGTCCACACAGAAATCGCTTAACTCGGTCTGCCTCAACACTCACTAGACCCGGAGCAAACCGACTCAACTTACTAAACTCAATCTCATACTCACTAACCGTGAGTTTCCTCTGCTTTAAGTGAAGAAAGTCATTCATTAGCCGGTCCCGTTCGACTGAAGGCAGAAAATTACTTAACAACAGCACCTTAAATGACTCCCAAGTGCAACCTGCCACTAAGCTCTCTTTCTCTCTCAGCCACCAATTCTTTTCTAAGCCCTTGAGATGGTAGGCAGCGAGCATCACCCTCTGATCGTCCGTAATCCCTGAGTAAGAGAACATCTCCTCAATGGTAATCATCCAGTCGTCCAAAATCATGAAATCTGCCTGCCCATCATAGGTAGGGGGTCTCAGCCGCTGAATCTGGGATATGAACACCATCTCCGGAGGCACCACAACCAAAGGCACGGGAGGAGTAGGAGGGACAGGAACAGCTACACCCTCTGCGGGGTTCTGAGCTCTCGGGGTCTGTTCCGCCACCACTGCTACAAGGGACTGAATCTGAGCCTGCATAGCCACTACCTGCCTCGATAACTCCTCATTACTCTGCCGCAGGCTTTCTACCAACGCATCGCTCTGGGCTCCTTATGTCTCACCCTCGGATTGTGGGGTCGATCTTGTCGCAGGACGTCTTGCCATACTAGAATCGCACAAGCTTTAGACAAATCCCAGCCCATCAACTAGAACAAAACTACCCGGTACGGACAAACACACTTAAATATGAACTTCAACTACAAAACTTGCTCTGGGAGTTGTTTTTACCATGACGATGTTATGCTTATCCTAAGATGGTTCACCACCATCATACTAACTCAGGTGCCTAGACCATGAATGCATGTATTTGTATTCTTTTTGACTCAAAACCATGTGTGTACATATGTCATCTTGTAAATCTTTAGCTTGACACGTTGTGCTTATGAAATGTTATGCTGTGCCTGATGTGCTATGCATTCTAAAAAGGCCTTAGTGCATGCCATGGGCGGCGTACACATGAAAATGTTATGCATCCCATACTACATAACATTCCCATGTAATGAGAAAAGAAAACGTGCTAGCCGCATTCATGCGGTGAGGTTATGCATCCCATACTACATAACCCTCACATGTTGCCTCCTATGGTGGATCCATATACAACACATATTATGCATCCCATACTACATAATATGCCCTGTATACTTCTTATGCTCATGAGTGTAGTGTTCGTGCTTCAGCCAAGACGTGCTGATGACATATCGGTGTGTGAATGGTATGATGCCAACTACTAAAGCAGACAAGGGAAAGGTTGCCCAACCATTTGTCAAGCAACCTCCCTCTGATACCAACTGTCACAACCCGCATTTTCTCAACGGTAAAATCGTATCAGAGTAAGAGAAAACAAGTGCCGTGATGCCACGTTGTGCAGGGGATAACTGCACACGCTCAGGCAAACTCCATAACTTAGATTTTAGGGAAACACGTTGATTAATTATGAAAGAAAATCAGTTAAGTTGGATGGCCGCATCCCTCGGCACAGTGGATCAGCTAGTCCACAGGTAAAATTATATCTATACGCAGCAGAAAATACTTTGGTTCAATTAAATTGACACCCTAAATAAGCACGAGAGTCCTCGGGGGGACGACTCATGGTATGCACGACTCTAAGGTGAATATTATAGGTATAAAAGATAGTGTTTTACGCTGAGGAAAAATAGTGTCATTGTTTTAGAAAACATGTTATGCATGAAGTACATATAGCATTACTTTTAGGTTTTAAAATATCTAACATGCAACCTAGCATAAATCCTTCCCAAAAGCAAGTAACCAGCCACGAAAAGGCAAAATCAGCAGTTTAATTTCATATCCAGCATCATAAGGAGCCACCAGTGGGCATCAACAACCTGACACGAACCCACTGGCGAGTATGTATGTCTATACAGAAAAGTAAGGAACTACCTCACAACAAAACGGGGATCAGCTATCTCAGCAACCCTAGAGGCCACCAACAGCCCCTCCAAAAGAACTAGCCGCTGAACTGGCTAGAACCTGGACCTGAGGCATTCAAGAAAGGAACACCTCAGCAAGGAAACAATCAAGAGGTAAAATAGAGCAATAAATTAATTAGCAAAAATAAGAAGAAGGGTTTACCAACCCGGCAACAAACTGCAATAAGCAAAAGAAAAGGGGATGATAGTAAGAAAAGAATGCTGTCAAAAACACCGCAGAGCACACCAAGTGCGAGCAATAAAACCAAAATGCCTTACCAAGAGAGAGCTTGCAATAGCATCAAGACATATTCATATGCCAAAAGAAAGGAAAGCATAATCAGGAAAGGGACTAACAGTCCTAACACGTGAGCAAGTGGCATTGGTCAAAACATGGATCTGAATACATAACCAAAATCAGACCCAAAAAGGGCTAAGGGGTCAAACAGTGGCAGCTTTAGGGTCCCACACACACCAACCCAAACCGGGGCAAAAGATGGTGGCCACAGCTCTCCACATAAAACCACCCCTCCAGAGGCCACCAAAACTCCACCACCTACCCCAACCCAAGAGTCGGCATGCAGAAATTGTAACATCCCATTTCCAACTAGACCCCTAAGTGTGGTTATTGTCCATGACTAGGTCATGAACAAACCCTAGGAAGCCCAAGAAGACCAAGGAAACCTAAGAATGTTGGTGAGACCACTATGGTCTGCAAATAGTAAATTCCTGAACCTTTGTTTAAAGATAACCATGGGGCTTCACCAAGACTTCAAGACCCCACCATGTTCTCATCAAACCATGGTAAGATCCATTAGATCAATAAGGACCCATGGAGGGCAGTCAAAAGGGTTAAGTTGACCCAAGTCAACCCTAACCCTAAATGGGTCAAACCAACCTACTTAGGGTCAATTGACCATCCCCAAGCTAAGTGGACCCCACCCAAGCCCACCTAACCCTAGAGTGAGGTCAATGGGTGTCACCTAGGACCCATTGGGGTCCATCCAAGAGGCTAAGTTGACCAAAGTCAACTCTAACCCTAAGTGGGTCAACCTAGCCTACATTGGGTCAAACTGGCCTACACAAGGGCCAATTGAAGTCCCCTTAGCCAAGTGGACCCCACACATACCTTCATAACCATAGTGAGAGGCCAACGGGTCACCAAGGACCCATTGGGGCCAACCAAAAAGGCTAAGTTGACCAAAGTCAACTCTAGCACTAAAGTAGTCTAGGTACCCTACTTAAGGGTCAAGTGACCTCTAAAGGGCCAATATGTAACGCCCCGAATTTTGTGTGCGAGTCGGTCGCGGAAAAAGAGTTTTGGTGCCTGTAGGGGTACACGGCCTAGGACACGGGCGTGTCCAAGGCCGTGTCTGGCTTGTGATTTTTGGTCGTTTCCAACCCGAGAAGGACACGACCAGGAACACGGCCGGATGACACGGGCGTGTCATCCGACACGGGCGTGTGCCAACCCGTGTCCCTACCCGTGTCCTGATGGGTCGTGTCCGTTGCCGTGGCGGTTATGCGTGACACGCCTACGAACACGGGCGTGTCGAGGATCCCGACACGGGCGTGTCAGGTCAGACACGGGCGTGTCTTGGCCCGTGTGCATTTCTCAGTTCGACGATCGTGCCTGGATCGAGGCACACGGCCTTGGACACGGCCGTGTGCCAAGCCGTGTGCGGCCCAGGTCTGGGGAATTTTGTGCAGATCCGAGCCGTTCATTTTCTTTAATTAGGATCCAATGGCCCAGATTAAATCCTGCTATGTTAAGGCCGGGAATAGGGAGTTATTCCCTCATTTTCACTCCAAAGTTCTCCCCTTCCAAAGTGAGAGAGGAGAGGAAGAAGAAGGAGGTTTCCGGCCGCCGGCGGAGCATTGGAGCACCGTTTCGAAATCGGAGAGCGGATCCGTGGAGGGAAGGTCATTGCGAAGAGTTCTAACCGCGTAGTTTTTCCATGGCGCCAAAACGGACTACAAGGGTAACGATTCTCAACTCGAGCACTTGAATCTCTTTCTTTCTGCATAAGGAATCCCGCTCCCGCGAGTATGCGGTGAGTGCGTGGTGTTCCTTGGGGTTGACGGGAATAGTCCCCCTTGTGTTGCATGTAGAGCCCGGAATCGTAAGTACGGGCATAGGCATTGTGTGTGAAGCCTACCCGGACGTGTTTTGTCTGGATCGGTGATGTTGCATTTGATATGGTTTTGCCGGAGAAGACTCCGTGCTTTGGATTTTTCGGGTTTCTACGCGGTAGATTGCAGCAGGGATCCTTGAAGGTTAGCTTCAAGGCGCACCCGGAAAACTGAGCGGAAACGTGTTCTGCTAACTTGGCGGTCTGGGAACCGGCCTTGATCATAACTGGGTTATGAGATTGTTTTGGGAAATTTGGGATCCGAGAGAAGCTTGGCCCGCGCAAAGTTCCTTAAATTGGACATGCGGCGTGAGCAACGGGCAAGTGGAATTGGACCTAGGCTATGTGGTTCGGTGCGAGAGACCCGAAGACGGGGACTGGCCGTTGGCATAGTCGGAGCCTTAGACGGTGGTCAGAAAGGCTAAATGCTCACATGTTGTTGCCATCCTAGGGATGGTGGTGAATGCACTGATTTGTCAGGGTTCACCATGAATGTGCCCTGAGTGCACGGGGTGTTTGGCCGTGCGAGCCTACACCTGTGGCGAATTATAACTGCAATATATATATTGTTGGGCTAATGTTTTGCAGGGAAAGAGCACCGCCGTCCCGAGTAAGGGGCGGGGTCGTTATAATTTGGTCGGCTTTTAGCTGACCGTTGCTTTATTTGCCACCGTGCGGTGGTATGTGCTTGCAGGTGCTGCGGAGCCGAGCGCCAAATAGCGGGCTGGAGCCCATGTTGCTGTGCTGGCCCTAGAAGGCCGTAGAATAGTTGTTTTTACATTTCTCATGTGTGGCCGGCCTGCGAGCCGATGTATGTAAGACATGTTATATTTATGAACATTTGTAAGGCCATAAGGCCATGTACCTGTTTCAGTGTATTTGGGGTTCGTTCTTGTAGTTGTAAATGTGGACATTCATATTTGATGGATTTAAGTATGGGTTCTTCAACTTTAAAATCTTCCGCTAGAATGCTCTGTGTTTAGGACGTGTAGTATTAATTGGTTGGTTTGATTTATTCATTTAGTAACCCTTCCGACTGTCTGTGGTATATGGCGTCGGGTTCCAGCTGGACCTTCTGTTATATGCCATGCGACGGATGGGGGTGTTACAATTTGGTATCAGACTTCTGGTTACGATCAAGCTTAAATGAATTCGTGGGCGAATTCTTTAAGGGGTGGTGAGCACATGTGTGCGTCATCGTTATAACATTAAAAAGAACCCATGAATGTCCACTTAGGAATGAAAAATACTCGTGGTTGAGGAACCTGCGCGTTCCTATAATTGCTTTTTGCAATTTTGTTTGGTCACTTATTGGTGTTTTGTATGACTATAGGTGACCGGGAGTGGCGTAGAGCCGACAGAACATCTGGTTTCTGAGGATTATAGTGCACCCAGTGGAGCGCTTGATACCCCTCTTTCGTTAGAAACCATAAGAAGGATCGTTGAAGTGGTGCTCGCTATGACTAGTGCACAGCAAGGAAGCAATGTGCAACCTCTTGTCCCCGAGATGACTTCAATGTCGGGTGGTGTGTTGAATCAAATGACATTTAGGAGGCCATCAGGTCAGCCGTTGAATATGTGCTTGGTGCAGGGTACGCACTCAGTTGATGAGTATTTGCAGGCATTCCTTTTGATAAGCCGCTACCCATGCTTTGAGTTGGAGAACGAGAGGTCTATAGTCGATAGATTCTATAGTGGTCTACGTGACGAACTGCGAATTCCACTTCTAGGACCAAAACTAATGGGATTCCGAGCCTTGGTAGAGTCGGCCAGATCTTTGGAAGTGGAAATGGGAAAAATTCACCAGATACCAGTGAGTAGGGTATCGAACTCTGCAATTCCTATGAGGGGTGCATCTTGCAAAATGCTGAAGAAGAAGGTTAGATCATCGACTAGCAAGGTTGCTTACAACTGTCATACTTGTGGAAAGAAAGGACACTTTGCCCGAGAATGTTGGGATGGTGCTCAGAAGATTAAGGAAGCTATGTCAGGAGCAGGTGAGGACTCTGGTACTAAGAAACCACAGTTCAAAGGGCCAAGTTCAAAGTCCGATGTCCGCAGTTGGAATAAGAAGCTGAAGACTTCGAACTCAGCCCCTTCTTCTGGTGCGTCGGGAGCAACTACAAGTCGAGTCCCAAGAGCTTGCTATATCTGCAAAAAAGTGGGACATTTTGCACGTGAGTGTTGGAGTGGACGTGCAAAGTCCGAAAGGAAGTCTGAAGAGTACAAGCTTGGTCAGCAAGAGGACAGAAAGCAAGCAGACGCGGTGACAGGTAAGGTTTAAAATTCTAGCGTTTAGCTTTAGACACTTGTAGTCTTTGTGCATGTTAACCTAGAACCGCTTGTGCTAAGCGTTGTTCTGAATTTCGTTTATCCGGCGCGAGCACCGTTCGTTAAAGGGGGCTTTGTGTCTCCGTTTGCCCAAAGGAATTGTATTACGTGTCGGAATATATCTTCCGATGGCAAAAGTCTTAATGGATGTGTTGTTGACTAGTAGTGCTCGATGCGCGCAGATAGAATCTGTTGCATTTAGGTATGGATTGTGAGTCAAAAGTTTGATTTGCAGGCGTTGTTTCTACCGCTAGGAGAGTTCAACGTGATCTTTAGTATGGTCAGGCTCTCGGAGCAGCAGACATACGTTGATCGAAGTTGCTAGTGGGTCAGTTGAGAGCTAGTCATGAGGTGACTTTCACGGGCATGAAGGGGTCGGGTAAGATTTTGATGTCAGCCCTTCAGGTGTTCCCGGCAGTTCGGTCTGGGGCAGAACTGTATGTCACTCTAGTGTAGACTTCAACGCCTAAACCTAGTTTGGGCAACATCCCAGTTGTGTCCGAATATCCTGATGTGTTTCCAGATGATCTCCCAGGAGCCCCTCCTCAGTGGGAGATAGACTTTACTAAAGAGCTGGTACCGGGTGCCAAACCGGTGTCATGCTCCCCCTATCGGATAGCCCCAAGAGAAAAGGCAGAGTTGAAGGTGCAACTGCAGGAGTTGCTAGAGCAAGGGTATGTGCGTCCAAGTTCGTCGCCTTGGAGCGGACCAGTTCTCTTTGTTAAGAAGAAAGATGGGAGCTTGCAGATTTATATCGATTATCGGGAATTGAACAAACTTACGGAGAAGAACAAATATCCAATCCCGAGGATTGACGATCTATTTGATCAGTTGGTTGGGTCAACTGTATATTCGAAGTTAGATTTGAAGTCTGGTTACTATCAGTTGAGGATAAGGGAGAGCGACATTCCAAAGACAGCATTCAGTACGCGGTTTGGGCATTACGAGTTCACGGTTATGCCGTTTGGGTTGACGAATGCTCCATCCGTGTTTATGGATCTGATGAATAGGACGTTCAGAGAATACTTGGATCAGTTCGTGATAGTATTTATTGATGATATCCTGGTATATTCGCGGTGCGAGGAGGATCACTACAAGCATTTACACATGGTGTTAGAAACATTGAGGAAAAGTCAGTTATATGAAAAGTTCTCCAAGTGTGAATTCTGGTTATCCTCGATAGCGTTCCTTGGTCATGTTGTCAGTGGAGAAGGAATAGCTGTGGATCCGGCGAAGATAGTGGCGATACGGGAGTGGCCTACTTTGACTACGGTGGCAGAGGTCCGGAGTTTTCTGGGACTTACTGGCTACTACAGGCGCTTCGTAGAGAACTTCTCGCGGATAGCACTACCACTAACGACGTTGACAAGAAAGGATCAGAAGTTTGTGTGGTCTCCGAAGTGCGAACAGGCTTTTGAAGAATTGAAGAGGCGGTTGACCACGGCGCCTATTTTATGTTCGCCAAGTGGTACCGAAGGGTTCGAGATTGATAGTGATGCTTCAGGCAGTGGTTTGGGCTGTGTTCTGCTACAGCATGGGAGAGTGATAGCTTAAGGTTCACGAGAGGAATTATCCGGTCCACGACTTAGAGTTAGAGGCCGTGATTTTTTCTCTAAAGCTTTGGAGGCACTATCTGTACGGTGTGAAGGTAGATATTTACACCGATCATAAGAGTTTGAAGTACCTATTGGATCAAAAGGATCTGAACATGAGGCAGAGGAGGTGGATGGAGTTCTTAGGGGACTACACCTTCAAGATACACTATGTGCCTGGGAAGGGAAATGTAGTGGCGGATGAGTTGAGTCGTAAGATTCCCACACGAGCCAACTGGTTATCAGTGCATGATGAGAGATTGGTCCAAGAGTTGGAGGCATTGGAGATAACTTGTGTTGACAAGCAGTCTAGTGCCGAGGCGAAACTGTTTTGGACAGAGGTGCAGTGTGACCTAGCGGATAGAGTTCGACGGGCTTTGGTTCAGGATAGCAGCATGAAGCAAATCCTAGATGGATCTTCGGATGGGTCAAATTCCCAGTTTGTGGTTGAAGATGGGTTGCTAAGGAAGGACGGTCGTCTATGCGTTCCTAGTGCGGATAATAGTCGGGAGGAGTTGATGTATGAGGCTCATCATACCAAATACTCAATCCACCCGGAAAGCACGAAGATGTATAGAGACATGAAGAAATTATTCTGGTGGCCGGGTTTGAAGAAGGATGTGGCGCTTTATGTGGCCAAGTGTCGTACTTGTGCATTGGTGAAGGCGGAATGTCAGAAGCCCGGAGGTTTCTTGAAATCACTTCCTATCCCAGAATGGAAGTTTGACGATATATCTATGGATTTTGTGCACGGTTTGCCGAAGTCGCAGAAAGGAAATGATGCCATTTGGGTGGTCGTAGATAGATTGACAAAGGTGTCGCACTTTATCCCAATGAGAAAGGAAGATCCAGTAGAAAGGTTAGCCAAACTCTACGTGGATAATATTGTACGACTGCATGGTGTGCCTCGCAGTATTGTTAGTGATCGTGATGGACGCTTCACGTCAAATGACTGGAGGTTGGTGCATGGTCTGTTGGGTACTAAGCTAAAGTTCAGCACAGCCTTTCACCCACAGACAGGTGGCCAAACCGAGAGAGTCAACAGAACTATGGAGGACATGCTTCGCATGTGCGTCCTAGATTTCGGGAAGCATTGGGAGGATCACCTGTACATGGTGGAGTTTGCGTACAACAATAGCTTTCAGGCAAGCATTGGAATGGCGCCTTTCGAAGCTTTGTACGGGAGGAAGTGTCGTACGTCGTTGTCTTGGTTGGAGGCAGGCGAATCAAAGTTGTATAAACGTCAAGCGGTGGAAGATGCCACTTCAATGATACGGACAATCCAGGAAAGGCTGAAGATAGCTCAGGATACACAGTCAAAGTACTACAATGCCAAACATAAAAATGTGGAGTTCAACGTTGGCGACATGGTATATTTAAAAATCAAGTCGTTCAAGGGTGTATCGCGGGTTCGACGCTTGAAGAAGCTGAGTCCGAGATACCTTGGACCATTTGAAATCCTGGAGCGTGTTGGCGAGGCGGCGTATAGGTTGAAGCTGTCGACGGAGTTGAGTGGGCTGCATGACGTAGTCCACGTATCGGTGTTGCGTAAGGCAGTGCAAGAGCCTTCACAGATCGTTGCAGACAATCAGGTACCGGTTGATTATGAGTTAACAACAAGGGTCAGACCAGTACGAATTGAAGACGTTGCGGTCAAACGACTCCGCAACAAGGAGGTCAGAATGGTTAAAGTCCGTTGGGATAATTGCGGACGTTAGGAGCTTTCTTGGGAGCGAGAGCAAGCTATGTTGGAGGAATACCCCGAGTTATTCCACTCAGGTATCATTTAGCTTTCGTGTACCTTTGCTTAATTTCGGGACGAAATTCCTTAAGTGGGGGAGATTTGTAACGCCCCGAATTTTGTGTGCGAGTCGGTCGCGGAAAAAGAGTTTTTGGTGCCTGTAGGGTACACGGCCTAGGACACGGGCGTGTCCAAGGCCGTGTCTGGCTGGTGATTTTTGGCCGTTTCCAACCCGAGAAGGACACGGCCAGGAACACGGCCGGATGACACGGGCGTGTCATCCGACACGGGCGTGTGCCAACCCGTGTCCCTACCTGTGTCCTGATGGGTCGTGTCCGTTGCCGTGGCGGTTATGCGTGACACGCCCACGAACACGGGCGTGTCGAGGATCCCGACACGGGCGTGTCAGGTCAGACACGGGCGTGTCTTGGCCCGTGTGCATTTCTCAGTTCGACGATCGTGCCTGGATCGAGGCACACGGCCTTGGACACGGCCGTGTGCCAAGCCGTGTGCGGCCCAGGTCTGGGGAATTTTGTGCAGATCCGAGCCGTTCATTTTCTTTAATTAGGATCCAATGGCCCAGATTAAATCCTGCTCTGTTAAGGCCGGGAATAGGGAGTTATTCCCTCATTTTCTCTCCAAGTTCTCCCCTTCCAAAGTGAGAGAGGAGAGGAAGAAGAAGGAGGTTTCCGGCCGCCGGCGGAGCATTGGAGCACCGTTTCGAAATCGGAGAGCGGATCCGTGGAGGGAAGGTCATTGCGAAGAGTTCTAATCGCGTAGTTTTTCCATGGCGCCAAAACGGACTACAAGGGTAACGATTCTCAACTCGAGCACTTGAATCTCTTTCTTTCTGCATAAGGAATCCCGCTCCCGCGAGTATGCGGTGAGTGCGTGGTGTTCCTTAGGGTTGACGGGAATAGTCCCCCTTGTGTTGCATGTAGAGCCCGGAATCGTAAGTACGGGCATAGGCATTGTGTGTGAAGCCTACCCGGACGTGTTTTGTCTGGATCGGTGATGTTGCATTTGATATGGTTTTGCCGGAGAAGACTCCGTGCTTTGGATTTTTCGGGTTTCTACGCGGTAGATTGCAGCAGGGATCCTTGAAGGTTAGCTTCAAGGCGCACCCGGAAAACTGAGCGGAAACGTGTTCTGCTAACTTGGCGGTCTGGGAACCGGCCTTGATCATAACTGAGTTATGAGATTGTTTTGGGAAATTTGGGATCCGAGAGAAGCTTGGCCCGCGCAAAGTTCCTTAAATTGGACATGCGGCGTGAGCAACGGGCAAGTGGAATTGGACCTAGGCTATGTGGTTCGGTGCGAGAGACCCGAAGACGGGGACTGGCCGTTGGCATAGTCGGAGCCTTAGACGGTGGTCAGAAAGGCTAAATGCTCACATGTTGTTGCCATCCTAGGGATGGTGGTGAATGCACTGATTTGTCAGGGTTCACCATGAATGTGCCCTGAGTGCACGGGGTGTTTGGCCGTGCGAGCCTACACCTGTGGCGAATTATAACTGCGATATATATATTGTTGGGCTAATGTTTTGCAGGGAAAGAGCACCGCCGTCCCGAGTAAGGGGCGGGGTCGTTATAATTTGGTCGGCTTTTAGCTGACCGTTGCTTTATTTGCCACCGTGCGGTGGTATGTGCTTGCAGGTGCTGCGGAGCCGAGCGCCAAATAGCGGGCTGGAGCCCATGTTGCTGTGCTGGCCCTAGAAGGCCGTAGAATAGTTGTTTTTACATTTCTCATGTGTGGCTGGCCTGCGAGCTGATGTATGTAAGACATGTTATATTTATGAACATTTGTAAGGCCATAAGGCCATGTACCTGTTTCAGTGTATTTGGGGTTCGTTCTTGTAGTTGTAAATGTGGACATTCATATTTGATGGATTTAAGTTTGGGTTCTTCAACTTTAAAATCTTCCGCTAGAATGCTCTGTGTTTAGGACGTGTAGTATTAATTGGTTGGTTTGATTTATTCATTTAGTAACCCTTCCGACTGTCTGTGGTATATGGCGTCGGGTTCCAGCTGGACCTTCTGTTATATGCCATGCGACGGATGGGGGTGTTACACAATACAACCCTACCTATGCCTCAAGGGAGGCCAATGGGTCACCAAGGACCCATTTGGGCCAACCTCAAAGACCAAATTGACCTAAGTCAACCCTAGCCTAGGTTTGGGTCAAGCTAACCCAAATGGGCTAACTCAAGCTCAAGCCCAACTCACTTGGGCTAACAATATTTTGGTGGATGAAATAAACATGTGGGCTGCCAATGTGAGATTTACCAGCCAACTTAGTGACTAGGAGAGAGAGAGAGAGAGAATCTCAAAATAAAAGAATAATTTAGGAGAGAGAAAGGGGTATATTTACGGGTATTTAGTGGAATAAGCCACTTGGACCCATGCCATCAGCCCCCACATGGGCTGGCCGACCCTTGGAAGTCATGAGAAGGAGCTGGAATGGAGTGCGACCCACCCATGCATGCATGGTGACAAAAACAAGGCAAACCCTCCACCTCTCACATAGGAATTATCACCCACCCACCTCTATACTTCATCTTCTCACTCTCTCCCTCCCCCCTTTCAGTTTCACCACTCTCAGAACAAGGAGAGCAGTAGCAGAGAGAGAGAGAAACCAAGCTTTGGCCGTGAAAACCAAGGGAGAAGCGCCGCCGCCGCCGCAATGGTTCCCCGCCGCTCCTCACGTCGCAAGGCCGCCGAGAAGGTCCTCCCTCACCTCTCCCTTCATGCTTAGATCTTAGGAATATCTAGGTTAGGGTTCTGGATCAAATAAGCCGAGCCCAGCACTTCTTTTTTCGCCATTAATGGCATTTTTGAAGCTCTATGGTGAGGTGGCGCCGCCACCTCCGGCCGCCCTAGCCGCCGGAAAAGCTCGCCCCCACCACCGTGAGGGGAGAGGAGAAGTTGGCCGGTGGAGGCGCCGCCGGAGGCGGCCGGGAAAAGCCCAGTGAAACTCGGGCTGGCATGCAGGCGGTTTGGGGAAGAAACACAGAAGCCGTCGGATTTGCTTTAGGATTAGTGCCATGCAACATTTGAAATTCTGGATTATTTAATTTGTGAATAGTGTATTTTGTGTCCTTTTTATATCCGAATTTTGCATGTCAGATTTTAGGGCCCTTACAGCCTTTTTCATAAAATGTTCTCAACATGCAAATTGTAGGTCTTGGAGTCACCTTTAATTTGATATGTTACACATAATTTATGGTTAAGTCTACTGCCCTATAGAGCAATATTCCTAGGGCTGGTCCTAGAGTAGGGCAGAAACTAAAATGGGTGCCCTGCCCAAACCATAAGTCCAAATGGACTGACATTTTGATCAGGTGGCCTAATTAGGTATATCTAGGCCCTACCCAAACATAGGAATTTTTTGGGGAAAATAAGTATATAGTTTTAGTCCAAATATGATAAATTAAATATTGTTGATATTTGGAGCATATCAACTCCACAATGCCCCAAATTTTGGTGGCCTGCCCTTAGGAGTATGTTAGACTTATGGTAGAAATATTAGACAAATTAACCCTCTGCATGTTGAGATATCGCACATGCAAGATCTAAAAATTAAATGGCCTTGGGCTGCAAATAGCAAAATGCAGAAATTTGAAAGTGATGCCCAAGCCCATACAGAGGCCCAAATGACCTGAGGGTTTGGGGAGTAACTGGTTTAGGGCATATTTAGGTCCTGCCCAAAAATGGGATTAATTGGAATTAAAATTAGGGTGTAATTACCAAATTACCCCTAGCCTTGTTTAGGTGATTCTTGGAGTAGTTCAACTCCAAAAGGCCCCAATTTTTGGTGGCATGTCCATGCGGACATTATTATGGCATGGTTAAATGTTTAGCCCACATGGATCACAGCAAGTTAGGGAAACCCCTTGCATGTGTTGGCTTGTAAAGGACTTGGTGTGCTTATAGCCAAAAGAAGAAAAAAATAAAATATTGAAGGCACAGCCCATTTTAGACCACTGACTTAGTATTACTTTAAGTACCCTCCTCTCTTTGGGGAAAATAGATGAATTAGGGTTGACTTACCCTTGGACCCAAGTTCACACCCTAAGGATGGACCTTTAGGGGGTTGTGAAGGACATAGGGGCAAATGCCCTTGTATGGCCTTGTAAATCAGTAGAGAGTTAGTTTAGATATGTTTAAGCATCTGGTTGAAATATTAGGGAATTTTAAAGTAGTTAAGTAACTCCAAAGTCAAACCCTAGTTTTAGGGTAGAAGCACTAATAGGTCAAAATGGTAACTTAACCTCATCTAAAAACTGTGAAAATGGGGTAGAATGAATATTAGGGTGAGTTGAACCCCTAGATATTTTTAGTGGAATTTTATGGATTATATTCATGGTAGTTCCTTTGTTAATTATCAAAGTATCCAATTCAGTATTTGATTTAATTTGATCATTTAGTTTAATTGAAATCTAGTAGAACTTGGCCAGTAGAGGTTTTTGACATAAATAGAGGTCTCTGAATTTTATTATAATTTTTAAAGGATTTTATATATTGCTTCCTTCATAAATATTGTAAACGTCATACTTGGTAAATAAATCATTTAAAAAGTAATTTAACTTGTAAAAATATGAATTTTGGCCATTGATGATTTTAGGATGATATCTACTGTTAGGAATTTAATTAGGAATTTTTGAAGTATATTCATAGTACTTGATTCACAATTATGCCCTTGTAGATTTGTGTATTGAATTTATTTAGAATTAAATATTCTGTGAAAAATCATGAAAGTTTGGCCAATGCTAATTTTAGGATTTTAGTAGTGTAATATATTTATCTCAAATTATTTGGATGACAATTTCAAGTAGTTGATTTACAAATCTTGGAATATGAGAATTTACTGCAAAAATAATTTTAGGCCCCATAAATGTTTGTGTAAAATGTCAAATTTGGAAATTGTGGCTTTTGGATATATGGAATTTTATCATGAATTTATGGAACATTAATGATGTCTAAAATGTATACTTCATGATCAACTCGACTCTAATTGGCCCTTGTAATAAATTATTTAAATAGAAGATTAATTGAGGAAAATACAATATTCGGGAATTAAATCATTTATGTCATGATAGGACCCCAGTAATAATCCTAGGTCATTCGGATGAAAACTCGAAGGACATCCTATCATGAACATCACTTAGTATAGGTCGGTCTGCAAATAGTAATTTGGGGAAAAGTTGTATTAGGATAAGGGTTGGAATATGGTGGAGTTATTCGTGTTGAATTGTTTGAATAAAAGTGGATGAGTCACCTAGAAAGTTCTAAGGAGTGGTGGGAATCGCGTGGATGTGTGTTAGAAGGTAAGCGAGTTCGACGAAAGATCGTCGTGCCCGCGAGAGTGAAAGGTCTAAACTATCTTAGGATTAGCCTATCGCAATATGAGAAGGTAATGGGTAAAGGAAATCAACCAATAATATTAATAAGTACCTTGCGAAAGGGAACGCTGGGCGTAATCCCAACACAGTTCCTAGTGCCCCTTGAGAGCCCTTCACAGGGAATACCGGGGGCAGTTCTGGTTTAACGTAAACCTTAAAGAACAAATCAAAAGAGTAATTTAGTAAATAGGGTTTCACACTGCACTCACTAGTTGGACAAATATTGAAAATGGTTAAGTCATCCCGAGGTGTTCAAAGGGGCGCCATCCCGCGGTGTTCAAAGGGATGAGATTTGGAATAAGAGACGGACGTTTCGGTCTGGCGAGCTTTGGCTCGGTTGATACTTGTGACGGACGGGATGGTCCGGGGAGCTTTGGCTCGGTTGATACTTGTGATGGACGGGATGGTCCGGGGAGCTTTGGCTCGGTTCTGATATGATAAACTTGCATGTGCATAAATCTATGTGGTGGGGCATGCGGTACTGGCCGTTCATCACACCGATGGCAGTACGGTACACCAGGCGGTTGTGAGAGTTAGAGGGGCCAGTGGTTTGTTTTACACTGCGGTCTGGAGGACGACCCCCGATAACGCACATCCGACCCAACAAGACTGACGGGTTGTCAGCAAAGTACGTACGCAAGACTCTAGAGTGCACCTTGGACGTGTACAGAGGCGTATGAGAGGGGTCTAAGGCTTGGTAGTGTGCATACCGCCCTAGAAGCGGAGACGCCCGCTCCGCTGCTGCCGTAGCCACAGCGGTGGTACCCGAGAGTGATGCTAGCTCTCAAAAAGTGGGAACTAAAGGTCTGTGTGCACAGAGTCGGGTGTGTGTGTTGCACTTGCATGTCCATCATACCCACTTGCATGTCATAGCATAATCGATTCATTTAACCCTGACACCTAAAGTATAAGTGGTATGGGACGCTTATACATTAGGCCCTGCAAAACGACCCCTTGGTCTATAAGCTTGTGTGGGCAAGTTTATAAATTAAGGTTATTTCAATATTTATATGCTGCTTGTGATAACCGACACCCCAACGTATAAAGTGGTATGAGACATTTTATACGATGGGAGCCTTGTAGAAGATCCCTTTGCTTATGTGTATTCACATAAGTGAAGGTTATATTCCTTTCTTACTTTACTCATTATAACCTGATTATAAATTACTAGCTAGGTCCCCCTATCACCTGTTTTTGATTTCACTCCTCTTTCACGTCCTTTCCTTTCTTCCTCCCCGCTCGGTGCCTAGGAGCATGGGGGAAGGGGTGGGGGACGATAGGGCTTAGTCTTTTAGACTAATGTTTTTCGAACCACATCATATTAGGGGATCGTGGAGTCGAGTATGGAGGAGCATCCCAGGAGACCGGTGCAATTGGAGATAGGGCAGTCTAGCTCAGGAGTACAGCCAGCTGGGACCGTGAGTTTTGACTTCTAGTAGTTGTTTTGTTTTGCTTCCGCATGAGAGATCTGTAGTGAGGATATTGATGTACCGGGCTTCAGCCCTTTTTATTTCTGTACACTTTACTATTCTATGGACACTCCCTTCGTGGAGATTTGTATATATATGTGATATACTGTGGACTTGTCTTCTCTTGTACTGCTACTTTTGTGTCAGCTGCGATCGATTTGGCCGGCAGGATCGGCGTCTTGTAGTGATGACCTTCCCGGGTGCGAAGGTGTCACTGCAAGGCGGCGGTTCTGGGCCTAAGACCCCGGGGTTTTAAAAAGAAAAAAAAAGAGGGGGTCTTACAAGTGGTATCAGAGCGCAAACCTCGATCCAAAAGTAACAGTCCACAACCCCTGGGTCACCCCCGCGCGAGTTTAGTTTGGGGACAAACTAAGCAGCGGAAGCAGTGGTATGCCCATGTGGGGATCACATATATAATTGTCCATTTTAGTTAAGGTTGAAAAAGTTCTGACGATAAATTTTGTGACGCAACCTCCAGTACTGCCTACACAGATTCCAGAAGTTGCATCACCGCCGCCGGTTCCCACTCAATTCCTACAGTCTGACATGGGAAAGACTCTGACGGCTATCCTGGAAGCCTTCAGGAACCAACAGGCCCCGGCTCCGCAGCCTATTCCGGGAGCCAACTGGCTCAGCATCTCTCGAGGACTCTCTCCCCCATCCTACTTGGGGACAGAGGGGGTAGTTCGGATAGAGGAATGGCTAGACATCATGGAGGAGATGCTGACAGGGATACGGAGCCCTTGGGAGGAGAGGGTGCCACTGGTTGTTTCCTGCTTGGAGTCCCATGCCAAGCGGTGGTGGAAGACAGTTCTGGAGACTACCTTTGCTGATAGGGAGGCTGCCGAGTTGACGCGGGAGGAGTTTAGGCTCATGATGTTGGAGCACTTTGTTCCACAGTCGGCCCGAGATGAGCTGGAGGACCGCTTCTTGCAGTTGAAGCAAGGTTCCAGGACGGTGGTGGAATACCATCGATAATTCAACCATCTGGCCCGTTTTGCAGACTCCTACCGGCTAGATGAGGCAGCGTACACCAAGAGGTTCTACAAAGGTTTACGGGAAGACATGAGGGATGCACTTCTTTTCGTTTCGGACGGGCCTATCACTCGTATTCTGGAGATGGCAAAAAGGTTAGAGGCAGATTGGCTCACCACCAGAGGTCGGAAACGGCCAACGGAGGATCAGAGCTGGGGAGCCCGAAACGATCAGCGGCGAGGTCGTGCGCCAGAGGTACAAAAGGTGGAGGATCAGCCTCGACAGGAGGTGAGGCAGGAGCCAAGGGGGCAGGTGACGATGGCCCCTCAGCCTATTCAGATGAGAGATGTGCAGAGACCGGGAGGTGGGGCTTACACTCCGTCGGAATGTTACCACTGCCATCAGGTGGGGCACATCAAGAGAAACTGTCCCGTGAGAGGGATGCCTCCACCAGCACCACAGATTGCCCCACCGACTCAGCATTTTGGAGGCCGAGGACGTGGCCAAGGATGCAGATATCAGGGTAGAGATCGCAGGCCGGTAGGACAGCAGATTTATGCACTGGACCTGGCTCAACCTAGGAACCCGGAGCAAGTTATTACAGTTACGACCAAAAGTTTTCCTTTTTTTTACTTAACTTCTTTTCTTCCTAGAAAAGTAGTTTCATGAACTTGAATTATTAAAGACTAGGCAGTAAAACCAGAAAATAGAACTCTAAGCAAATATTCAATCTCAGGCATCGTCTTCATTTGCGGGAAGCCCGCACACACTCTCTTCGACACGGGTGCTTCGCACTCATTTGTGTCGGAGACCTTTATCCAAGGGTTAGGAGGCGTGGAGAGGATCACCGCCCAGATGTTACGGATGCGGCTACCTGACGGGTCGGAGCTGTTCGCATCATCCCATTGCAACCTTGAGGCATGGATAGGCGGAAAACCCTTCGAAGCTCCAGCGACAATTCTGTTGCTGCCTCCAAGCCCAGACAGATGGGCAAACAGAGCGTACAAACCGGACACTGGAGGACCTGCTGAGACTGTGTATTGTGGACCGTGGAGAGCCCTGGGAGAGGATGTTGCCCCTAGTGGAGTTTTCGTACAATAACAGTCATCAGTCTAGTAGACAGATGGCTCCATATGAGGCGTTGTATGGGCGAAATGTAGGACTCCGTTGTCTTGGATACAAGACGAGGGTCCAAAGATTGTGGGCACGGACTCTATCGTGGATACTGAGGTGCAGGTACGACTGATACGGGATAGAATGCTGGAGGCGCAGAGCAGGCAGGAGAAGTATTATGACGCTCGACATCGTCTAGTGGAATTTCAGGCAGGGGATCGGGTGTTCTTGAAGATCCAGCCGATGCATGGGGTTTCACGAGTACGTGGTGGGCGGAAGAAGCTTAGCCCGAGGTACATGGGGCCGTTCAAAATCCTGGAGCGGATCGGTCCATTAGCTTACCGGCTGGAGCTGTCACCGGAGCTGGCCGGCTTGCATGACGTCTTTCACGTGTCTTCACTCAGGAGGGCTCTACTACGCCCGGAGTTGCAGATTACGGCCACTGATCGGCCGGTAGCTTCGGATCGATCTGTATATTTGGAGCCGATACGGATCGACGACCAGGGGATACGAGTCTTGCGCCGCAAGAAGATCCCGCTAGTCAAGGTCCTGTGGAGGAACCACGGACGAGAGGAGCATACTTGGGAGCCACAGGGCCTGATGCAGGAAAGATATCCGGAGCTATTTAGTCAGGTATACCTCACAACCTCTCAACATGTTCATTTTACTTTCCTGTTTTTAAACTAGTAAGGCTACTCTAGGAAGAGTAGAGGCTAATCTTTTGTTTATTGGGGTCTTGGCTTTGCCAATTGGGCGAATTGGTCATATATCTAGGTCTTTCCTTTAAACCCCACTTAGCAAACATGGCGTCGAAATGTAATCTTCCACTTCTTATGGGATGTTACAAGTTTCTTTTCTTCGGTAGAAATTCCCGTAGGCCTAACCTGGATTTCGGGGACGAAATCTTTGTTTTGTTTATTTGGATTTGTAACATCTCATTTCCAACTAGACCCCTAAGTGTGGTTATTGGCCATTACTAGGTCATGACCAAACCCTAGGACGCCCAAGAAGACCAAGGAAACCTAAGAATGTGGGTGAGACCACTATGGTCTGCAAATAGTAAATTCCTGAACCTTTGTTTAAAGATAACCATGGGGCTTCACCAAGACTTCAAGACCCCACCATGTTCTCATCAAACCATGGTAAGATCCATTAGATCAATAAGGACCCATGGAGGGCAGTCAAAAGGGTTAAGTTGACCCAAGTCAACCCTAACCCTAAATGGGTCAAACCAACCTACTTAGGGTCAATTGACCATCCCCAAGCTAAGTGGACCCCACCCAAGCCCACCTAACCCTAGAGTGAGGTCAATGGATCACCTAGGACCCATTGGGGTCCACCCAAGAGGCTAAGTTGACCAAAGTCAACTCTAACGCTAAGTGGGTCAACCTAGCCTACATTGGGTCAAACTGGCCTACACAAGGGCCAATTGAAGTCCACTTAGCCAAGTGGACCCCACACATACCTTCATAACCATAGTGAGATGCCAACGGGTCACCAAGGACCCATTGGGGCCAACCAAAAAGGCTAAGTTGACCAAAGTCAACTCTAGCCCTAAAGTAGTCAAGGTACCCTACTTAAGGGTCAAGTGACCTCTAAAGGGCCAATACAACCCTACCTAGGCCTCAAGGGAGGCCAATGGGTCACCAAGGACCCATTTGGGCCAACCTCAAAGACCAAATTGACCTAAGTCAACCCTAGCCTAGGTTTGGGTCAAGCTAACCAAAATGGGCTAACTCAAGCTCAAGCCCAACTCACTTGGGCTAACAATATTTTGGTGGATGAAATACATGTGGGCTGCCAATGTGAGATTTACCAGCCAACTTAGTAACTAGGAGAGAGAGAGAGAGAGAATCTCAAAATTAAAGAATAATTTAGGAGAGAGAAAGGGGTATATTTAAGGGTATTTAGTGGAATAAGCCACTTGGACCCATGCCATCAGCCCCCACATGGGCTGGCCGACCCTTGGAAGTCATGAGAAGGAGCTGGAATGGAGTGGGACCCACCCATGCATGCATGGTGACAAAAACAAGGCAAACCCTCCACCTCTCACATAGGAATTATCACCCACCCACCTCTATACTTCATCTTCTCACTCTCTCCCTCCCCCCTTTCAGTTTCACCACTCTCAGAACAAGGAGAGCAGCAGCAGAGAGAGAGAGAAACCAAGCTTTGGCCGTGAAAACCAAGGGATAAGCGCCGCCGCTGCCGCAATGGTTCCCCGCCGCTCCTCACGTCGCAAGGCCGCCGAGAAGGTCCTCCCTCACCTCTCTCTTCATGCTTAGATCTTAGGAATATCTAGGTTATGGTTCTGGATCAAATAAGCCGAGCCCAGCACTTCTTTTTCCGCCATTAATGGCATTTTTGAAGCTCTCGGGTGAGGTGGCGCCGCCACCTCCGGCCGCCCTAGCCGCCGGAAAATCTCGCCCCCACCACCGTGAGGGGAGAGGAGAAGTTGGCCGGTGGAGGCGCCGCCGGAGGCGGCCGGGAAAAGCCCCGTGAAACTCGGGCTGGCATGCAGGCGGTTTGGGGAAGAAACACAGCAGCCGTCGGATTTGCTTTAGGATTAGTGCCATGCAACATTTGAAATTCTGGATTATTTAATTTGTGAATAGTGTATTTTGTATCCTTTTTATATCCGAATTTTGCATGTCAGATTTTAGGGCCCTTACAGCCTTTTTCATAAAATGTTCTCAACATGCAAATTGTAGTTCTTGGAGTCACCTTTAATGTGATATGTTACACATAATTGTTGGTTAAGTCTACTGCCCTATAGAGCCATTTTCCTAGGGCTGGTCCTAGAGTAGGGCAGAAACTAAAATGGGTGCCCTGCCCAAACCCTAAGTCCAAATGGGCTGAAATTTTGGGCAGGTGGCCTAATTAGGTATATCTAGGCCCTACCCAAACATAGGAATTTGTGGGGAAAATAAGTATATAGTTTTAGTCCAAATATGATAAATTAAATATTGTTGATATTTGGAGCATATCAACTCCACAATGCCCCAAATTTTGGTGGCCTGCCCTTAGGAGTATATTAGACTTATGGTAGAAATATTAGACAAATTAACCCTCTGCATGTTGAGATATCGCACATGCAAGATCTAAAAATTAAATGGCCTTGGGCTGCAAATAGCAAAATGCAGAAATTTGAAAGTGATGCCCAAGCCCATCCAGAGGACCAAATGACCTGAGATTTTGGGGAGTAACTGGTTTAGGGCATATTTAGGTCCTGCCCAAAAATGGGATTAATTGGAATTAAAATTAGGGTGTAATTACCAAATTACCCCTAGGCTTGTTTAGGTGATTCTTGTAGTAGTTCAACTCCAAAAGGCCCCAATTTTTGGTGGCATGTCCATGCGGACATTATTAGGGCATGGTTAAATGTTTAGCCCACATGGATCACAGCAAGTTAGGGAAACCCCTTGCATGTGTTGGCTTGTAAAGGACTTGGTGTGCTTATAGCCAAAAGAAGAAAAAAAATTAAATATTGAAGGCACAGACCATTTTAGACCACTGACTTAGTATTACTTTAAGTACCCTCCTCTCTTTGGGGAAAATAGATGAATTAGGGTTGACTTACCCTTGGACCCAAGTTCACACCCTAAGGATGGACCTTTAGGGGGTTGTGAAGGACATAGGGGCAAATGCCCTTGTATGGCCTTGTAAATCAGTAGAGAGTTAGTTTAGATATGTTTAAGCATCTGGTTGAAATATTAGGGAATTTTGAAGTAGTTAAGTAACTCCAAAGTCAAACCCTAGTTTTAGGGTAGAAGCACTAATAGGTCAAAATGGTAACTTAACCTCATCTAAAAACTGTGAAAATGGGGTAGAATGAATATTAGGGTGAGTGGAACCCCTAGATATTTTTATTGGAATTTTATGGATTATATTCATGGTAGTTCCTTTGTTAATTATCAAAGTATCCAATTCAGTATTTGATTTAATTTGATCATTTAGTTTAATTGGAATCTAGTAGAACTTGGCCAGTAGAGGTTTTTGACATAAATAGAGGTCTCTGAATTTTATTATAATTTTTAAAGGATTTTATATATTGCTTCCTTCATAAATATTGTAAAGGTCATACTTGGTAAATAAATCATTTAAAAAGTAATTTAACTTGTAAAAATATGAATTTTGGCCATTGATGATTTTAGGATGATATCTACTGTTAGGAATTTAATTAGGAATTTTTAAGTATATTCATAGTACTTGATTCACAATTATGCACTTGTAGATTTGTGTATTGAATTTATTTAGAATTAAATATTCTGTGAAAAATCATGAAAGTTTGGCCAATGCTAATTTTAGGATTTTAGTAGTGTAATATATTTATCTCAAATTATTTGGATGACAATTTCAAGTAGTTGATTTACAAATCTTGGAATATGAGAATTTACTGCAAAAATAATTTTAGGCCCCATAAATGTTTGTGTAAACTGTCAAATTTGGAAATTGTCGCTTTTGGATATATGGAATTTTATCATGAATTTATGGGACATTAATGATGTCTAAAATGTATACTTCATGATCAACTCGACTATAATTGGCCCTTGTAATAAATTATTTAAATAGAAGATTAATTGAGGAAAATACAATATTCGGGAATTAAATCATTTATGTCATGATAGGACCCCAGAAATAATCCTAGGTCATTCGGATGAAAACTCGAAGGACATCCTATCATGAACATCACTTAGTATAGGTCGGTCTGCAAATAGTAATTTGGGGAAAAGTTGTATTAGGATAAGGGTTGGAATATGGTGGAGTTAGTCGTGTTGAATTGTTTGAATAATAGTGGATTAGTCACCTAGAAAGTTCTAAGGAGTGGTGGGAATCGCGTGGATGTGTGTTAGAAGGTAAGCGAGTTCGACGAAAGATCGTCGTGCCCGCGAGAGTGAAAGGTCTAAACTACCTTAGGATTAGCCTATCGCAATATGAGAAGGTAATGGGTAAAGGAAATCAACCAATAATATTAATAAGTACCTTGCGAAAGGGAACGCTGGGCGTAATCCCAACACAGTTCCTAGTGCCCCTTGAGAGCCCTTCACAGGGAATACCGGGGGATGTCCTGGGTTAACGTAAACCTTAAAGAACAAATCAAAAGAGTAATTTAGTAAATAGGGTTTCACACTGCACTCACTAGTTGGACAAGTATTGGAAATGGTTAAGTCGTCCCGAGGTGTTCAAAGGGGCGCCATCCCGCGGTGTTCAAAGGGATGAGATTTGGAATAAGAGACGGACGTTTCGGTCCGGCGAGCTTTGGCTCGGTTGATACTTGTGACGGACGGGATGGTCCGGGGAGCTTTGGCTCGGTTGATACTTGTGACGGACGGGATGGTCCGGGGAGCTTTGGCTCGGTTCTGATACGATAAACTTGCATGTGCATAAATCTAGTGGCGGGGCATGCGGTACTGGCCATTTGTCACACCGATGGCAGTACGGTGCACCAGGCGGTTGTTAGAGTTAGAGGGGCCAGTGGTTTGTTTTACACTGCGGTCTGGAGGACGACCCCCGATAACGCACATCCGACCCAACAAGACTGACGGGTTGTCAGCAAAGTACGTACGCAAGACTCTAGAGTGCACCTTGGACGTGTACAGAGGCGTATGAGAAGGGTCTAAGGCTTGGTAGTGTGCATACCGGCCTAGAAGCGGAGACGCCCGCTCCGCTGCTACCGTAGCCACAGCGGTGGTACCCGAGAGTGATGCTAGCTCTCAAAAAGTGGGAACTAAAGGTCTGTGTGCACAGAGTCGGGTGTGTGTGTTGCACTTACATGTCCATCATACCCACTTGCATGTCATAGCATAATCGATTCATTTAACCCTAACACCTAAAGTATAAGTGGTATGGGACGCTTATACATTAGGCCCTGCAAAACGACCCCTTGGTCTATAAGCTTGTGTGGGCAAGTTTATAAATTAAGGTTATTTCAATATTTATATGCTGCTTGTGATAACCGACAGCCCAACGTATAAAGTGGTATGGGACATTTTATACGATGGGAGCCTTGTAGAAGATCCCTTTGCTTATGTGTATTCACATAAGTGAAGGTTATATTCCTTTCTTACTTTACTCATTATAACCTGATTATAAATTACTAGCTAGGTCCCCCTGTCACCTGTTTTTGATTTCTCTCCTCTTTCACGTCCTTTCCTTTCTTCCTCCCCGCTCGGTGCCTAGGAGCATGGGGGAAGGGGTGGGGGACGATAGGGCTTAGTCTTTTAGACTAATGGTTTTCGAACCACATCATATTAGGGGATCGTGGAGCCGAGTATGGAGGAGCATCCCAGGAGACCGGTGCAATTGGAGATATGGCAGTCTAGCTCAGGAGTACAGCCAGCTGGGACCGTGAGTTTTGACTTCTAGTAGTTGTTTTGTTTTGCTTCCGCATGAGAGATCTGTAGTGAGGATATTGATGTACCGGGCTTCAGCCCTTTTTATTTCTGTACACTTTACTATTCTATGGACACTCCCTTCGTGGAGATTTTTATATATATGTGATATACTGTGGACTTGTCTTCTCTTGTACTGCTACTTTTGCGTCAGCTGCGATCGATTTGGCCGGCAGGATCGGCGTCTTGTAGTGATGACCTTCCCGGGTGCGAAGGTGTCACCGCAAGGCGGCGGTTCTGGGCCTAAGACCCCGGGGTTTTAAAAAGAAAACAAAAAGAGGGGGTCTTACAGAAATTAGCCGAACACCCAATGCCTCCCCCTAGGGAAAAAGTCACTCTAACAATCCTAAGAAACACACGAACCCAAGACAAAAAACGTCAGGTCCAGCAGACGCTGCCTTGCATGCCTAACCCGAACCAACCCTGAGTCTACCTGACCCCAAAACAAGCGCATCACCAGTGTCGACACGATGTGTCGACACCACGACAAGCCGGTGTTGACACAAGGTGTCGACACACCCGCGGCCGGTGTCGACACCAAGTGTCGACACAAAAGCGGCCGGTGTCGACACAAGGTGTCGACACTGCCGCGGCTGGTGTGGACACCAAGTGTCGACACCACTGCAGCCGGTGTCGACACCTTGTGTCGACACTGCCGCTGCTGGTGTCGACACCAAGGGTCGACACCACTGCGGATGGTGTCGACACATGGTGTCGACACTGCCGATGCTGGTGTCAACACCAAGTGTCGACACCACTGCAGCCGGTGTCGACACAAGGTGTCGACACTGCCGCTGCTGGTGTCGACACCAAGTGTCGACACCACTGCGGCCTGTGTCGACACAAGGTGTCGACACTGCCGCTGCTGGTGTCGACACCAAGTGTCGACACCACTGCGGCCTGTGTCGACACATGGTGTCGACATTGCCGCTGCTGGTGTCGACACCAAGTGTCGACACCACGACTGGCCGGTGTCGACACCAAGTGCCGACACCAAGACTGGCCGGTGTCGACATAACAGTGTCAACACCCCAGCTGGCTACAGGAGCCAGATCCAGCAAACGACGAAAAAATGAGAACGGGGATTCTCTCTCTCTCTCGAGTACAACCTCCATCGGCAATGATAACTACTCGACCTAGACCGAACCAAAACTGTCCCGAATAGACACAACCCCTCAGGAAAACTGAGATTTAACTGGAACCTTCTACACTAACCACGGTATAATCGGGAACAAGTGTAAGGCCCCTAGCCGATCCAACGTGACAGCGTCACGGCTCCGCTCTAGGCGACCTACCGGGCTGCAGCCCAAGCACCCCAACCCCTCTCCATCCACAGGCGGGTGTTGGTGGCCACAACCTCCCTTTCATGAGGTAAACTCGATAGTCAAGCCCGCACTACGGGGACTTCCCAGGAGGTCACCCATCCCAGTACTACTCCAGCCCGAGCACGCTTAACTATGGAGTTCTTTCAACTCTCATCACCAATTGAGCTGCA
The DNA here is from genome assembly GCA_039583875.1 of Platanthera guangdongensis. NCBI lineage: Eukaryota > Viridiplantae > Streptophyta > Magnoliopsida > Asparagales > Orchidaceae > Platanthera > Platanthera guangdongensis. Next base: position 122,672,825 of record CM077158.1, on the reverse strand, counting down.
GCTCAATTGCTGATGAGTGTTGAAAGAACTCCATAGTTAAGCGTGCTCGGGCTGGAGTAGTACTGGGATGGGTGACCTCCTGGGAAGTCCCGTAGTGCGGGCTTGACTATCGAGTTTACCTCATCAAAGGGAGGTTGTGGCCACCAACAACCGCCCGTGGAGGAGAGGGGTTGGGGTGCTTGGGCTGCAGCCCGGTAACGACGCCTAGAGCGGAGCCGTGACGCTGTCTCGTTGGATCGGCTAGGGTCGTTACAAAAAAAAGTGCACTTTTATTGTAAGGCCCCTAGCCGATCCAACGTGACAGCGTCACGGCTCCGCTCTAGGCGACCCTACCGGGCTGCAGCCCAAGCACCCCAACCTCTCCCTCCACGGGCGGGTTGTTGGTGGCCACAGCCTCCCTTTGATGAGGTAAACTCGATAGTCAAGCCCGCACCACGGGGACTTCCCAGGAGGTCACCCATCCCAGTACTACTCCAGCCCGAGCACGCTAACTATGGAGTTCTTTCAACTCTCATCACCATTGAGCTGCAGCTCAATTGGTGATGAGAGTTGAAAGAACTCCATAGTTAAGCGTGCTCGGGCTGGAGTAGTACTGGGATGGGTGACCTCCTGGGAAGTCCCCGTGGTGCGGGCTTGACTATCGAGTTTACCTCATCAAAGGGAGGCTGTGGCCACCAACAACCCGCCCGTGGAGGGAGAGGGGTTGGGGTGCTTGGGCTGCAGCCCGGTAGGGTCGCCTAGAGCGGAGCCGTGACGCTGTCACGTTGGATCGGCTAGGGGCCTTACAACAAGCCTAGCATACACCTAAGATCCAAACAAGAAAGAGATAAAAATTAATTCGAACGAAAGACAAAGATCAGCTTTGGCAAGGATGAGGGGACATCACTTGCCTAAATACAAGAAAACTTGGTCGGCGGCCTCCCCCGCTCACGGCTCTGGCCGCAGAGCAGCAAGCTGAGGAGCAGAAAGAATGCAGATCCCGGCGAGGGCAGTCCAGATCCACTCTCGAAACCGAATTCCGACCGCTAAATCTCCAGGAATCGGCGTCCGAAGGCTAGGGTAGTCCGGCGGTTCTCTTCCTCACGCACAGGCGGCGACTTCTATCAAGCAGAGACACAAGAAAAGGAGAAAAGGAACCCAGCCCTAATTCTGACCCAAGACTATATATATCAGTTTTAATAATAAACAATCAACATAATAATTATTATTTACACCCAATATCAAAACAACCCGAAACCCGAAACTTTTCGGAAAAAGACGAAATTTACGCCGCAGCTAAAAACCCACGCTACGAACGCAACTACGAAGTCGAAATTAGCATTCGACGAACAAAACCCGGGATAACACCTCCCGAAGCCAAAACACAAGCATTCCCTAAGAGGCCCAACCGAGTCATCAAATGGACTCCGGCTAGCTGGGGAATCTTGCTAACAGGCTACAAACAGGCTACACATGGAACCCTAAGAGCTAAGACCACGCTCTACAACGGCAAAAAGCAGGAAATACGCCATCGTAACGCCAACCAAAGATCAAACAAAGCACAGAAAAACCGGGGGCGTTACAACAGTCTCTTTTCTTTTATCTGGAGACTCAGCCACAACATGGCCAGGCCTATTACAGCAGTAGCAAACTATCTTGGATGTTGTAGATTTGCTTGGCTTAGACCTGCTCCTTTCCTTCCTGGATGACTTTCTCCTTTGATAATACTCATCCTTAGGCTGAGATGTGGAAGACTTATACTTCCACTGCTTCTTCTTCAGGAATCTCTGAAACTGTCTTGTAAATGCTGCAAAATCTTCATCTGAGTCACTACTGTCTGAATTTGGGTTGTCTGAATTATCTGAAGCAGTTTCAGCAACAATCTTGGGAGGTGATGGAGACATCCTCCTATTTTTCTTAGTGGCTTCAACCTTGAAGGCCACAGACTTTTCTCTATGCTCACCTTTTGCACTTTTCTCTTCCTCTTTCCTTGCCATTAGCTGCATCTCATATGACAGCAGTTTTACAAACAAGGTTGGTGGAGAAATATCTGCAAGTTTGGCCACTTCCCTAATGGCACAAATCTTAGTGTCCCAATCCTTTGTCAAGGATCGTTGGAATTTATCATTCAGTTCATATGTACTGAATATTCTACCATAGGACATCAGCTCATTTACAATCCTATAGAACTTTTTATAGCACTCAGTTATACTGTCAGACTTTCCTTGCCTGAAACATTTCATATTCCTGGTTCAGCATAGATTTTCTATCTTGTCTTACTTCTTCAGAACCCTCCATGTAGACTATTAAAGTATCCCACATTTCTTTGGAGGTCTTGCAGTGAATCAAATTTTGAATGGTTGCATCATCTATAGCACTAACTATGATATTCTGGGCTCTCTTATCCATAGTTGCCAGGATGATCTCATCCTTAGTCATTTCTGAGAAATCCTTGGGAATTCTTTAGTTTGCATCCAGAATTGAAATCTTCATTGGAACATAAGGACCTTCCTTGACTGTAATATAGATCATTGGATCAGAAGCCTCCATAAACAGCCTGACCCTTTCTTTTCAGATGCCAAAGATCTCCTTTCTACATATGGGTAATTTCATAGAACCTAGTTCCTTATGATTTTCACCTGAACCCATTTTCTTGATTCTTGAATCTGCCTTATGGATCTCACTCTGACTGTTAAGTCCTTCTTTAAGGAACCTTGCTTTGATACCGCTTGAAAGAATTAGTGCCTAACCACCTAGAGGGGGGTTGAATAGGTGTAATTCCTGATTTTCTTTTAAGGCAGAGAAGCTGTTCAGTTAACTAAAAATAAACTGCAAATTCTACTGCTAACACAGCACAGCAATCACAGAAACAATCAATCACATAGTGCACACAGTTTTTATAGTGGTTCCCCAAGGTCTGGATACATCCACTTTCCCCCTTCGCCTATCTAGCAGTGTACTAGATTCGGCCTAACTTCTGCACTTCACCTCAGATCCTCAGATCTTACAACTCAGATCCCCAAACAAGGCTACTACAACTCAGGAAAACTGCCCTACCTCAGCCTTCAACATGGCCTACACTCAGAGATCACAGTCTCCTACAACTCAGGCTCACAGCCCTACCTCAGCCTTCAACAAGGCCTACCACTCAGAGAATTTACTCTCCTACACTCAGCCTTTATAAAACAGGCTTACAGTCTCAGATCTATAAAGATCCTACAAAAATTTGATTTAACAAAGTGAATAACCACCACCCTGATAGAGAGAGAATGGATGGATGGCTTCTTGATCAGTTCTTGGAAGAACATGATGTCAGAGATCAACCTCTCTTAGCTTTCTTCAAACCTTCTTGAATCTTAACTCAGTAGGGTTGAATCTACTGAGAAGTTGATCTTCAATCAGCTTCTGACTTGAGATTTAGATCTCAATCTGAATCTTTCTTGGCAGCCTGGTTCAGCAACTGCACTTCTTAGATGGAGCTCTCTCTCTCCAACTTCTTAGATCTTCTGTCGAAGGTCTTCTTCTTGTTGTGAGATATCTGTATATGATCTTCAATATTAATTGTGATTGATCACTTCTTCTGTTGAAGGAGAAATCCTTTATATAGTCTTCCTCCATGGTAACCGGCTGATCCGGTTTCTAACAAACTTCTGACAGCTTTGACAGTTGCAGTAGACCGGTTTGAAATGGCAGCTGTCAAGTCATCCAGTCACTTCTTGAAATACTGTCTCTGTCTGAAAGTGTCGAGACTGAACTTCATAATGTGTCGACACAAGTAGACTAAGTGTCGACACAAGTGAACTAAGTGTCGACACATGCCTTGGTGGTGTCGACACAGCTCCTTTGTTGTTGTTAATACTACTCGACACAACCTTCTGTAGAATATGTCGACACAAGCCTTTGTGGTGTCGACACAGTCACTTCTTTTCTTCATACTAATTTACTTTGTTGAAATACTGCCATGTGCCGACACAAGTCCTGTGTGTCGACACATTTGATGTCGACAAGATCTTCTGTGTGTCGACACTGCCTCTGTGTGTCAACATAAATACTTCCTCTCTTTTACTTTGTTGAACCTCTGTTGTGTGTCGACACAAGTCCTGTGTGTCAACACATTTGATGTCAACAAAGTCTTCTGTGTGTGGACATTGCCTCTTGGTGTCGACACAATTGATGTCGATAATGCTTCACTGTGTGTCGACACAGCCTCTGGGTGTCGACACAGTTGATTCTGGTGTCGACACAGCGTTTCCAAGTGTCGACACAATTAACTCCAAGTATCGACACAACTTTTCTCCAGTGTCGACACATGCCTTCATAAGTGTCGACACTGCTTCTCTAGGTGTTGACACATGGACTTAGAAATTTTTCTGCATTTCCTGCAATTACTTAACCTGCACATATAAACTCAAAACACATCAAATACACCTTGATGCATATCATTGTGTAGGGTGAGGCTTCTTCGTAATCTGGTACACATTTTCAATATACCCAATAATATAGGATTGTGAATCGTTTCTAAAGGTTGATCGAACCGTGTCTTTAATCTAGAAATTTCATGTAGAATCCGATGTGCCAAGTCCCGAGATGTTGGTGTTGTGGTTTCTTTGGTTTTTTCCTTGGTTTTAGGAGTTAGTGGGCATGACCACCTCCGTAAGGTTGTTTCCTTTATTAGTACCTTTTGGAACTCTACCGGTGTTTTGGGCATCTGCGGTGTAACACCCCAAACTTTGAGAGAGGGTCGACCAGCGTTTTCTGGCCAAGTTTGGTTTCTGGGAGGGGGCACACGGCCTGGGGCACGGGCGTGTCCCAGGGCGTGTCAGGCTCCAGTCGACATTTTGGTTGAGAGGTCGACGATTTTCGCTCGATGATGTGTCGAGACAAGGCACACGCCCTGAGACACGGGCGTGTCTCAGGGCGTGTCGAGCCCGTGTCGACGATCGGTCTGGGGAGTCGACGATTTTCGCTCGACGATGTGTCGAGACAAGGAACACGACCTAGGACACTGGCGTGTCCAAGGCCGTGTCAGTCAGTCGACGAACTTCTCTCGACGAAGTTCACTCGACGAGTGTCGAGTGTCGAGACAGGGGAACGCGGCCTGTGACACGGGCGTGTCACAGGGCGTGTCCCACTTGGTCGACGATCTTCGCTCGACATTTTTCCGCGATGTCGACACAAAGGCAGTCGACGAGTGTCAAGACTTCGCACACGGCTTGGGACACGGGCATGTCCCAGGCCGTGTCCTTCTCGGGTTGTTTTCTGGGCTGTGTCGATGGAGGCACATGGCCGACCACACGACCGTGTCAGTCGGGACACGAGCATGTCAGGTAGAACACGGGCGTGTCGGATGACCGTTTGTTGTTCCAGGCACGTCGATTTGTGATGGCGAATGAGGGACACGGCCCTGGACATGGGCGTGTGCCAGGCCGTGTACAGCCCAGGTGTTTTATTTTTCAGACGGATCGTGGCCGCTGTTTCCCTTATTTTGGGATCTGATGGTCCAGGACTGCTCTTGGGGAGTTAAGTCCGAGAATAGGGTTGGAAACCCTCATTCTTGTCGAAGCTTTCTCTTACTAAAATTCTAGAGAGAAGGGAGAGCAATGAAGAAGGTGAAGGAGGGTTTGGGCTGTAGGAGAGGTTTCAGTGCTCCAAATCGCGAGCCTAGTCCAGATCCGTGGAGGCTAGATCTTTGCGAAGGTTTTCATCCGGATAATCTTCCATGGCTAGGAAGAGGAGTCAGAAGGTAATGACACTTCTCCTCTCGGTTTTAGGATGCACGTTTTAGCATCTTTTATTTTCTAATTTTGGGCACCAAACACTCAAATGAGAGGGGTTTTGGGTCGCCAAGGTTCAAGAGGAACCTCCGGGTCGATTGAGTCCGTCCCCGGCATGTTTTGCATTAGAGATCCGCTCCGTTAGTGGATTAGGCATGGTGGGTGAAGCCGTAGTCACGACCGTTAGTCCGACTCGGTGATGTTGCATACGAGCTTTAAGGATTCGTGGAGATCCGTTGCGGCAAGATGTCGTTTGTGATGTGGTGATGTTTTCCCCTTTTTCTCGAGTGAGTATGTGTAGTCGGAACGGGACAAGGTTAGCTCCTCAATGGTGGTAGGTGGTTTCCTTGGTGGACAAGGTTAGCTCCGCATTGGTGGTAGATGGTTTCCTTGGTGCGCAGGAATACTGCAGTACAAATGAGGGACTAGGGTGGAAATTGTCTTAGTTTGTGATGTGCCAAGGCGTGGCTGTGTCTCCGTGGTCGGCTAGCTATCTCGTGACGTTCACGTCATGTGTGGAGAGTGTCCCGGCGAGACTAGTCCCCTTATGTGAGACTAACGAGAATACCAAGCATGCGGGCAAGCCCGGGCAATGAGGCCACGAGCAGGTGGGGTCCGGCAAGGCTTCTTAGAATCGGTCAGTTTGTGTTTGTTGGAATCCTGACATGAGACGTCAGAGCTTGCAGGCATGCCCGGGGCTAAGACCTTGAGCGGGTGGGGCCTTAGCAAGAGTTCCATGTGGCGGCTTGTGTGCCGTTGGGGGGGATTGGGTTACCCCTTTGTTTGTGGCTTTATGCCAATGGGGAAACGATGAGTACCATATGATGTGATGATGTGCTAGATGCATACGCGATAGGGTGCCTTGGGTGAAGCCCGGGTTGTTGCATACATGTTGCATAAGTAGGCCCTTTTTATTATATGCTCAACCAGTAGAGAACGAGTATGTTGCTTGAGACATCCAAGCATGTTCTTAATGCATTTCTTGTTTATATTTATATATTGCATACGAAGTGCTGAATCGCAGGTTGGAGGGTTCCCCGGGGTCCGTTAGGGGCGGCCGGGAGGAGATGTGTTGGTTACAAATTTTGAGGTCAGCCTTTGCTGACCCACGTTACTAATAATTTTTACAGGGCAAGGATCGCATGCAGGAGCTAGCTCGCCGGCTAGAAAGGCCTAAGCCTCATGAAGTGTTCCCCTCTTTTGTAACTCTACTTATATGATATTGTATGTTTGAGACTCATGTTGTCCGGATTGCACGCTGAGGTAGACTAGGAGTGCTTATGCACTTTCATGACTGTTGTATTATTTGAGTTTGGACTGTCTTTTGTGGTAAGGCCATAAGGGCCATTGCTTTATTACTCTTATAGTGGTGGATAACTTCTACTTCTTGCTTGTGTTTTTGCTGTTTTGTGCAAAGAGTTTTAAGTGTGGGGAGTTATATCATCTTATAATACTAAAGCTGTGGCATCCGTATGTTGTGGGGCCCCGGCCGGACCCATATTATACAGTAATTACAGGGGAGGTGTTACAATTTGGTATCAAAGCGATGTTAGATTCAAGGTCAATGCGTAGAGAAGTTATCCACATAAGAGTAACGCGGGACCATGTGTGTCCTTATGTTTAAGTCTTGAGATTAGAGACTGATTCCTTGTTTTTTGTTTTCTTGAAGAGTGCAAGCAACGAGGCGGGAACGTCGAGAGCAAGAGAAGAACTCTCGGCGAGCAGTGCCACTGCTCCAGGTCTTTTGGGCACGGGTGTAAACCCGGCTGACTTCTGCCGCATGCTTGTAGAAGCGATGGTGGCAGCCCAAGCTGCAGCGGCAGCTCAGGTAGCAACCCCTGCTACACCGGACACGACGACGACCATGCTAGGTGGAGAGGCCAGGTGAGTGGAGCCTTTGGCGAAAAGGGTGGTTGTCGGACATGGAGACCGGCACATGAAGTATTTCCTGAGCTTCCATCCCCCGTCGTTCAAGAGAGTTGGTACGCCAACGGATGCGGAGGATTGGTGGGTTTGAATTCAAGAGCTTTTGAGGGTGGCAGAGACGCTAGAACAAAAGAAATCTGAGTATGCGGCGTTCATGTTGGAAGGAGACGCCAAGTTGTGGTGGGTGAGCCATAACGGCCGCCAGTTCCCTGAACGCACCCCGTCAATGGAGGAATTTGGGGATGCTTTTCTAAAGAGGTACATTCCCGTTTCTATACGGTTGGCCCTTCAAAGGCAGTTTCTGCACTTAATGTAGCGAGACAAGACGGTGGACGAGTATGTCCAGTAGTTCACCCGGTTGGGTCGTTACGCGGAAACGACGATGGTAGATGATGTAGAGAGGGATAACCTCTTATACCATGGGCTGAGGGAGAATCTGAGGCAACCCCTCATTTCCATGAAGAGAGCTGGTTTTAATGAACTAGTTGAGGCTACCAGGATATTGGAAAGTGATCTGGAGCAAACCCAACGTCGTAAGGGTTTCACTCCCAAGCAAGGGGAAGGGAAGCCTCCCCAATCTCAGGGAAAGTCTGAAGGGAGTAGGTGGAGGAAAAAGCCCCACACTTCCAGATCCGGTGAGAAGAGCAAGTGGACGCCTGGAGGTTCTCACTCCAGGGGACGGCCGACGTGCTACAACTGCGGTAAGGTGGGACACATAGCTCGTGTTTGTCCTCAAGGAGGAGCGGAGCAAGAGGCAAGGCAGGAGCAGACTATGCGCTCCGGCCCCAATGCCACAGAGAAAGGGAAGATGGCGGAGTCTAGCGCTTCTCGGTTCCAACCGGTGCAACCAAGGGCCTACAACCTTGGACAGCAGGAAGCGATCCGCCAAACCGATGTGGTGACAGGTATGAGGAAATTTAAGTTTAAATTTTGTGCTTCATATTGTTAGACTTTTATGTGTGATGTCTATGTTGTAGGCTTCGTATTAGTTTCTGGATATCCCGCTACGGTATTGTTCGATACGGGAGCATCGCACTCCTTTATTGCGGAGAGCTTCATCCGGAGAATAGGAGTTGAGTCTTTCTCGACGTACGTGGAGTTGAAGGTGCGCATGCCTAATGGGTCATCCATGACCACCGGGGCCAAAGGGCGCATTTGTTGCGAGCTGGACGGAGTTGACTACATTTTGGTAGCAGCGATTTTACCATTGGTTGAGTTCGATGTCATTTTGGGCATGGACTGGCTTGCAGAGCAGCGCGCCAGTATTGATTGCCTATCTAAGGTAGTGATCCTAAAGAGCAAAGGGCAGGCGGAAGTCAAATTTGAGGGCCTTTGTGGAGTGGCCTATTCCTTGATTTCGGCCATGCAGTTGATATGGGCAGTTAACCAGGGTGGTGTAGCTCTTGTAGCGTTATTGGAGGTTCGTCTCTCTCACCTATCTATTGAGGAAGTCCCTGTAGTGGCAGGGTTCAAGGATGTGTTTCCGGATGAACTTCCTGGAGCACCTCCTCGGCGGGAGATCGATTTCTCGATCGAATTAGTGCCGGAGGCTAGGTCAGTGTCACGTCCTCCGTTTAGGATGGCACCAAAAGAGTTGGCGGAACTCAAAGTACAGTAACAGGAATTGTTGGAGCAAGGGTATATCAGACCAAGTTCTTCGCCGTGGAGCGCACCGATATTGTTTGTAAAGAACAAAGATGGTAGTATGTGCCTGTGCATAGACTACCGAGAGCTTAATAAACTGACCGTTAAGAATAAGTATCTGATTCCTCGGATAGACGACTTGTTCGACCAGTTGGTGGGGTCGGTTGTGTACTCAAAATTGGACTTTAAGTCAGGCTATTATCAGTTGCGAATTCGGGATGAGGACATACCCAAGACTGCTTTTGGTACGAGGTACGGACACTTTGAGTTTACGGTGATGCCGTTCGGGTTGACGAACGCGCCATCTGTGTTCATGGACCTTATGAACCGAGTATTTCGGGAATACTTGGAATCTTTTGTGGTTGTCTTCATCGATGTCATCTTGGTGTATTCCAAATCGGAAGTGGAGCATGAGACCCACTTGAGAGTGGTCTTGCAAGTGTTGAGGGAGAATCAATTGTATGCAAAGTTCTCAAAGTGCGAGTTCTGGATAGAGAAGGTGGCATTTTTGGGCCACGTGATTAGTGGGGATGGGTTGACAGTGGATCCAACAAAAGTGGAAGCCATCAGAGATTGGCCAGTCTTGAGGACCGTGGCGAAAGTCCAAAGTTTTCTTGGACTAGCCGGATATTATATTAGATTCGTGGAGAACTTTTCGTGGATAGCTCTACCCCTCACCTCACTCACTCGTAAAGATCATAAGTTTGTGTGGACTCAAGAGTGCAGTCAAGCATTTGAGGCACTGAAGGAGAGAATGATGATGGATCCAATCCTAAGTCTACCGCAAGGGACCGAGGGATTTCAGATCTTCAGTGACGCATCAGGATGCGGTTTGGGTTGCGTTTTGGTGCAACATGCAAGGTGATAGCTTTTGGGTCTAGACAGCTGAAGCCTCATGAGAGGAATTACCCCGTCCATGACTTGGAGTTTGCGGCAGTAATTTTTGCGTTGAAAAATTGGCGACATTATGTGTATGGTGCAAAGGTGGAGATCTTCACGGATCATAAAAGCCTGAAGTATCTCTTGGATCAAAAGGACTTGAACATGCGACAACGTAGGTGGGTTTAGTTTCTTGGAGACTACGAGGTGGCGATTCAGTATACGCCAGGTAAAGCCAACGTGGTGGCGGATGTCTTGAGTAGAAAGTACTCGGGGCAATGGAATTGGATTGAAGCTCATGATGAGCGGTTGGTACGGGAATGGGAGTCCCTTGGTTTGGAATGTGTGGCGAGAGGCGAGTCCAGCGTGGCTCGGTTGAACTGGATTGAAATACAGAACGACTTGTCCGATCGCATTCGGGAAGCGACTCGGTTGGATGTGGAGTTTCAACCATATGTGTTGGAGGCTCAAAAGGGCGAGAGCAGCACCTGGGAGATGATTGATAGGATTCTGAGGAAGGATGGAAGGGTTTGTATACCGCAGTTCGGCATACTCCGTGAGGAGTTGTTGTTTGAGGCTCACTTCACAAAGTACTCAATTCACCCGGGCAGTACAAAGATGTACTTGGATATGAAGAAATCCTTTTGGTGGCCGAGGCTGAAGCGGGATGTAGCTTTGTATGTGAATCGTTGCCAAACTTGTGCCTTGGTGAAGGCCGAATGTCAGAAGCCGGGCGGGTTCCTGAAGCCCCTTCCAATCCCTGAGTGGAAATTTGATGACATCTCCATGGATTTTGTACATGGTCTGCCTAGATCGCAGCAGGGTAATGATGCTCTTTGGGTGATCGTCGATCGCTTAACCAAGGTGGCCCACTTCATCCCAAATCGGAAGGAGGACAGCGTGGAGAAGTGATGCGTGTAATTCGGCAAGCACACCGGTCGCACAAGTAATAAAGTTTTGGGAATAAATCCCCGAGTGTCGGTCTCTTGAGGAATGCAATTAGCGTAGAACAGCAACAGTACCGAGAATATTGTTATGAGAGTTATAAATAGAACAAAAAGGAAATAGCGGACTAGGGAGATTGTCGATGTTTGATCTACTGAAATAGTAAAAGCTATGCGGGTCGAAGGCACCGCTTCGCAAGGTGAAGTGGGTTTGTCGGCCGCGATGCCAAACTTCAGTTGGGCAAGTGGAAGGGAAGCTAATGGATTGCAGTGTTCTTGTGTGGATTGCAATCAGACAAGACACGGGAATGAAGTGGATGTGGGGTGAGCGAGGCGCATTCACAGACAAAACTCACAAGCATAAGAAGATACTAACATTCCAATAACTATAAAATAAACTTGATGTTCAGGGATGGAACTGTTCATTACACTGCTAAAAACATTCATAACACAGAGGAAGGGGAAGAGGAGTAAACCAAAAGAGATTGAAGATCCACCGCGGATCGTGGCCGGAGTAGCGAGTTGTCAGTCCGCTTCCGGGCTCAGTCCAAGGAGGCTTCCGGTACCAACGAGCTGTCACCTCGAAGGCCTTTAAGTCCGTTCTCTAGGTTATCTACTTCACCAACTCCGCAGGAAAGCTTGGAGTTGAAGTCATCAATGGCCGAGGGCTTCGCCGGAGAGTGAAAAGCTTCGAAGTGGTTGGCAATGGCTTCCCGACGAAGGTGGAAGTGATGAAGCAGCTGGAGAGGTGAAATGGCGATTCCCGCGCACTCTCCGATCGCAGAAAATGACAGGCGTTGACCTAAAATGCAGAGCAGGGACTTAAATACGGAGGAAGCAGAAGCAGTGCGCACGATCAGTGGCGCACGACCAGTGGTCGTGCGCACTGTAGGTCGATGATCGTGCGGCTTTTCCAAATAAACCTGCAACCTGGACAAGAAGCATCATCATATATGCGCACGAGCAGTGGCGCACGACCAGTGGTCGTGCGCACTACGACCAGTGCTCGTGCGATTACCGAGACAGGATTAAGAAAAAGTGGGTGTAATGAGCACGATCAGGGGTGCACGACCAGTGGTCGTGCGCAGTAAGCCCAGTGGTCGTGCGCAGTATTACTGCATCATCGGAGTCTCCCGAGCAGTTCCGGAGCACGCACACGACCAATGTACCAGCAGAAGGGGTAGATAGGTCACCAGAACATGCACACCACATCCCCGAGATAGGGCTAAAGAATAACAACAAAATAGAAACACAGAAAGCACACATAAGTGGTCCTACAGTGCACTTAATCGTGAAATAGTTACATAAGCACAAATAAGCAATAAAGGCTCTCAAGTGTAGTGCTAAGACGATACAACTGGCCCAGATGAGTCCAAAAATCAGTGTAAAATGTGGACTCATCACACCCCCAGACTTAACCATTTGCACGTCCCGAGCAAATCATTACTCCGTGGACTCGAAGATAGCTAACTGGCTCAGAAATTTCAAAAAGAAGTAAGACAAGAAATCAAATATATCATGGGTATAGAAGATATAATAGAAAAACTTTTTAAATATATAACATAGTTTAAACTATTCGACATACGTAAATAAATATTGTAATTGCTCAAAATTAAAATTCTGGAGAATCTTGCGATCATGTGCAGGAAGAAAGTAGGCAGGCCACTAAGGTGAGCATTGCCAAAGTTCGGGACTCAGGATCACCTCCAAAGGAATCCACCAATGTCGGGGACCATACGCTTGCACGTTCACACTCTCTCCACGGCGCGGGTTAGACTCAAGCGTGAATCAGTAGGACTTGTAGGAGGAAATGGGGCTTAGGTGACGGCTTGGTAGTCAAAGATAAACATGAAGGCTCTATGCAACCAAAGCGAGCAAAAACAACCCAAACCAAAACAGCCACTTAGAAATGAATGGGGCACACACCCCCAGAATTAGCTTGAAATCCGGGTGTGAACACGGCTGAACCTGACCAAATTCAATAAATAGGATGGGGATCGAAATCTCAAACCAATTCTTTCATATAATTTTTTTTCTTTTGCGCGAATCAACTTTTTATTTTCGTAAATTGTTGTTTTCTTTTCTACGCTAGCAATCCCCAAACGGAGCAATCAAAACGGGAATAAAATCAGCACCCCCAAAACAATGTCCACTTATCACAACCTCGGCAAAACAGTAAATACAAATCAGCTCAAGCATTTGATTGCGAAGGTGGGTTTAGCTTTAGGCCTTGGTGAAAGTGAGTGGAGCTGGATCAAAGGAAGGGTAGGCACAAATTTGGCATGCAATGGTTAACAGGTAGGAATGGCTAAACAAGGCTCAAACTAGCCAAAATGAAGGCCTACGTCATGCTCACGCTTAACTAACCGTGCACCAATGCTTCGAGAGTAGCTTAGGGCAAGTTCTTAGCAACCGAGAAAGATGATCCTTCCCCCCAACTCGAGCAATACGAGTCTAGTGACGGCTACACACATTCCTACACTATCGTTCGATCATCCCAGATTCAGATTTTTAGCAGTACAAACAATATTTACGTGTGCAGAAAATAATAAATCTACGAGCATAAAGAAAAATTAGTTCTATCCAAACTCTACACAAGCATGAGTATTCGATTAGGAGCACTGCATGAGTTTCGAACTACTCAATCCTGAAATACTAAGACAGTACCACTATTTTAAAGTTTACACAAAAGCAATAAATTTAACTCGGGTTGTGCGCGTGGGTAAGAGCGCACTCGTGTGGGTGATTCAATTTGTGCAACATAAAGCAAGAAATAAGTAAACAAGAAACTGGAATGCAACAGAAAGTGTGGTGTAGTGACCACAGGCATACTCCCCCCCCCCAGACTTAAAGTTGACAACGAGTAAAAATAAGCATTCCAAATAGGATAAATAGCTAGGGTAGGAAGTACCTATGCTAAAAATTGAGCATACCAGTCGTGCAATGAGATGTCCAAGTGTGGCCAAGTTGCCGCGCCTCAAATATTCCTGCACCTGCGATTAAAGGATGCCGACCAAACAAAATATGGACACATATATATATATATATGAAGAAATAAACAGAACTCAAAACACAGCATAGGACTAAACGGTCCAACTTGGGTTGTCTCCCGAAAGCCCTTTTGTTTACCGTCCTTAAGGTGGACCAAATACATGTATTAGCAGTTCAAATAGAGAGTTCGATACATAAAAAAAAGAAAAACAATAGTCGGCTCCCAGATGGGCGCTCACAAAAATATAGTAGTTGTCTTGCTCAGAAAATATAAACAAAAGAAAAGAAACAGAAGGCGTGGTAGACTAGCTCTGTGGTGAGCTCCACTCACTCCCCCTCACTATCACTGTCGTGAATCTCGATGGGCGACGGACGTGGACCAGGTGCTGATGGGGCGACACGAGTGGGCGGTGGTTGAATGTTCATCCCGCCTCGCACTGCTTTCTGATAAATAAAATCTTGCATCCAAAACTGGGAAGCTTCCAGATCAGCAAGGCGCTCGGATAAATACGGGACTCCCCTCTCTTGAGCTGAGCTGAACTGGCGGCTAGATTGCCCCTCATGCTTTATGGGGGGTCTCAGTTATTGTTGACTCTGCTGCGGTGGCACTCCTGCACTCCGCCTACCCATAGCGGAAGATTCACCTGGCTCTCCTTCATCTTCCCCTTCATCTCTACCCGCAGGCGCATCACCAGGCATGCAGACAATAAACTACCGGCCACCTTTTCTCCCTACCACACGTAGAAAATGGAAACTCACCAGGTTGGCCCTGGAGATCATGGATGGGGCAGTGACCTGCACCATCGGAGGTAGTTGGCTCCAAACTCCCAAACTTTTGGCAATGCGGGTAATGTAGTAAGCACCCCCGATCGCGCCCGCGAGACCATAAGTGGCCTGGTGGTGGAAGAAATAGGCCAGCATATACCCCAAATGGAGGGGGTACTGCTGCTGCATGCTAAATAAGGAGATCAAATCCTGCCACCCCACAACATTCTTGCTCAGGGCCCTAGCGGTGAGTGAATGACTAAGCAAATACTGCATAAACCTGAGAGCGGGGGAGACAATCTTTGTTGACTTGGCACGGCGGGCTATGTACTCCTCGTGCCCTCCGGTCAGAGAATGCCAAGCGGACCGCGGAGTCACACCCTCTGGAAAATCAATGCACAATGCGGGGAAATTAATCTGGGATGCCTCTGCCTCGGAATAGACGCCAGCATGAATGGCAAGCTCGGGCAGTGTGACAGTGAAGACATTTCCCATCATCCGAAAGGAACAAGTGGGGAGATAGTGGTTGTCCTCCATTGTATCCCAAGTGAATGTGGAAAGGAATTCCAATGACAATTCTCGGAAGCCAAGCTCGTCGCACTCGAATAACTTGCTCCAAAAATCAAAAGAGTAGAGAATGAGCACGGCCGCTGCTAATGCACCGTCATCCCCAATGGAACGCAGCTCGTTGCAGTCAACAATCCGCTGAGAGAGGAATGGCTTGTCCTTCAAGGAATTATAGCGTTGAGTATGCTCTGCCTTAGCAAAGGTTCCCATTCTTCCCAAAATCTGCGCAGGGCTTGCTGAAGCACGACCGGATCGTTGATAGGCCTTTACTATAGGGCGGCGTCTAGGTTCCATTACAGCAAACTGAGGAAGAGAGAGATGAAGATGAGGGATCCTACCGGAGGAGAGAGAGCCGAACCACCGGAGAGGAATCGGAAGAGGATGAGCGCGGACAACGCAAGCGCAGCGGACCAAGCGGGAGATTAGGGCGCACACACAGTGGACAGTGGCTGGAAATAAAAAGAAACCGGGCATGCGCACGACCAGTGGTCGTGCCATTATAAGTAGTGCGCACGACCAGTGGTCGTGCGCAGTGAAATTTTTCACACGCCTAAGTTTTCAGTCTATTTCACACTGCTGACCACGTGGTGCAACAGAGATCTCAACACACAGCTGGGCTACCACACCCAAATAATGAAATACAAACAAAAATGTAACAAAAGAAACACTATCCTAGATAACTGTTGGGTTTATTGTCTCCCAACATGACTTATTCAAAATCTGAGCATCTACTAACTGATGGGCGAATGAAACTGGAAATGCTCTGGCAGAGGTTCATGGTCATGCTGCGGTAGCGGGTGCCGGAATGGAGATAGAACATAAGCCCCAATACCAGTATACGTATACCTATCGGAAGTTTCAGGCATGGGCAGAAAGTCACTTAGGAAGCTCATCGGCTCCAACTCCATCTGCATCTGGTTACAATAAGTCCGAGGCCGCATTACAGGCCCTTGTACTGATTGGACCAATTCCACAATGTGGTCCTGCATGGAAGTAGACACGAGAGCAGGGTCAAGAAATAAACTAGAAGAATAACATAAATGGACCTCGATCTTGGGGATGATCCCGGAGTCATCCCCATCGGCGGAATTGTGGATGCTTCCAAACAGCTGTCTAAGCTAGTGCAGAATTGTTCTGAAGCTGCATCTGCCTCGCCCATGCCTCGGGCATCCTCACATGGAGTGGAGGTTGCAACCTCTGCCACGGAGTCATCCTCCTCGACTGGATCTAATAGAACGCGGGAAATGATAATTTCCACCTGCGATTCAATCTCAACAACACTGTCAGAAGAAGAAAGAATGCTATGCAAAGAAGAAGGTGAAGGCACGAAGCTCAGTAGGACGTTGAGCGCTGGCTCTTCACAACTAAAAGATTCTATGCTAGGTGAAGTATGCACTTCAGGAGTATAAATAGCAGTGTCGGAATGGGGATAAGCACATGTAGCGGTGCACATACCTAGGATGTCTTCTCCATAACATAGAGATGGCAATGGTACATACCCCGATACAGAAGGGATGCTGCCTAAGGTTGAAGTGGAGACAATCCGAAAATCCGGCTCGTCATCCACCGCTAGCTCAGCTAGGTACGTGGTGCAATCCTTCAATGCATGATCCCAGCTTCGACAAAAAAGGCACTGCTTAGCCGGCTTTGGCGGTGCAACTGGTGCTGAAGCTGAATAAAAGTATGAAAGATATGGTACCTAAACACCTAGAGGGGGGGGGGGGGGGGGTGAATAGGTGACCTAATCCTTTTTAACTTTGTTGGCAGCAATCAGTTATATCACAGATTTCTAACTAGCTTTTACACAACAATACAACACATACACAACAAATCCACAACCACAGCACAGCAGACATAATGATTTATAGTGGTTCCCCAATCTTTGGGTACATCCACTTTCCCCCTTCGCCTATCTAGCAGGGAACTAGACTCGGCCAAACTTCTCCACTGTCTCAGACCCAAATTGGTTCTTACCTCAGGCCCAAAGCCTTACACTCAGCTTTATCCCAAAGCCTACACTCAGCCAATCAAGGCCTACACTCAGCCAACCAAGGCCTACACTCAGAGATCTATATCTCCTACACTCAGGCTAACAAGCCCTACCCTCAGCCTTTATAAATATAGGCTTACAATAACTCAGATCCAATGGATCTTACAAGTTACAAATATAATACAGATAATGACTCTACAACTCAGAATTACAGGAGGGGAGTTGAGAGATTCTTGATGAGTTCTTGGAAGAACTCAGCTGGATTCACCCTGACTTAGCTTTCTTCAAAGCTTCTTGAGTAGAACTCAATAAGGCTGAATCCTCTGCAGTTGTTCCTTGACCTCTGCCACTTAAGTCCCAGAACTGAATCTGAATCCTTCTTCTCAGCCAAGTTCCTGAGGCTGATTACTTGGAAGGAGCCCTCTCTCTCCAACTTCTTAGATCTGCAAGATCTTCTTGTGTTTATTCTCTGTGTACCACTTTACAGATTACTTGAATAATCTGAACAATTACTTTGATTATTCTCACTTCTACTACAACAACCACTTCTGTAAATTGTGGGTGCCTATTTATAGGCTTTCTTCATAGTAACCGGCTGGTCCGGTTCATAACTGACTTCTGACATCTCTGACAGTTGCTGTAGACCGGCTGGATCGGCAGCTGTCATGTCAACCGGTCACTTCTTGAAAATCTCTATCTGTCTGATAGTGTCGAGACTTTCTGTCTCTAAGTGTCGACACTTATAGTCCAAGTGTCGACACATGAATTGTAAGTGTCGACACAAGTCTACAAGGTGTCGACACAACTCTTTGTATGTCCCGACACAGATTCTTCTGCATGTGTCGACACTGAAATTGAGTGTCGACACAAGTACTTGTTCTTCTATCTTTTGCTGAATTCTTCTATGTGTCGACACATCTCCTTTGTGTCGACACAACTTCTTGTGTTGAATCTGTCAAATGTCGACACTGCTTCTTGGTGTCGACACATAGTCTTTTATGTTGATTCTTGCTGAGTGTCGACACAGCTCCTTGTGTCGACACATCTTCTTGTGTTGAGACTTCAGCTGAGTGTCGATACATTCCTTTAGTGTTGACACTTGTACTTAGAATAATCTGTTGTTCTTTCTATTCTTTGCTAAGTGTCGACACAGCTTCTTGTGTCGACACTTTCTTCAAGTGTTGAGTCTTTAGCTGAGTGTCGACACATTGTGCTGGGTGTCGACACTTACTTCAAATGTTGACTCTTTAGCTAAGTGTTGACACATTGTGCTGGGTGTCGACACTTACTTTAAGTGTTGATTCTTCTGGCAGTGTGTTAACACTTGTGCTGAGTGTCGACACATTCTTCAAATGCTGACTCTTCTGCATAGTGTCGACACATTGTGTTGAGTGTCGACACTTGTACTTAGACTCTGTAGACTTTTGCTGAGTGTCGACACAGCTCCTTGTGTCGACACTTTCTGGTGTAGACACAGCTTCACTGGGTGTCGACACAGCTCCTTGTGTCGACACTTTCTGTCTGTACTTTTCTTTACTGAGTGTCAACACAGTTCCAAGTGTCGACACTTTCTGACTGGTGTCGACTCTGCATCCCAGGTGTCGACACAATGACTCCAAGTGTCGACACTGCTTGTCTGGGTGTCGACACAAGCTTTCTCAAGTGTCGACATTTTCCCTCTGGGTGTCGACACATGGACTTAGAAACTTTTTGCTTCAGTCCAGTGATTTCTTAACCTGCACAAATAACTCAAACATACATCAAATACATTATGATGTATATCATTGAGTTGGGTGAGGCTTATTCAAATCAGGTACATTTGACCAATGTACCCAACAATCTCCCCCTATTTGGAGAAGTCATAACCCTTAGTCAATGATATACACCACTCAATAATTAAAAAATTATAAAATGATGTAAAGCAGGATTATGTCAACAGGGTAAACTTAAACATGTAATAATGCACACATGTATACACATTCATCATTGCAGAACAAACAAGAAATAGACACATTCTTCTGAACAATCATGAAATATATTTATCATATATTGTTCCAATATTGTTCCTTATACATTTTCAATGGTGTACAATAATGTTTTTCACTTAAAAGATTACAATAAGCATCAAGTTTAATTCCTAATCTATTTCTGATCAGGTTCTTTAATAACAATTCCTTTGCCAGATTTGACTTTAGCCTTGACAGCAGCAGCAGTAGGCTCAGCATCAGCAGGCTTCTTGCCTTTTGAGTCCTTCTTCTTTTGTTCTTCAGCCTTGATTTTCTGCCTCTCAAAATAATGATAGGGCTTAGGAAAGTACTTGCTGGGCTCCACAGCTGTAGCAGGTAGCTTTCCCATCTTAGCCTTCCTTCTGTGCTGAACAATGGCTTCTTGCCTGATTTCATGCTTCCTCCATTCTGCTTCAGAGAACCACTTGTTTCTATCAGTAGTGTTGTCTTTAGCAGCTTTCTAGGCAGTTAGAATGATATTTCTAGAGGTAGGGCTCCATTGTTCAAAATCTGGCTTTAGTTCAGCTTGTTCCTAAACCTCTTCTTTGACAACCTTGCCTCTTCTTCTTTGTCCAAAGCCTCTTGCATAGATGCAGTAATAGGTTGAACAACCTTTTCCAGAACAACATTAGACTTGCCCTCAGTTGGGCTGTATATTGTCTGCACTTCTGCATGAATCATTTCAAAATCTAGAGGTGGATAAATGACTTGAGCTACTTCTTGTGGCTCACCTCCAAAATATGCACTTTGAATCCCTGATTCAGCAACATTATCATCATCACAGAGTGGAGGATAGCCTAGAGTAGCTCTGATGGAGTTAGAGATCCATTTGGCATGGTCAGAGCTAGCCTTGACTAATACTCTCTCCCCCTTTATGACTTCTTGGGCCATATGGTCTCTTACATCATCCTTTTGAAATCGAATCTGACTATCCAAATACCTGATTCCATCTTTAAAGTAAGGTTTAAGCTTTGTAAGCTGTTCTGAGATGGCTTTCTGGGAATCTTGTATAGCAGTTTTGACAATAGTAATCTCAGCTTGAAAGATTTTATCAAAATCAGCCTTTGCAGCATCAGCAGATGTAGATGGTTCAGCAGACTTATTCTTTAATTCAGTGACGATAGCATTGTGGGAGGCAGTTAAATTATCATTCATTCTTAACTGATTTTCCAGCACATACCCTTGTTTTAATGCTATATCATCTACCTGAGTCTTGATCTTCTCCTGGTGAGTAGCCAAATATACTACTGCATTCCCACCCTTGTGGAAGCAGTCAGTCATTTCTTTCTTGTTGAGATTCATCTCAAACCTTATAGATTGTATATCTTGAGCAAGATCAAACTGTAATGATCTGTGCCCTGCATCAACATAAGCCTCTATGGCTTTCCTTTGTTCATCCATTTTGATCTGTAGTGCAATCAGTAAAGCACTATAGTCAGCAGTTGGAGCTTGCTGAACTATAGGTTGTGGGGCAATGGATTGTAGGGCTTTCTTGTAGCTCTGACTTCTTCTCTAAAATACAAAGAGTTTCTTCTTTTTAGCCCTAGCACTCTCCTCATCTTTAGAGGCAGAGGTGCTTGCAATATCAACTCTATTCTTAGGGCTCTCTGGTTTTTCAGCTTGCACAGCAGGTGCTTGCTCAGTTTCCAGCCTAATAGGCTCTTCTAGAATTTCCATGTGCTCCCCCTCAGCAGCAGCAGTCTTATCTTCAGCAGCAGCAACCTTGTCCATATCAAAATCATCTTGGTCTAGATTCAGAAACAAATCTTCCATTGTATATTCAGGTTGAGATGGAGCTGGAGACAGTCGTTGCTCTTCAATCACTGATTCAGGTACCACTCCTTGTTCAGCAGATTTGGCTTCTAAAATAACATCTGGAACTTGACTGTCTAGCTGAGTTTGCTGATGGACATCAGACAAATTAGCATCTTCTATAATATAGTCTAAAGTTTCTAAGTCAGTGAGTACCTCTTGGATAATGATGGTGGCCTGCTCACTGTCCAGAGTAGATGGTTCTTCTACTGCTGGAAGCTCCCCCTGGCTGTGATCCCTATGGATGGGGCTAGCTTGAGGCAGCTCCCCCTGGATCTCAGCTACATCTTGAGCAGCAGGGGTCTTGACTACGGTCTCCTCTTCTTGCTCATCAGGTGTGAACACCACCTGTTCTTCACTTTCAGAACTGCTTGAGGACTCTTGGGCCACAACAACAGTTTTTCTCTTCTTCCTGGGAGGTGTGATTTTCTCAGTAACTTGCTTCTCAGGGGTAGGCATATCCTTTGACAGCACCCTTTCCCACCTAGACAAGATCCTCATATCCATTTTTCTCATATGATTGATCTTGCTACCTGCAGCAGTGCTCATTACCTCTGGTATTGTACCAGCCAGGTAGAGACTTATAATTCTGCCCAGATTGGGCTTCTTCAGACTTTCCTTGATCTTTTCATAGATGACCGTTGACCAATTTGTTTTTAGGGTGAAGATGATTCTTGTCATGATATTGAACATTGAGGCTGACACCCTGTCATGCCCTACCAGGTTTACTGAGAATGACCTTGCCCACAATTTCAGACAGAAATTTTCCTTGACTGTTCATGCCTTTTCTGTTAAAGACAGAACCTATCTTCATCTTAGAATCAAGACCACACCAGACCAAAGCTTCCCTGGTCTTGGATGTAGAAACTTCTTCTTCTTCTTGAGTCTTAGGTAACTGAAGTACCTTTCTCAGGCTTTTGGGTGATACCTTGACCATGGTTCCATGCACTCTGGATTTGATTCGGTATCCAGAGTCATCCACAGTTGCTCCAGTAAGAAATTCAAGCACTTCCTTCTTCCATATCTTGGTTGGTTCTGAAACCAAGTATTCTAGTCCTGAATCGCTGACTAGGGTAACCACTGACTTGATATCTTGATCGCCATCGTCGAATGCGCCGCGCATAAGCTCGTAGCCTTCGTTGACGTTTTCCTCGAGCTTGGGAGCCATTAGGGTTTGAGAATTTGTCTTTAGAAAAGAGAAATGTCGACACGGCAGTTTTGGTCTCGAAACTCTGAAAGAGTGTCGACAAACAAAGACAAAGCCCAATTTATACCTTTCTGATTTTTGAAGATGAGCAGGCGGGACAGCTAGCTAAATATGTGTCGACACTGGCAATAAGTGTCGACACTGACTTATAATGACTCGACACATATGTGTCGACACAAGTGTTAGTCAACAGATAATATGTGTCGACACATGTTTATGTGTCGACAACACTCTACTCGACGAATCGTCGAGACTTTACTTTAGAAAATTCTGAGTAAAACTTAAGTGTCGACACCACATTGGATGTGTCGACACCTACTCGACATGTGTCGACACTAACATTCTGAAGTGTCGACACCAATCATCCTAAATGTGTCGACACCTTTTTCCTGAAGTGTCGACACTTTTATTCTGTGTCGACATAGACTTGTCTATGTGTCGACACCTTTTGACTTAGCCAATTTTCTATTCTGTAAACTTAGTCTAAGTTTATCATTCCTAGTTCAATTTTGAATCTATTGAACTTAGCTTCTTCTAGGGGCTTAGTGAACATGTCAGCTATCTGATTATCAGTTTTAACATATTCAAGTGCAATATCATTTCTTTCTACATGTTCTCTAAGAAAGTGATACTTAATCTCAATATGTTTTGTTCTACTATGAGATACAGGGTTGTTAGCTATTGAAATAGCACTTGTAGAATCACAGAAGAGTGGAGTTCTACTTACCTGAAATCCATAGTCCACTAGCTGATGTTGAATCCATAGAAGTTGAGCACAGCAACTTCCTGCAGCTACATATTCTGACTCAGCTGTGGAGATAGCCACACTAGTCTGCTTTTTGCTGCTCCAGGAAATTATTATTCCACCTAGGAATTGACAGGTTCCAGTTGTGCTCTTTCTATCCTCTTTGCATCCTGCAAAGTCTGCATCTGTATAACCTGTTAGATCAAAATCTCCATTCCTAGGGTACCAGAGGCCTAGATAGGGAGTGCCCTTTAGATATCTCAATATTCTTTTGACTGCAGTCAAGTGAGACTCTTTAGGGCAGGCTTGATACCTTGCACAAACACATGTAGCATACATGATGTCTGGTCTACTAACAGTCAAGTATAGTAGGGAGCCAACTATCCCTCTATACAAGGTTTCATCTACAGGTTTACCTGCATCATCCTTGCTAAGAGACATACTTGACCCCATAGGAGTCTTCATGGTGTTGGATGAATCCATACCATATTTCCTTATGAGTTCTAGGGTGAACTTGGACTAACATATGGATAAACCACTTTCAGTCTGTTTAACTTGGAGACCCAAGAAAAACTTCAGCTCTCCCATACTACTCATCTCAAACTGACTTTGCATAAGCTTTGCAAACTTTTTGCAAAGGCTACTTTCAGTAGACCCAAATATAATGTCATCTACATATATTTGGACAAGTATGACTTTGCCTCTAGATTCCCTAAGGAATAGAGTCTTATCTATTTTCCCCCTTAAGAACTTGTTCTCAATGAGGAAACTAGATAGGGTTTCATACCAAGCTCTAGGAGCTTGCTTTAACCCATATAAAGCTTTCCTAAGTCTATAGACATGATGAGGTAAAGTTGGATCAACAAAACCTGATGGCTGCTCCACATGGACTTCTTCTTTCAAATTACCATTTAGGAATGCTGACTTGACATCCATTTGGTATACCTTGAATCCTTGATAGGTTGCATAGCCCAAGAACATTCTTATGGCTTCCAGTCTGGCTACTAGAGCAAAGGTTTGATCAAAATCAATACCTTCTTCTTGACTATATCCTTTAGCAACCAGTCTTGCTTTATTCTTAATGATGACCCCTTGTTCATCTAACTTATTTCTGTAGATCCACTTAGTTCCTATAATATTGTGGTCTTTAGGTTTAGGAACCAGTTCTCAAACCTTGCACCTTTTGAACTGATTAAGTTCTTCTTGCATAGCTTCAGTCCACTGTGGATCTTGTATAGCTTCTTCAAATTTCTTAGGTTCTTTTTGAGACAGAAAACTAGAATATACTGCAGCATTCTGATTTCTGCTCCTTGTCTGAACTCCTTGTCTTGGATCTCCAATAATCAGCTCTACTGGATGATCTCTTAGATGCCTGTTGGCTGGTGGCATCCTAACTTCAGGTTGAATTTCTTCAGCATCTGCATCATGCTGTACTTCTTGTATTTCTTCAGCTATTGGCACATGTAGTTCTCCCCCTGGACAACTGCTATTGCCTTCTACTTGCTGTCTTGCAGCAGGCATCTCTTCTATAGTAAGCTTGTCCAATTTCTTTGTCAAACCTGTGGGGCTGCATACATTGCTAGACAACTCATTGTTAATAAGTTTTGTCTCATCAAAAACTACATGCACTGATTCCTCAACAACTTGTGTAGTCAAGTTGTATACTCTATAAGCCTTACTATTATTGTTGTACCCAACAAAAATTCCCTCTTGGGACTTGGCAGCAAACTTAGTTATGTAAGACTTTCCATTGTTAAGTATGAAGCATTTACAACCAAAGATCCTAAAATAGGATAGGTTTGGTTTCCTGCCTTTCACTACTTCATAGGGGGTCTTGTTTAGTCTTTTAGTGATGGTAGCCCTATTTATCACATGGCATGCAGTGTTAACTGCTTCAGCCCAGAAATACTCAGGCAGTGATGTATCACTAAGTAGGGTTCTACCAGCCTCTATCAAGGTTCTATTCTTCCTCTCAGCAATGCCATTTTGCTGAGGTGTTCTAGGTGAAGAGAATTCTTGAAATATCCCAAAGTCTTCACATAGTTTTGTCATGCTTTCAGATTGAAACTCAGTACCATGGTCACTTCTAATTTTGACCACAGTACTATTTAGTTCATTCTGAATTTGCTTGACAAAGCTGTAGAAGACACTAGGTGTTTCAGATTTCTGCCTTAAGAAGAACACCCAGGAAAACCTTGAGTAGTCATCAACAACTACAAAGGTATAGACCTTCCTACCTAAGCTGTGAACTGGCATTGGACCAAAGAGATCCATATGCAAGAGGTATAAACATCTCACAGCATTTTTGTTATCTATGCTTCTAAAGGTGGATTTAGTCTGCTTGCCCTTTTGACAAGCTGAGCAAATGCCATCTTTAACACACTTAACTTGAGGACCATTCCTCACTAACTCTTTGCTAAAGAGTTTGCTAATAGTCTTGTAGTTAAGATGAGCTAGCCTCTTGTGCCACTTGACACAATGAGAGACTGTCTCATCAGCTACAAGACAAACAGGAGAACCATTGTTCTCAATCATAATGTCTAGACAGTAGACATTCCTCTTTCTATATCCTGTCAAAATGATCTCTTGATCACTTGAACTCTTGATATGACAACCATTTTTAACAAATGAGATGTCATACCCTACATCACTTAACTGACTTATACTTATAAGGTTGTGTTTCAACCCTTTAACATAAGCCACTTGAGTAATGGTAACAAGGTTTGAAGAAATGTTACCAAACCCTTTGATGATTCCTTTTTCAGAACCACCAAAGGTCACTTTTGGACCATCCTTGATTGGAATGTAGTCCTTCAGTAGTCCCCTAGTTCCAGTCATATGTCTGGAACATCCACTGTCCAAGTACCATGTAGGGGTATGGCCACTTGGACTCACCTGCAAAACAAATTAATGAACCTTAGAACCCAATGGTTTCTTGGGTCCTTGGTGACTGTTAGTTTGCATCTTAACAAGACTACCTATTGGCTTTCCACCAGGTAGCTTGCTACTCCCTTTGGCACTTGCATTGTGCCAACAATCCAAGGCAAAGTGGCCAACCTTGCCACAACACCAACATTCAAACTTATTGTACCTTTGCTTAGGTACAGACTTTGCTGTCTTAACTGCAGCTGACTTATTGAATGTTGGGGCCTTGCCCTTGGGCTTGGACTGATCCTGAACAGTCCTGGCAGGTTTAACAAAACCCAGTCCAGCCTTACCTTTGTGATGAGTAAAATCATCAATCAAAGGTAGAACTGATTTAGGCTTTGAAAACTTTGCAACCAGTTCTCTCTCTTTCTGAAGATTTGTCTCCAGTTTCTTAATTTGATCATTCTTAAATGTGATAGTACCCATCTGAATCACTATAATGTGTTTCAGCCTAGCTACCTCATTCAGTTTTTGATCAAATTGCTTCTCAAATTCTGTTGCAGCAGCCTTGAGATCAGCAATCTCCTTTGTCTGACTTTTGGCAAGGGACTTGCTTTTCTTATAAGCCTGTAACAACACCTTATATTCATCTATGAGCTGATGAATATCATCCTCAGACTCAGAACCACTTCCATCATTTGATAAAGATGATTCTGATTCTGAACTAGAACAAGAAACTGAACTTAGAGTTGGACTTTGTACCTGACTAGGTCCTGGCTGCTCCAGGATTTTGGTACTCTCAGTCAATGCCATCAGTCATTGGCACTGGCAGTCTTCTTGTTCATAAATTGACTCCAAGATCTGCATAAATTCTTCTTCTTCTTCTTCAGCAAATAGCCCTATGTAGGCTTCAGCATCAGTATCAGTGTCTGAAGAAGAAATATCTGAAAGAGTCTTCTCATTCTTGGCAACAAAAGACTTCTCTTTCTTCCCTTTGAGGTGAGTCTTTTTCCTGTCACTGGATTCTTTTCTTTTCTCAGGACAATCAGCAATGAAATGACCCTGTCTATTGCAGCAGTAGCACACAATCTTTGATCCAATTGCCTTGCTTGTCTTTGTCTTTTTCCTGTCCTTCTTTGAAGGCTTTTTCTCCTGATTCAAGACTTCTTTTCCCTTGTAAGTAGATGGTCTGGACCTCCACTGTTTCTTCTTCAGGAATTTCTGAAAGTGTCTAGTGAAGGCAGCAAAGTCTTCATCACTTTCACTGCTTGTAGACTTTGTACTGTCAGACTCTTCTGACTCAGATTCAACTACCTCTGGAGGTGGAGTTGATGACTTAGTCATGCATTTTCTGGGAACTTCTGTCTTGAAAGCAACAGTCCTTTCCTTGTGCTCAGTCCTAGTAGATTTCTCCTCCTCTTTCCTCACTGTCAGCTGCATCTCATATGACAATAACTTACCAAACAGTGTAGGAGGAGAAATTTCTCCCAACTTTGCCATTTCTCTTATGGCACAGATCTTGGTGTCCCAATCTTTGGTTAGGGACCTCAGGAATTTGTCATTTAGTTCATAGTTGCTGAACTCTCTTCCATAAGACATGAGTTCATTAACTATTCTATAGAACTTCTTGTAGCATTCAGTGATGCTATCTCCCTTTCCTTGCCTAAAGCTCTCATACTCTTGATTAAGCAAGGACTTCCTATCTTGCCTAACTTCTTCAGAACCTTCCATATAGACAATGAGAGTATCCCACATTTCTTTTGCTGTCTTACAGTGAATTAAGTTCTGAAAAGTGGCATCATCAATGACACTCACTATTAAGTTTTGTGCCCTCTTGTCCATGGTTGCTAGGACAATCTCATCCTTAGTCATCTCAGAGAAATCCTTTGGAGTTCTCTGATTTGCATCAAGAACTGAAATCTTCATGGGCACATAAGGCCCTTCCTTAACTGTGATGTAGATTCTTGGGTCTGAGGCCTCCATAAATAGCCTTACCCTTTCTTTCCAGATCCCAAAAATTTCCTTTCTGCAAATAGGTAATTTCATGGAACCCAATTCTTTATGATTTTCAAAAGAACCCATGGTTCTTGATTTTCTTGAAGCTGTTTTCTGACTTAGACTGTTTCTGCCAAACAGGATCTCCTTAGACTGTTAGTCCTTGTTTTGAGGAACCTCGCTTTGATACCACTTGAAAGATATGGTACCTAAACACCTAGAGGGGGGGGGGGGTGAATAGGTGACCTAATCCTTTTTAACTTTGTTGGCAGCAATCAGTTATATCACAGATTTCTAACTAGCTTTTACACAGCAATACAACACATACACAACAAATCCACAACCACAGCACAGCAGACACAATGATTTATAGTGGTTCCCCAATCTTTGGGTACATCCACTTTCCCCCTTCGCCTATCTAGCAGTGAACTAGACTCGGCCAAACTTCTCCACTGTCTCAGAACCCAAATTGGTTCTTACCTCAGGCCCAAAGCCTTACACTCAGCTTTATCCCAAAGCCTACACTCAGCCAATCAAGGCCTACACTCAGCCAACCAAGGCCTACACTCAGAGATCTATATCTCCTACACTCAGGCTAACAAGCCCTACCCTCAGCCTTTATAAATATAGGCTTACAATCACTCAGATCCAATGGATCTTACAAGTTACAAATGTAATACAGATAATGACTCTACAACTCAGAATTACAGGAGGGGAGTTGAGAGATTCTTGATGAGTTCTTGGAAGAACTCAGCTGGATTCACCCTGACTTAGCTTTCTTCAAAGCTTCTTGAGTAGAACTGAATAAGGCTGAATCCTCTGCAGTTGTTCCTTGACCTCTGCCACTTAATACCCAGAACTGAATCTGAATCCTTCTTCTCAGCCTAGTTCCTGAGGCTGATTACTTGGAAGGAGCCCTCTCTCTCCAACTTCTTTGATCTGCAAGATCTTCTTGTGTTTATTCTCTGTGTACCACTTTACAGATTACTTGAATAATCTGAACAATTACTTTGATTATTCTCACTTCTACTACAACAACCACTTCTGTAAACTGTGGGTGCCTATTTATAGGCTTTCTTCATAGTAACCGGCTGGTCCGGTTCATAACTGACTTCTGACATCTCTGACAGTTGCTGTAGACCGGCTGGATCGGCAGCTGTCATGTCAACCAGTCACTTCTTGAAAATCTCTATCTGTCTGATAGTGTCGAGACTTTCTGTCTCTAAGTGTCGACACTTATAGTCCAAGTGTCGACACATGAATTGTAAGTGTCGACACAAGTCTACAAGGTGTCGACACAACTCTTTGTATGTCCCGACACAGATTCTTCTGCATGTGTCGACACTGAAATTGAGTGTCGACACAAGTACTTGTTCTTCTATCTTTTGCTGAATTCTTCTATGTGTCGACACATCTCCTTTGTGTCGACACAACTTCTTGTGTTGAATCTGTCAAGTGTCGACACTGCTTCTTGGTGTCGACACATAGTCTTTTATGTTGATTCTTGCTGAGTGTCGACACAGCTCCTTGTGTCGACACATCTTCTTGTGTTGAGACTTCAGCTGAGTGTCGACACATTCCTTTAGTGTTGACACTTGTACTTAGAATAATCTGCTGTTCTTTCTGTTCTTTGCTAAGTGTCGACACAGCTCCTTGTGTCGACACTTTCTTCAAGTGTTGAGTCTTTAGCTGAGTGTCGACACATTGTGCTGGGTGTCGACACTTACTTCAAATGTTGACTCTTTAGCTAAGTGTCGACACATTGTGCTGGGTGTCGACATTTACTTTAAGTGTTGATTCTTCTGGTAGTGTGTTAACACTTGTGCTTAGTGTCGACACATTCTTCAAATGCTGACTCTTCTGCATAGTGTCGACACATTGTGTTGAGTGTCGACACTTGTACTTAGACTCTGTAGACTTTTGCTGAGTGTCGACACAGCTCCTTGTGTCGACACTTTCTGGTGTAGACACATCTTCACTGGGTGTCGACACAGCTCCTTGTGTCGACACTTTCTGTCTGCACTTTTCTTTACTGAGTGTCGACACAGTTCCAAGTGTCGACACTTTCTGACTGGTGTCGACTCTGCATCCCAGGTGTCGACACAATGACTCCAAGTGTCGACACTGCTTTTCTGGGTGTCGACACAAGCTTTCTCAAGTGTCGACATTTTCCCTCTGGGTGTCGACACATGGACTTAGAAACTTTTTGCTTCAGTCCAGTGATTTCTTAACCTGCACAAATAACTCAAACATACATCAAATACATTATGATGTATATCATTGAGTTGGGTGAGACTTCTTCAAATCAGGTACATTTGACCAATGTACCCAACAAAGTAGTGCGGCAATGGCTCCGCAGGTCGGTAGCTAACCGGCTTATGTCGACGATATGTCGATTCATGAATTTCCTGGCTACTATACTTCTGAGGGCATTTGTCGCTAGCATGAGAGATGTCTCCACAATGACGGCAATTGATATTGAAATTGGCCACATTGCAGCGATTTCAAATATCAGGGATACAACTATTTGGCATAGATTCTGCGAATAAAACTAACAATTTCATCTGACGGAATAACAACACAAGAGAAAAGGGTTCAAAAACAACAAAACAACTCGTATAACGAAATTCTCAGTCATCTGGAGTCGCTCTACAGTTGCATTCCCCGGCAACGGCGCCAAAAACTTGATGCGTGTAATTCGGCAAGCGCACCGGTCGCACAAGTAATAAAGTTTTGGGAATAAATCCCCGAGTGTCGGTCTCTTGAGGAATGCAATTAGCGTAGAACGACAACAGTACCGAGAATATCATTATGAGAGTTATAAATAGAACAAAAAGGAAATAGCGGACTAGGGAGATTGTGGATGTTTGATCTACTGAACTAGTAAAAGCTATGCGGGTCGAAGGCACCGCTTCGCAAGGTGAAGTGGGTTTGTCGGCCGTGATGTCGAACTTCAGTTGGGCGAGTGGAAGGGCATAGCTAATGGATTGCAGTGTTCTTGTGTGGATTGCAATCAGACAAGACACGGGAATGAAGTGGATGTGGGGTGAGCGAGGCGCATTAACAGACAAAACTCACAAGCATAAGAAGATACTAACATTCCATTAACTATAAAATAAACTTGATGTTCAGGGATGGAAGTGTTCATTACACTGCTCAAAACATTCATAACACAGAGGAAGGGGAAGAGGAGTAAACCAAAAGAGATTGAAGATCCACCGCGGGTCGTGGCCGGAGTAGCGAGTTGTCAGTCCGCTTCCGGGCTCAGTCCAAGGAGGCTTCCAGTACCAACGAGCTGTCACCTCGAAGGCCTTTAAGTCCGTTCCCTAGGTTATCTACTTCACCAACTCCGCAGGAAAGCTTGGAGTTGAAGTCATCAATGGCCGAGGGCTTCGCCGGAGAGTTGAAATGCTTCGAAGTGGTTGGCAATGGCTTCCCGACGAAGTTGGAAGTGATGGAGCAGCTGGAGAGGTGAAATGGCGATTCCCGCGCACTCTCCGATCGCAGCAAATGACAGGCGTTGACCTAAAACGCATAGAAGGGCCTTAAATACGGATGCAGCAGAAGCAGTGCGCACGATCAGTGGCGCACGACCAGTGGTCGTGCGCACTGTAGGTCGATTATCGTGGGGCTTTTCCAAATAAACATGCAACCTGGACAAGAAGCATCAGCATATATGCGCACGAGCAGTGGCGCACGACCAGTGGTCGTGCGCACTATGGCCAGTGCTCGTGCGATTACCGAGACAGGATTAAGAAAAAGGGGGGTGTAATACGCACGATCAGGGGCGCACGACCAGTGGTCGTGCGCAGTAAGTCCAGTGGTCGTGCGCAGTATTCCTGCATCGTCGGAGTCTCCCGAGCAGTTCTGGAGCACGCACATGACCACTGTACCAGCAGAAGGGGCAGATAGGCCACCAGAACATGCACACCACATCCCCGAGATAGGGCTAAAGAATAACAACAAAATAGAAACACAGAAAGCACACAGAAGCGGGCCTACAGTGCACTTAATCGTGAAATAGGTACATAAGCACAAATAAGCAATAAAGGCTCTCAAGTGTAGTGCTAAGACGATAAAACTAGCCCAGATGAGTCCAAAAATAAGTGTAAAATGTGGACTCATCAAGAAGCTGGTGGAATTATATGTTCGCAACATTGTGCGACTGCATGGGATTCCTAAGAGCATAGTCAGAGATCGAGATGAACGGTTTACGTCCAAGGACTGGAGATTGGTTCAGAAGAGTTTGGGCACGAAGCTAAAGTTCAGTACGGCGTTCCATCCTCAAACTGACGGGCAAACAGAAAGAACGAACCGTAGTATGGAGGATATGCTGAGAATGTGCATTCTTGACTTCGGCAAGAAGTGGGAGGATCACCTCTTCATGGTGGAATTCGCGTACAATAACAGTTATCAAGCAAGTATAAAAAATGGCGTCATACGAAGCTTTGTATGGGAGACGGTGTCGAACACCGATGTCTTGGACAGAGGCGGGAGACACCAAAATTTTGGGAAAGGAGGTGGTAGTTGACGCTTGTGAGTTGGTGCAGACCATTCAAGACCGGCAAGCAAAATACTTTAATGCTCGTCACCTGAAGTTGGAGTATGCGATAGGTGATTGGGTATATTTGAAGATCAAACCTTTCAAAGGCGTCTCACGGATTCGCCGACTCAAGAAGTTGAGTCCAAGGTTTTTCGGGCCTTTTGAAGTTGTTGAACGGGTGGGAGAAGCAGCCTATCGGTTTGCGTTGTCCGCGGAGCTGAGTGGATTGCATGACATCTTCCATGTCTCCGTCTTGAGGAATTCCTTGGTGGAGGCTAGTGTGGTGTTTGAGCCGGCATCGGTGCCGATTGAGGAAGACTTGAGGACGCGGGTCCTTCCAATTACTATAGAGGATTCAGAGACTCGGCAATTGCGGAATAAAGAGGTTAAACTCGTGAAAGTACGATGGGACAACTGCGGTCGTGAGGAGTTCTCTTGGGAGCGAGAACAAGCCATGCGAGAAGAGTATCCAGAGCTCTTCAAATCAGGTACAATTTAAGTGTTGTTTCCTTTTGCTTTTTAATTTCGGGACGAAATTCTTTTAAGGGGGGAAGAGTTGTAACACCCCAAAATTTGAGAGAGGGTCGACCAACATTTTCTAGCCAAGTTTGGTTTCTGGCAGGGGGCACACGGCCTGGGACACGGGCGTGTCCCAGGGCGTGTCAGGCTCCAGTCGACGTTTTGGTCGAGAGGTCGACGATTTTCGCTCGACGATGTGTCGAGATAAGGCACACGGCCTAATACACGGGCGTGTCTCAGGGCGTGTCGAGCCCGTGTCGACGATCGGTCCGGGGATTCGACGATTTTCGCTCGACGATGTGTCGAGACAAGGCACACGGCCTAGGATACGGGCGTGTCCAAGGCAGTGTCAGTCAGTCGACGAACTTCTCTCGATGAAGTTCACTCGACGAGTGTCGAGTGTCGAGACAGGGGCACACGGCCTATGACACGGGCGTGTCATAGGGCATGTCCCTCTTGGTCGACGATCTTCGCTCGACGTTTTTCCGCAGTGTCGATACAAAGGCAGTCGACGAGTGTTGTGACTTTGCACACGGCATGGGACACGGGCGTGTCCCAGGCCGTGCCCTTCTCGGGTTGTTTTCTGGGCTGTGTCGATGGAGGCACACGGACGACCACACGACCGTGTCAGTCAGGACACAGGCATGTCAGGTAGAACACAGGCATGTCGGATGCCCGTGTGTTGTTCCAGGCGCGTCGATTTGTGACGGTGAATGAGGGACACGGCCCTGGACATGGGCGTGTGCCAGGCCGTATTCGGCCCAGGCGTTTTATTTTTCAGACGGATCGTGGCCGCTCTTTCCCTTATTTTGGGATCTGATGGTCCAGGACTGCTCTTGGGGAGTTAAGTCCGAGAATAGGTTTGGAAACCCTCATTCTTCTCCAAGCTTTCTCTCACTAAAATTCTAGAGAGAATGGAGAGCAAGGAAGAAGGTGAAGGAGGGTTTGGGCTGTAGGAGAGGTTTTAGTGCTCCAAATTACGAGCCGAGTCCAGATCCGTGGAGGCTAGATCTTTGCGAAGGTTTTCATCCGGATAATCTTCCATGGCTATGAAGAGGAGTAGAAAGGTAACGACACTTCTCCTCTCGGTTTTAGGATGCACGTTTTAGCATCTTTTCTTTTCTAGTTTTGGGCACCAAACACTCAAATGAGAGGGATTTTGGGTCGCCAAGGTTCAAGTGGAACCTCCGGGTCGATTGAGTCCGTTCCCGGCATGTTTTGCATTAGAGATCCGCTCCGTTAGTGGATTAGGCATGGTGGGTGAAGCCGTAGTCGCGACCGTTAGTCCGACTCGGTGATATTGCATACGAGCTTTAAGGATTCGTAGAGATCCGTTGCGGCAAGATGCCATTTGTGATGTGGTGATGTTTTCCCCTTTTTCTCGAGTGAGTACGTGTAGTCGGAACCGGACAAGGTTATCTCCTCAATGGCGGTAGATGGTTTCCTTGGTGGACAAGGTTAGCTCCACATTGGTGGTAGATGGTTTCCTTGGTGCGTGGGAACACTGCAGTATAAATGAGGCACTAGGGTGGAAATTGTCTTGGTTTGTGATGTGCCAAGGCGTGGCTGTGTCTCCGTGGTTGGCTAGTTATCCCGTGACGTTCACGTCAGGTGTAGAGAGTGTCCCGACGAAACTAGTCCCCTTCTGTGAGACTAACTAGAATGTCAAGCATGGGGGGCAAGCCCAGGCAATGAGGCCACGAGTGGGTGGGGTCCGGCAAGGCTTCTTAGAATCGGTCAGTTTGTGTTTGTTGGAATCCTGACATGAGACGTCAGAGCTTGCAGGCAAGCCCGGGGCTAAGACCTTGAGCGGGTGGGGCCTTAGCAAGAGTTCCATGTGTCGGCTTGTGTGCCATTGGGGGGGGATTAGGTTACCCATTTGTTTGTGGCTTTATGCCAATGGGGAAATGTTGAGTACCCATATGATGTGATGATGTGCTAGATGCATACGCGATAGGGTGCCTTGGGTGAAGCCCGGGTTGTTGCATACTTGTTGCATAAGTAGGCCCTTTTTATTATATGCTCAACCAGAAGAGAATGTGTATGTTGTTTGAGACATCCAAGCTTATTCTTAATGCATTTCTTGTTTATATTTATATATTGCATACGAAGTGCTGACTCGCAGGTTGGAGGGTTCCCTGGGGTCCGTTAGGGGCGGCCGGGAGGAGATGTGTTGGTTACACAGTTTGAGGTCAGCCTTTGCTGACCCACGTTACTAATAATTTTTACAGGGCAAGGATCGCATGCAGGAGCTAGCTCGCCGGCCAGAAAGGCCTAAGCCTCATGAAGTGTTCCCCTCTTTTGTAACTCTACTTATATGATATTGTATGTTTGAGACTCATGTTGTCCGTCTTGCACGCCGAGGTAGAATAGGAGTGCTTATGCACTTTCATGACTGTTGTATTATTTGAGTTTGGACTGTCTTTTGTGGTAAGGCCATAAGGGCCATTGTTTTATTACTCTTATAGTGGTGGATAACTTCTACTTCTTGCTTGTGTTTCCGCAGTGTTGTGCAAAGAGTTTTGAGTGTGGGTAGTTATATCATCTTATAATACTAAAGCTGTGGCGTCCGTATGTTGTGGGGCCCCTACCGGACCCATATTATACGGTCATTACAGGGGAGGTGTTACATGCGGTGTATGGTGGAGTGTATGAATCTCTCCCGCAGTTAAATGGATTTCATCTTCGTGAGGGGTGTGTCCAGCTAAGTGACCATCTCGCCCGTGTTTTTAGGTAGAGTGACCACAAGTGGTTAATAAAGTTTATGGATTTTCTTCCTTATGATTTACTCATGTTAGTCACCTTATTGCCTTGTGCATATGGTGTCTTTGCATTGTACGTGATGATTCACGTAAGTGTTCCTTTTCTGTTTGATGCTTACTTCGTACTTTATGTCAGTATTTTTGGTCTTGGGTTGGTACCCATTTTGACCTTTGTTTACCTTTGCTTAATTTTTCTGCCACCATTTGTATCTACTTGCTGAGGCGTTCTGTTTTTTTTTTGGAATGCCTTAGGTTCAGAGCCGTAGCAGGTAGTGGAGCTGGTTTTGGACTCTCTTAGCGGTAGTGTCAGTGGTGGTTTTGCACCTCGCCGTAGCGAGGTAGTTGTTGTTCAGTTTTTTTTTTCTTTTTCCTTGTTCAGACATACTGTTTTACTGTGGGTTCGTGTTAGATTGTTGACGCCCACGGAGCTGTTGATGTTGCCACTTGCTAGCTGATGTGGTTTTCTTCTTCTTTGATTTAGATTACTTGCTCTCTGGGATGATTTATGTCTAGGACTGCATGTTAGATATTTTTAAGCTTATAAAAACTTATTATTAGTAAAGCACCCATGCAACCTCTTTTAAAACTAAGTCACTAATTTCCTGGTCAGCGTAAAGACTTTTTCTCATACTTATTATAAATCTAGAGTCTGCTTAGCATGAGTTGTTCCTCGGCGATATTTATACTCATGTAGGATGTTAGAGTCAATTTAAAACAAATATCTTCCGCAAGCGTATAAATTATATTTTTGAATCGTGGACTAGATGATCCACTGAGCCAAGGGATACGGCTACCTTCTTAGTTTAAACTGGATTTCAGTCATAATAACTTACGTTTTCTTTTAAACGGTAGAGTTTGGAGTCTTGCCTGAGCGTCTGCAGTTATCCCCTGCACGGCGTGGCATCACAGCACGTATTTTACCATACTCTGATATAATTAAATTATTGGGAAAATGCGGGTTGTGACACCCATGGCTCTCCGTGGTCAAGAATGTATAAGCGTAAAAGATTCTTCGTTGACAGGGTGGTATGCTTCATCTGCCCGTCTGTCAGAGGGTGGTGAGGTGTGTTGAATGTCGACCGAGAGCCCAGATAGGACTAGATTGATCTTCTTTCCTTGTACAAAAACTGTCCCTCCCGATCCGACAAGATCGTCTGAGCACTTGACCTTCTCCAGCCAATAAACCTCACCACGTGTCACAGAATCCATGATGTCTTTCTTTATTCCGGGAAATTAAACGTTCTGATAAACAAAATTTTCTTCCAATAAATTGAGTTTTCGTTTGTAAGTGTAGACAACAACTCTAGAAACCTCCTCTACACGATCAGGTTCTTATTCCTTCGAGTACACCCGAGTAATGTCGAATAAGATCAACTTCAATCGTATTATGTTTGTGACACTGCATCTCCTAAACTAGGTTTAAGGAAATGAAAGACAATAACTAATTTGCCCAATAAATAAAAGATAAGCCCCCAATAAACAAAAGATAAGACCCTACCTATCTTGGGCTAAGTATCTTCGATATCACTATGTTATATGCGGGCTTGATTTGCACATAATGCTTATCGCATGTAACCTTAGAATTAGGGTTCCATCCTGAAATATGTTGATATACTCCTTACCTTTGGGCTCTCCATATTACCATTTACGACAATCCTCTCAGGGCCTCCTATAACACAATCCCAAATGGGTCTCTTCTGATCCTGAATTCTTATTCGACCCTTAGTATTTGGTATGATGGTTTGTTGGAACCCTAGTTCTAATTTGGGCAAGGAACACTATTAGGAATATTAGGTTGACCCAACATGTATAGTCATGGGTCATAGGACTATTTCCAGGACTCGTCTTTCAGAAGAACTCCAGAATTGCTGAAAGAAATGAAGTTAAAACAAAGTCAGAGAATCAGCTCGACGATCGTCGAACGCAGTTCGACGAACGGCAATCTCTGGTCGACGATCCCAAAGACTCAAGCAAGGCTGTGCCGACACCATCACAGCAACTGTGTCGACACTTCAGAAGGGCCATGTCGACACACAAAGGATTTGATTCGACACATAACAATACCTGTCGACACAGATAATATTAGTCGACACTAGCTCAGTCGACACAAGAAGGATTTGTGCCGACATCACAGAAACATCTGTTGACACAGTTCATAAAAGCAAAATTCTCAGGTCGACAATTGACATGACTCAGCTCGACGATCTCAGAGTTAATCTCTATACTGAGCTTGACGAACTCAAAGCTCAGGTCGACGATCGCTGAAATCAAGACAGCCAGACATCTGCTCGACGAACACAGAAGCTAAGCTCCAGTCGTCAAACGCAGATCTTAAATAAGATATTCAGCACGACGAATCTAGCTGAGTTCGATGAATGTGGAACTCAGGTCGACGATTGATGAACTCGACGAAAGTTCAGGTTGACGATTTCTGTGTAATCAGAAACAGTTGGCAGAATTTATTGAGGATTAATTACAGTCAACATTCCTAGTGAAAATAGTCGTTCAAACGGACAGTTACAGAAGAATTAAGTGAGGATCAATTTCCAAAGCATCTTTACTCTCGGGAATGTTTCTTCCATCATAAAATCTATGGAATTCAAATACAGGGCAGAATATAGAACAAACACAGTACACAGAGAGATGAATCACTGTAGAGAATAATAACAAACAGTCAGACGATCACAAAAAAGAAGTCTGCATCATACATTCTCTTGGCCCTCTCTGAGGATTTGGACACGCAGTAGAAGTCAGAGGAAAGAAGCAGATTAGCTATAAGAAGAAGAAGAACAATCAAACTATATCAAGAGTTTTCTTCTTCCTTATCTCTGCAAGACAACTTCAAGGACAACAAACAACATATCAGTCAGAAGCTCCTGAAGATTTCTTTGGTCAAGGCTCAAATTCTGAAGGCCTATCACCCTGTGCAAAGCTTCCCAGCCTCAACACCTTTCAATCTCTAGGGGAGCTTTGACAACATCATTGAATCCACATAGTCTTCTCAGTTGTATATTGAGAAAGAGAAGACTTCCATCACTCTCTTCCCCCTCCTGTATAAAGGGTTGTCATCTCCCTTCAAAAGTGATTCCTAGTTCTTGAGCACCTGATCAAAAGCTGATTGGTGATAGGGCACCTGATCAAAAACCTATTGGTTTTTAGGCACCTGATCACAAGCCTAAAGGGTCTCTAGATCTACCTGAAGCAGATCTTGTGGTGATATGGCACCTGATCAAAAACCTGAGTGGATTCCTACCAGGGTGGTAGAACAGTGGACTACCCAGATTTGGGGAACCACTATAATTTTCTTGTGTCGTTTGGTTGCCCATTTTCTTTTGTTCTTGTTATGTTTGTGACTTTAGGACTGCTGTGGTTTATTACTTAATCTGTTTGTGCACCAGTACAGCAAAGGCTATCATAAATTTTATGATTGCACATATACTCTATTCACCCCCTCTAGAGTATTGTAGATCTAACCCCTCACTTTCAATTGGTATCAGAGCAA
The DNA here is from genome assembly GCA_039583875.1 of Platanthera guangdongensis. Lineage (NCBI taxonomy): Eukaryota > Viridiplantae > Streptophyta > Magnoliopsida > Asparagales > Orchidaceae > Platanthera > Platanthera guangdongensis. The sequence continues at coordinate 122,633,407 of CM077158.1, read as the reverse complement.
GGTTCCTTTGGTTAGACAAGCTAACCCTTGAACCAAAGATCCTTTGTTAGATCTACACTTTTAGGTTAATTATTTCCATTTAGAGTTTATACACAGCTACAGCAAAGAATATGGATTATGCAAGCACCAGACCTCCTGTATGCAACCTAAATAGGTTTGCCATCTGGAATGCAAGAATTAGATTGTATATGAACTCTATTAATGAAGATATATACACTTCTATTTTGATAGGTCCCCCTCAAGCTTCAACCTCTTCAAATACAAATGTTGTCCCATCATCGCAATGGACAGCTGCCCAGAAAAAGCTAAAGCTTGTTGATGCCAAAGCCATGAACATATTGGATCATACTATGTCAGATGACATCTTTCAGAAGGTGGCTGAGTGCACCTCTACAAAAGCAATCTGGGACTCACTAAACCAAATGGTTGCTGGTTCAGAAGATGAGAGGAAAGATAGAAGATCACACCTCATCACACTATATGAAAATTTCAGAAAGTATGAAGAAGAAACAGTTGAAGTGATGCACAATAGGCTTAGGTCCATCATCAGTGAGCTAAGAACCTTGGATAAAGAAATCACATTAACTGAAGTAAATGACAAGATCCTCTATGCTTCCCACGCTCATGGGATACCAAGATTTGGCCAATCAAAGAGGCCAGAAACTTGAATGAGATTTCCACTGAGTATCTCCTAGGAAAGCTCAAATCTTATGAGAAGTTAATTAAGAACAGAGAAGCAGTAGAGCAAAGAACTCCTCCTCTAGCAAGAAGAGAACACAACATTGCTTTCAAGGCTGCTGAGAAGACAGTGGCTGCATCAATAAATGAAGAACTGATGAGCCTGTTTTCTAAAAGATTTTATAAGATGCCAAAGAAGAACTTCAGAAGGAAGTCATCCAGGAATGACAACAAGCCAAAATATGACCAAACACCCACTAAAGAGGAAAGGAGAAAAGAGAAGGAATCAAGAAGTAATCTTTACGGCAAGCCCTCTTCCAGCAAGAACAAAAGGGAGGACAAAGGATTTGTGGCTGAAACATGGAGTGACACAGAAGATGAATCCACATCCACCAGCTCCAGTGAAGAAGAAGAGGAGGCTAAGGCAATGGAATTTTGTCTGGTGGCCATAAATGCATCTTACAACAACTATGATAGAGAATCTGAATATGATGGAGAATCAGAGTCTGATGAAGAATCAGCAGATCAAGTAATCTCTACACTTGATTTTTCTTCAGAAAAATTTAAAACTGACTTCTGATTATCAGGTAAAAATCTTCAGAAAATCTTAGTTCAAAATAATTCGTCGAACGGAGATCGACGAAATGAATACTATTCGTCGAACTCAGATCGACGAACTCTGAACAAAGATTTTGACTTGAACTATTCAGGAATATGTGCTCGACGAAATAGATATAATTCGTCGAACAGAGATCGACGAAAATGGACCACAGAAAATAATTATTATCATTCTGTGAGCAGAGATCGAAAATCTCATCCAACATCGTCGAACTCAGTTCGACGATCCAACCAGACATCGTTGATCCCAGATTCTATTAACAGATATTTTTGTTCTTTTAAAATTTACCATCAAAGTCAGCATTTTAATATTCCTTTCACTGATTGGATAATACCTCCTATGAAATATTATCCACCTGGATACAAGGATCAATCTAAATGCACTTTTATTTCTAATTATGATAAAAAAGAACCGGGACCCAAGGTGCTCTAGGTCCAGCACACCTAACATCTCCTTGCAGGAAAAGAATTCAGTCCACCCAATACACAGGATATCAGTGGCTGAATAATTTGAGCAAGGATATGCATATAGGGGTAGATGCTATTAAAGTTATGATCCTAATCAGATTTGGGCAAGGCAAAGTAATTTCATGGCACTTCAAGCAGGACCACTATCTGCTCAAATCTCTGCCCTCCCTGCTGCCCCCATCTTCATTTTGGGGCCTGGCTCCAATGCTTACTGCAACCAGGCAGGGGGAGATGCCTGATAAATGAAGCTGCAGCAGTTCCAGCAGTAGTATACCAATGCCTGGTAAATGTAGCAACAACAGTTCCAGTAGTAGCATAAATTCCAGCAATTACAGCAGCATCTCTATACAACAGATTATAATGATACAGATTTGGGCAAGGATCAACAACAGCTGTAACAACAGCAACAGCAACAGCAGAAATACATGATCCAGCTCTAATTGTATTTTAATTATGTTTTGCTTGTATTTTACTTATAACTATATAAATAGTGTCCTCACCCAAATAGGGGGAGATTGTTGGAACCCTAGTTCTGATTTGGGCAAGGAACACTATTAGGAATATTAGATTGACCCAACATGTATAGTCATAGGACTATTTACAGGACTGGACTTTCAGAACAACTCCAGAATTGCTGAAAGAAATACAGTTAAAATAAAGTCAGAGAATCAGCTTGACAATCATCGAACGCAGTTCGACGAATGGCAGTCTCAGGTCGACGATCCCAAAGACTCAAGCAAGGCTGTGCCGACACCGTCAGAGCAACTGTGTCGACACTTCAGAAAGGCCATGTCGACACACAGAGGATTTGAGTCGACACACAACAACATATGTCGACACAGATAATATTAGTCGACACTAGCTCAGTCGACACAAGAAGGATTTGTGTCGACATCACAGAAACATCTTGTTGGGTATTGTATCCACAACGTACCTGATTTGAAGAAGCCCCCGAACAAGCTAAGGTAAATAGACAATGTATTTGATAAAATATTTCAAGTTGTGCTTGCAGTTATTCCACGCTAAGTGCACACCAATGTCAGGGTGCAGTAGGTCAATATACATGGGTCTGCACGACGTAATCCCTCGTTGAGCAGATCAGTGTGTTGGCCTACGTGTACTCTCTCTATTGGAGTGTACTTATTTTCAAGTACATGGCTGTGATATTGCAAGAGCAGACAAGGAGCAAGGATGGGTCAAGGAGCACCTCATGGGTGGAAAGACGAAAAATCGTCTAAGTGTAAATCAACGAGAATCACTAGTGATTCTCGCCGAATCGTCGAGAATCATTGGCTGATTCTCGCCGACTCGTTCCAGCTACTTCAAAGCGAGCAACTCTGATGCCAAGTAATAATCGACGAGAATCACCTAGTGATTCTCGCCGAATCGTCGAGAATCACTGGCTGATTCTCGCCGTCTCCTTCCGGCGAAAACAGTGCGTGCAACCAAGGCAACTTCGACGAGAATCATCTTTGATTCTCTCCGAATCGTCGAGAATCACCTTTGACTCTCGACGATTCGACGAGAATCACCTTCGATTCTCGCCGATTTTGACTTAGGCGATTTTCTGGAAACCGCTGGACCAGATTCTGCCGCTGGCGCTGTTTTGAACCGGGGTTAGGGTTTCTTCAGGTGGGACCCATAACGGTTATATTGGAGTATTTCCACCGTATAAATATACGAGTATTTTGAACAGAAACAACACAGAAAGAAATACACGAGCCGCCGACCGTGACCTAGATCGCGATATCTGCTCCGCCGCCGTCGCCGCTCGTGCAAGTTGTTCGCCGACCTTGATCGTGATTTCTTCCAGATCTTCCGGCGACGGAAGCTTAGTCAAGCTTAGAGTCTCACGCGTCTAACCAGAGATCCTTGGTCTCTTGATTTGTTGATCGGGAAAACCTTCCCCGTCCGAATCGATCGAGACGATCGATCCTAGTGTGACCGTTGGAAGACCTAGCTAACTTCGCTACGAAGTTTGGATCTCCAAAGTACAGCAGCCGCACACCGTTGTCACCGCCTATCCCGTGAACCAAGCCGCCGCCCATCTTACCGCCGCCGGTTCCGTGGAGATTCTCTCCAAGAGAGATCTAGGGTTGTGGAATCTTCGTGGACTTCAAGAACACGTCGTCAACGAAGAGGGACACATTAGTCTCCACAAGTAGTTTGTATTTTTTGTACATTCTAGTTCATTTTTGTTGTAAAGGAACGTTGGTTCCGAGGTGTAAGGGTTGGGTGCAACCCGTGTTGTGGGAGTGTTGACTCCTACATGTGGAAGGGTTCCTCCGATAGTGCAAGGATTGGATTTCAATCCTGTTGGTGAAGAGACCGAGTCGTCCCTTGTTGGGAGATAGGTCGAAGGGGGAAAGTGGATGTACCCAAATCGGGGAACCACTATAAATAGCTTGTGTACTCTGTTTGCTGTGCTGTTTTATTTTCGTGTGCAGGTATAATTTTAATGCCACAAAAATGCTGCACGTCACCTATTCCCCCCCCATAGGTGAAGGTAGTCGACACTAGGTGGACTTTCAAGTGGTATCAGAGGCAGGTTCCTCATCAAAAAGGTTAACACCTTGAGTTGAATCCTGCCACTAGTGTCAAGAAGAAGGAAAACATCTACCATGGACGGGCTCAATTACACAGGCAAGATCCCAGTGTGCACCAGGATCAACTTTCCTATCTGGAAGGAAAGGATCCGGTTCTACATGGAAGCAGTTGATCCTCGGCTCTTTATGATCGTGGAGGAGGGACTTTATGTCCCCACTAAGGTCTCCACCATTGATCCTACCAAGAAAGTGCCGAAGAAACTTTCTGAAATGGACAAGGACGAGATGGTGCTAGTGGGACTTGACAAGAAGACGCAGAACATTCTGGTCAGCGCGGTTGATGACTCAATGATGCAGAACTTCTGCAACTGCAGGACAGCAAAGGAGATCTGGAATTGCCTGATCATCCTAATGGAGGGCACTGATGAAGTGAGGGATGATCGTAGATCCCTCCTGAACCAGAAATATGAGTCCTTCCGACAAGGGCCTAAGGAAGAGATCGGAGTCACCTTCGAGAACTTCCTCAAGATTGTCAATGCCCTCAAAGGATACGGAAGAGTGTTCACTAATGATGAACTTAATGATAAATTCCTTAGGTCCCTTACTAAAGAATGGGACACAAAGATCTGCGCCATCCGAGAGTTTGGCAGACTAGCTGAAACAGACCCTCAAATTCTGTTTGGAAAGCTGATGTCCTATGAGCTTCAACTGAACACCCAGAAAGTAGAAGAAGAAGCAGAGAAGGCTGCAGCCAAGGAAAAGACTGTGGCTCTAAAAGCCACTCACTCCAGAAAGGGCAAGGGCGCGGTTTCATACCGTGCCAGGAAAAAGGATGAGGAGGAGGACTCCGAGCCATGCTCCTCCAGCTCAGAGCTGTCTGAGGAGGATTTCTCCCTCATCACCCGAGAATTCAAGAAGTTCCTCAAGATGAGGAATCAAAGAAAGAGAGACGGCTCCTCCTACAGGCATCAGAAGAAAAATTATTCTTCTGACAGGTATGCTTCTAAACCGAACAAACATCTCTCCTCTGACATTATTTGTTTTGGATGCAATAAGCCAGGACACGTCGTGGCCGACTGCTTCCAAGGCAAGAGAGAAAAAGGGAAAGGAGAGGAGCACAAATCCTCTAGGGATAAGAAGAAAGAGGAGAGCTACATCGCCAAAAGGCCAAAGACACTGAGTGAGTCTGATTCCTCAGACTCCAGTGATGATGAGGAAGCCTACTTCGGGCTGGTGGGTCGCTCCGACTCAGAAGGAGAATGCCCCCCATTTACTGGGAAGGTAAAAGCTCACACCCCTCTCTCCGACTCTTAATCTGATCCTGAGTCTCAGGATGATGACCCTGAGGATAGCCTTTCGGCCCGTGATGCGGAGCTCCTCGAGAAGTATGAGCTTCTGCTCAACACTTTCGAGGAGTGTCGTAAGAGATTGAAGGCTGAGAAAAAGGAAGTTAAATTCCTTAAGGGTGAGAGTGTCTCCCTAAGGGAAGAAATCACTAGTTTGATTTCTCTCCGACAGGAGCACCTTAACCTGACTTCAAAGCATTCAGAGTCTCTTAAGCTCCTTGATCTAAAGCAGGAAGAAGTCGACAAGTTGGAAGAACAACTTGCGGCAGAAACGAAGATTGTCAAGAGCTTCTCTACGCCAAAAACAGTTCTTCCAGTAGTTGATACCTTCTCTGCTCAGGCCAAAGGAGCTGGCTTGGGGCATGTAGGAGTATCTGGTTCCTCATCCAGGAGAAACAGGAACCAGAGGAAGAATAAGGCCGCCAAGAGGGCCTCTGCTGCTGAAAAGGGAAAGGCTCCGCTCAGTCCTGTTGCGTTCAGAAAGCCTAGATTTCCTTGCAACCAACATGACTTTGAATCAACCTTTGATCATCATTTCCGGCCCTCGGTTGCAAAGCCAAAGAGCCGATATGATGGTTGGACCTTTCCCCGGAACTTCGGTGAGAGTGCCTTCAAGGCACCTTATGAGGAAATCCACATGGGAAATTATGGTCAATTCTCTAGCGGCCATAATGGAATGCAGGCACCAAGAGTCAAGCCTATTATACTGACGAAATAGAAGGTGAAGAAGTCATGTGACTGCAATCACCATGAGGCCTCCACCTCCAGATCCAAGGCTCCGGCTGTACCCACCATTCCCAGGGTAAGGCAGGAGCGTAGGAAGAGGTACAACAGATTTGACTGTTGGTGTTGTCGCAAAGTCGGTCACTTTGCCGTGGATTGTTGGTTTAACCCGAGGTATAACGAGACTCCCTATGTTAGCACTGCGAGGCCGACCACTCGTAAGGTTAACCAACCAAGGGGGAGTATGCTAACCAGGAATCTAGGACCCAAGTTCGATTGGGTTCCTAAGGGAAATTAATTTTGTTTTGTAGGAATGTCCAAAGGCCACCAAAATGCCAATCTGGTACTTGGACAGTGGATGCTCCCGGCACATGACTGGGACAAGAAGCCTGCTGCGTGATTACACTTCAGTCGAGAATGGACCCAAAGTCATTTTTGGAGGCTCAGATCGAGGAGTCACCAGAGGTTACGGTATGATTTCCAACGGTATAATCTCTATCACCGACGTGGCTTATGTTGAAGGGTTAAACCATAACCTGATCAGTGTAAGTCAGTTATGTGACAAAGGTTATGACGTTAAGTTCTGCAAGGATAAATGTCTGATAATTTCATGTGCCTCTTCTGAGACGGTATTAACAGGCATTAGGAGCAGAAATATCTTCTGCTTAAATTTTCTCAGTTTAGATTCATCTACCCCCATATGCCTTGTGGCAACAGGCAGTGCATCTCTTTGTGAACAATGGCACAAGAGATTGACACATATTAATTTCAAAACAATTAGTATGCTCTTTTCCACAAACTTAGTAAGGGATGCTCCCTTTATCAAGTGCATCAAAGATAGCTGAAAGATATGGTACCTAAACACCTAGAGGGGGGGGGGGGGGTGAATAGGTGACCTAATCCTTTTCTAACTTTGTTGGCAGCCAAACAGTTATATCACAGATTTCTAAGTAGTCTATTACAACAATCAGCAAAAATCAAACATACACAGCACATTCACAGCACAACACACAATGATTTATAGTGGTTCCCCAATCTTTGTGTACATCCACTTTCCCCCTTCGCCTATCTAGCAGTGTACTAGATTCGGCCAAACTTCTCCACTATCTCAGAACCCAAATAGGTTCCTACACCTCAGGCCCAAAGCCTTACACCTCAGCTTTCTCCAAAGCCTACACTCAGCCACAAAGGCCTACACTCAGCCACCCAGGCCTACACTCAGCCAATCAAGGCCTACACTCAGAGTTCTTCAACTCCTACACTCAGGCTATCAAGCCCTGCCCTCAGCCTTTATAAATTTAGGCTTACAATGCACTCAGATCCAAAGATCCTACAAGATAAAATAGTATTACAACAAATAACTCAACAACTCAGAAAATAAGAGAGGAGTTGAGAGTTTCTTGCTGAGTTCTTGGAAGAACTCAGATAGATCCAAACTGACTTAGCTTCCTTCAAAGCTTCTTGAGTAGAACTGAATAAGTATGAATCCTCTGCAGTTGTTCCTTGACCTCTGCTTCTTAAGATCCAGATGCTTCTGAATCCTTCTTCTCAGCCTAGTTCCAAAGACTGAATTCTTGATTGGAGCTCTCTCTCTCCAACTTCTTAGATCTGCAGTTGGACTGCCAGATCTTCTTGTGTTGATACTCTGTGTACCACTTTTCTGATTACTTGAATAATCTGATCAATTACTTCAAATAGCTTCAACAACAATTTCTGTAAACTGTGGGTGCCTATTTATAGGCATTCTTCATGGTAACCGGCTGGTCCGGTTCATAACAGACTTCTGACTTCCCTCACAGTTGCTGTAGACCGGCTGGATCGGCAGCTGTCATATCAACCAGTCACTTCTTGAAATTCTCTAACTGTCAGATAGTGTCGAGACTTTCTATTCTTAAGTGTCGACACTTATAGACCAAGTGTCGACACATGCTGTGTAAGTGTCGACACAAGTCTATAAGGTGTCGACACAACTCCTTGTATGTCTCGACACAGATTCTTCTGCATGTGTCGACACTGAAATTGAGTGTCGACACAAGTACTTGTTCTTCATTCTTTAACTGTATTCTTCTAAGTGTCGACACATCTCTTTTGTGTCGACACAACTTCTTGTGTTGAATCTGTCAAGTGTCGACACTGCTTCTTGGTGTTGACACAAGTCTTCAATATAGATTCTTCATCTGAGTGTCGACACATTCCCTTAGTGTCGACACTTGTACTTAGAATATTTTTGTAGATATTTCTGTTCTTTGCTAAGTGTCGACACAGCTCCTTGTGTCGACACTTTGTATAAGTGTTGATTCTTCTGGTAGTGTGTCGACACTTGTGCTGAGTGTCGACACATTCTTCAAATGCTGACTCTCCTGCATAGTGTCGACACATTGTGTTGAGTGTCGACACTTACTTTAAATGTTGACTCTTCTGCATAGTGTCGACACATTGTGTTGAGTGTCGACACTTACTTTAAATGTTGACTCTTCTGCATAGTGTCGACACATTGTGTTGAGTGTCGACACTTGTACTTGGACTCTGCAGACTTTTGCTGAGTGTCGACACAGCTCCAAGTGTTGACACTTTCTGGTGTAGACACTGCTTCACTGGGTGTTGACACAGCTCCTTGTGTCGACACTTTCTGTCTGCACTTTTCTTCACTGAGTGTCGACACATCTCCAAGTGTCGACACTCTCTGTTTGGTGTCGACTCTTCATCCCAGGTGTCGACACAATGACTCCAAGTGTCGACACTGCTTGTCTGGGTGTCGACACAAGCTTTCTCAAGTGTCGACACTTTCCCTCTGGGTGTCGACACATGGACTTAGAAAGTTTTAGCTTCAGTCCAGTGAATACCTAACCTGCACAAGTAACTCAAACATACATCAAATACATTATGATGTATACCATTGAGATGTGTGAGGCTTCTTCAAATCAGGTACATTTGACCAATGTACCCAACAATCTCCCCTATTTGGAGAAGTCATAACCCTTAGTCAATGATATACACCATTCATAATTAAAAATTACAAAATCATGAAAAGCAGATTATAATCAGCAGGGTTAACATGAACATGTAAAACTTCACACATATACACATTCAACATTCCAGAACAAATAAGAAACAAACACATTTCAGAACAATCATACTATATTTATCATATATTGTTCTAACATTGTTCCTTATACATTTTCAATGTTGTACAAAAATGTTTTTCATTTAAAAGATTACAACAAGCTTCAAGTTTAATTCCTAATCTATTTCTGATCAGGTTCTTTGATAACAATTCCTTTTCCAGCTTTAACTTGAGCTTTGGCAGCAGCAGTAGCAGTAGGCTCAGCATCAGCAGGCTTCTTGCCTTTGGAGTCCTTCTTCTTTTATTCTTCAGCCTTGATTTTCTGTCTCTCAAAATAGTGGTATGGCTTGGGGAAATACTTGCTAGGCTCCACAGCAGTAGGAGGTAGCTTTCCCATCTTAGCCTTCCTTCTATATTGTACTATAGCCTCCTGCCTAATCTCATGCTTTCTCCATTTAGCCTCAGAGAACCATTTGTTCCTTTCATGAGCATTGTCCTTTGCAGCTTTCCAGGCAGTAAGAATTATGTTTCTAGAGGTAGGGCTCCATTGTTCAAAATCTGGTTTTAGTTCAGCTTGTTCCCTAAACCTCTTCTTTGACAACCTTGCCTCTTCTTCTTTGTCTAAGGCCTCTTGCATAGCTGCTGTTATAGGTTGAACAACCTTTTCTAAATGAACATTGTCCTTGCCCCCAGATGGGCTATACATAGTGCTCACCTCTGCATGAATCATTTCAAAATCTGGAGGTGGATAAATGACTTGAGCTACTTCTTGTGGCTCACCTCCAAAATAGGCAGGGTTCAGTCCAGATTCAGCAACTTCATTGTCATCACACAGGGGAGGATATCCAAGTGTAGCCCTGATTAAATTTGAAATCCATTTTGCATGCTCAGAACTGGCCTTGACTAACACTCTCTCCCCCTTTATGACTTCTTGAGCAACATGATCTCTTACATCATCCTTCTGGAATCGGATTTGACCATCCAAGTACCTGATTCCATCTTTAAAGTAAGGTCTAAGCTTTGTAAGTTGTTCAGAGATTGCTTTCTGGGAATCTTGTATAGCAGTTTTGACAGCAGTAAGCTCAGCTTGAAAGATTTTATCAAAATCAGCCTTGGCAGCATCAGTAGAGGTAGAAGGTTCAGCAAACTTATTCTTCAATTCAGTGACTATAGCATTGTGGGAGGCAGTTAAATTATCATTCATTCTCAACTGATTCTCCAGCACATAGCCTTGCTTCAGTGCTATATTATCTACTTGAGACTTTATCTTCTCTTGGTGGGTTGCCAGATAGACCACTGCATTACCACCCTTTGAAAAACATTCAGTCATCTCCTTTTTATTAAGGTTCATTTCAAACCTTATTGACTTGATTTCCTGTGCCAGATCAAATTGTAGGGTCTTGTGCCCTTCATCAACATAAGTCTCTATAGCCTTCCTTTGCTCATCCAGCTTGATCTGTAGTGCAATCAGTAAAGCACTATAGTCAGCAGTTGGAGCTTGCTGAACTATAGGCTGTGGGGCAATGGATTGGAGGGCTTTCTTGTAGCTCTGACTTCTTCTCTTGAATACAAAGAGTTTCTTCTTTTTAGCCCTAGAACTCTCCTCATCTTCAGAGGCAGAGGTACTGGCAATATCAACTCTATTCTTAGGGCTCTCTGGTTTTTCTGCTTGCACATCAAGTGCCTTCTCAATCTCTGGCCTTAAAGGCTCATCCTGAACTGATATGTGCTCCCCTTCAGCAGCAGCACTCTTATCTTCAGCAGCAACCTTGTCCATGTCAAAATCCTCTTGATCTAAATTCAGAAAGAGGTCTTCCATTGTGTATTCAGGAGGTGACTGTGCAGGAGAAGTACTTGGTTCTTCAATTACTTGAGTAGTATCTGGAACATTTTGCACAACAGCAGATGTGTCTTCAAGACCTACATCTGGAGCTTGGCTAGGTAGCTGAGTTTGCTGAGGAACATCAGACAAATCAGCATCTTCAATAAGATATTCTAAAGTTTTTAAGTTAGTGAGTACCTCTTGAATAATGATGGTGGCTTGCTCACTGTCCAGAGTAGATGGTTCTTCTACTGCTGGAAGCTTCCCCTGGCTGTGATCCCTATGGATGGGGCTAGCTGGAGGCAGCTCCCCCTGGATCTCAGCTACATCTTGAGGAGCAGGAGTCTTCTCTGCAGCCACTTCTTCATGGTCATCAGGTGTGAAAACAACCTGTTCTTCACTATCAGAACTGCTGGAGGACTCTTGTGTCACAGCAGCAGTCTTTCTCTTCTTCCTGGGAGGAGTAACTTTCTCAGAAACTGGCTTCTCAGGGGTAGGCATGTCCTTTGACAACACCCTTTCCCACCTAGAAAATATCCTGGAATCCATCTTTCTCATATGATTGATCTTGCTTCCAGCAGCTGTGCTCATTACCTCTGGTATTGTACCAGCCAGGTAGAGACTTATAATTCTGCCCAGATTGGGCTTTTTCAGACTTTCCTTGATCTTTTCATACACCACTTGAGACCAATCTGTTTTCAGGGTGAAGATGATTCTAGTCATAATTTCAAACATGGAGGCAGACACCCTGTCATGCCCTCCAGTCTTGCTGAGAATAACCTTTCCTACTATTTCAGACATGAATTTCCCTTGATTATTCATGCCTTTCCTGTTAAAGATTGATCCTACCTTCATCTTTGGATCCAGTCCACACCAAGTAAGAGCTTCCCTGGTCTTTGAAGCAGTTACTTCCTCTTCATCATGTGCTTTAGGTAGCTGGAGTACCTTTCTCAGATTCTTTGGTGAAACTTTGACCTTAGTCTCATGAACTCTGGATTTGATCCTGAATCCAGAGTCATCTACAGCAGCTCCATGGAGGAATTCAAGAACTTCCTTTTTCCAAATCTTCGTTGGTTCTGAAGTCAAGTATTCCAATCCAGAATCGGCAATTAGGGTTACTACCGCCTTGAGTTCTTGATCAGCTTCATCGAATGCACCTCGCACGAGCTCATAGCCTTCGTTAACATTCTCCTCGAGCTTGGGATCCATTAGGGTTTGGTGATTTAGTCTTGAGAAAAGAGAAATGTCGACACAGGAGTTTTGGTCTCGAAACTTTGAAAGCGTGTCGACAAACACAGACATAACCCTATTTATACCTATCTATTTTTGAAGATGAACAGGCGGGATATCTAGCTTAACATGTGTCGACACTGGCAATAAGTGTCGACACTTACTTATAATGTCTCGACACATATGTGTCGACATAAGTTTAGTCAACAGATTTTATGTGTCGACACATGTTTATGTGTCGACACCACTCTACTCGACTAATCGTCGAGACTTTACTTAGAAAATTCTGAGTAAAACTTAAGTGTCGACACCACATTGGATGTGTCGACACCTACTCGACATGTGTCGACACTAACATTCTGAAGTGTCGACACCAACATCCTAGATGTGTCGACACCTTTTTCCTGAAGTGTCGACACTTTTATTCTGTGTCGACATAGACTTGTCTATGTGTCGACACCTTTTGACTTAGCCAATTTTCTATTCTGTAAACTTAGTCTAAGTTTATCATACCTAGTCCAATTTTGAATCTATTGAACTTAGCTTCTTCTAAGGGCTTAGTAAACATGTCAGCTATCTGATCATCAGTTTTAACATATTCAAGTGCAATATCATTTATTTCTACATGCTCCCTAAGAAAGTGATATTTAATCTCAATATGTTTTGTTCTACTATGAGATACAGGGTTGTTAGCTATTGAAATAGCACTTGTAGAATCACAGTAAAGTGGAGTTCTACTTACCTGAAATCCATAGTCCACTAGCTGATGTTGAATCCATAGAAGTTGAGCACTGCAACTTCCTGCAGCTACATATTCTGACTCAGTTGTGGAGATAGCCACACTAGTCTGCTTTTTGCTGCTCCATGAAATTATTCTTCCACCTAGGAATTGACAGGTTCCAGTTGTGCTCTTTCTATCCTCTTTGCATCCTGCAAAGTCTACATCTGTATAACCTGTTAGATCAAAATCTCCATTCCTAGGGTACCAGAGGCCTAGATAGGGAGTGCCCTTTAGATATCTCAATATTCTTTTGACTGCAGTCAAGTGAGACTCTTTAGGGCAGGCTTGATACCTGGCACAAACACATGTAGCATACATAATGTCAGGCCTACTTGCAGTCAAGTATAGTAAGGAGCCAACTATCCCTCTATACAAGGTTTCATCTACAGGTTTCCCTGCATCATCCTTGCTAAGAGACATACTTGACCCCATAGGAGTCTTCATGGTACTAGATGAATCCATACCATATTTCCTTATGAGTTCTAGGGTGAACTTGGACTGACATATGGACAAGCCACTTTCAGTCTGTTTAACTTGAAGACCCAAGAAAAACTTTAGCTCTCCCATACTACTCATCTCAAATTGACTTTGCATAAGCTTTGCAAACTTTTTGCAAAGGCTACTTTCAGTAGACCCAAATATAATGTCATCTACATATATTTGGACAAGTATGACTTTGCCTCTAGATTCCCTAAGGAATAGAGTCTTATCTATTTTCCCCCTTGTGAACTTGTTCTCAATGAGGAAACTAGATAGGGTTTCACACCAAGCTCTAGGAGCTTGTTTTAACCCATATAATGCTTTCCTAAGTCTATAGACATAATGAGGTTGAGTTGGATCAACAAAACCTGAAGGCTGCTCCACATAGACTTCTTCCTTAAGATTACCATTTAAGAATGCTGACTTGACATCCATCTGGTAAACCTTGAATCCTTGATAGGTTGCATAGGCCAAGAACATCCTTATGGCCTCCAGTCTGGCTACTGGGCAAAGGTTTGATCAAAATCAATACCTTCTTCTTGCCTATATCCTTTTGCAACCAGTCTTTCTTTATTCTTAATGATGACCCCTTGTTCATCTAACTTATTTCTGTAGATCCACTTAGTTCCTATAACATTGTGGTCTTTAGGTTTAGGAACCAGTTCCCAAACCTTGCACCTTTTGAACTGATTAAGTTCTTCTTGCATAGCTTCAGTCCACTGTGGATCTTGTATAGCTTCTTCAAATTTCTTAGGTTCTATTTGAGACAGAAAATTAGAATATACTGCAGCATTCTGATTTCTGCTCCTTGTCTGAACTCCTTGTCTTGGATCTCCAATAATCAGCTCTACTTGATGATCTCTTAGATGCCTGTTGGCTGGTGGCATCCTAACTTCAGGTTGAGCTTCTTCAGCATCTGCATCATGCTGTACTTCTTGTATTTCTTCAGCTATTGGTACATGTAGTTCTCCCCCTGGACAACTGCTATTGCCTTCTACTTGCTGTCTTGCAGCAGGCATCTCTTCTATAGTAAGCTTGTCCAATCTCTTTGTCAGACCTGTGGGGCTGCATACATTGCTAGAGAACGAATTGTTAATAAGTTTTGTCTCATCAAAAACTACATGCACAGTCTCCTCTACAACTTGTGTAGTCAAGTTGTATACTCTATAAGCCTTACTATTATTGCTGTACCCAACAAAAATTCCCTCTTGGGACTTGGCAGCAAACTTAGTTATGTAAGACTTTCCATTGTTAAGTATGATGCATTTACAACCAAAGATCCTAAAATAGGATAGGTTTGGTTTCCTGCCTTTCACTACTTCATAGGGGGTCTTGTTTAGTCTTTTAGTGATGGTAGCCCTATTTATCACATGGCATGCAGTGTTAACTGCTTCAGCCCAGAAATACTCAGGCAGTGATGTATCACTAAGTAGGGTTCTACCAGCCTCTATCAAGGTTCTATTCTTCCTCTCAGCAATGCCATTTTGCTGAGGTGTTCTAGGTGAAGAGAATTCTTGAAATATCCCAAAGTCTTCACATAGTTTTTCCATACTTTCAGATTGAAACTCAGTACCATGGTCACTTCTAATTTTGACCACAGTACTATTTAGTTCATTCTGAATTTGCTTGACAAAGCTGTAGACGACACTAGGTGTTTCAGATTTCTGCCTTAAGAAGAACACCCAGGAAAACCTTGAGTAGTCATCAACAACTACAAAGGTATAGACCTTCCTACCTAAGCTGTGAACTGGCATTGGACCAAAGAGATCCATATGCAAGAGGTATAAGCACCTCACAGCATCTTTGTTCTCAATGCTTTTAAAGGCGGATTTGGTCTGCTTGCCCTTTTGACAAGCTGAGCAAATGCCATCTTTAACACACTTAACTTGAGGACCATTCCTCACTAACTCTTTGCTAAAGAGTTTGCTAATAGTCTTGCAGTTAAGATGAGCTAGCCTCTTGTGCCACTTGACACAATGAGAGACTGTCTCATCAGCTACAAGACAAACAGGAGAACCATTGATCTCAATCATAATGTCTAGACAGTAGACATTCCTCTTTCTATATCCTGTCAAAATGATCTCTTGATCACTTGACCTCTTGATATGACAACCATTTTTATCAAATGAGATGTCATACCCTATATCACTTAACTGACTTATACTTATAAGGTTGTGTTTCAACCCTTTAACATAAGCCACTTGAGTAATGGTAACTAGGTTTGAAGAAATGTTACCAAACCCTTTGATGATTCCTTTTTCAGAACCACCAAAGGTCACTTTAGGACCATTTTTGATTGGAATGTAGTCCTTCAGTAGTCCCCTTGTTCCAGTCATATGTCTGGAGCATCCACTATCCAAGTACCATGTTGGGGTATGGCCACTTGGATTTACCTGCAAAACAAATTAATGAACCTTAGAACCCAATGGTTTCTTGGGTCCTTGGTGACTGTTAGTTTGCAACTTAACAAGACTACCTACTGGCTTTCCACCAGGTAGCTTGCTACTCCATTTGGCACTTGCATTGTGCCAACAATCCAAGGCAAAGTGGCCAACCTTGCCACAACACCAACATTCATACTTATTGTACCTTTGCTTAGGTACAGACTTTGCTGTCTTAACTGCAGCTAACTTATTGAATGTTGGGGCCTTGCCCTTGGGCTTGAACTGATCCTGAACAGTCCTAGCAGGTTTAACAAAACCCAGTCCAGCCTTGCCTTTGTGATGAATAAAATCATCAATCAAAGGTAGAACTGATTTAGGCTTTGAAAACTTTGCAACCAATTCTTTCTCTTTCTGAAGATTTGTCTCCAGTCTCTTAATTTGATCATTCTTAAATGTAATAGTACCCATCTGAATCACTGTAATGTGTTTCAGCCTGGCTACTTCATTCTGTTTTTGATCATACTGCTTCTCAAGGTCTGTTGCAGCAGCTTTTAGATTAGCAATTTCCTTTGCCTGACTTTTGGCAAGGGACTTGCTTTTCTTATAAGCCTGCAACAGCACCTTATATTCATCTATGAGCTGATGAATATCTTCTTCAGACTCAGAAACACTTCCATCATTTGATGAAGATGAATCTGATTCTGAACTAGAATAAGAATCTGAACTTAGAGTTGGACTTTGTACCTGACTAGGTCCTGACTGCTCCAGGATTTTGGTACTCTCAGTCAATGCCATCAGTCCTTGGCACTGGCAGTCTTCTTGTTCATGAATTGACTCCAAGATCTGCATAAATTCTTCTTCTTCTTCTTCAGCAAATAGCCCTATGTAGGCTTCAGCATCAGTATCAGTGTCTGAAGAAGAAATATCTGAAAGAGTCTTCTCATTCTTGGCAACAAAAGACTTCTCTTTCTTCCCTTTGAAGTGAGTCTTTTTCCTGTCACTGGATTCTTTTCTTTTCTCAGGACAATCAACAATGACATGACCCTGTCTATTGCAGCAGTAGCACACAATCTTTGATCCAGTTGCCTTGCTTGTCTTTGTCTTCTTCCTGTCCTTCTTAGAAGGCTTTTTCTCCTGATACAAGACTTCTTTTCCCTTGTAAGTAGATGGTCTGGACCTCCACTGTTTCTTTTTCAGGAATTTCTGAAAGTGTCTAGTGAAGGCAGCAAAGTCTTCATCACTTTCACTGCTTGTAGACTTTGTACTTACAGACCCTTCTGACTCAGATTCAACTACCTCTGGAGGTGGAGTTGATGACTTAGTTCTGCATTTTCTGGGAACTTCTGTCTTGAAGGCAACAGTCCTTTCCTTGTGCTCAGTCCTAGTAGATTTCTCCTCCTCTTTCCTCACTGTCAGCTGCATCTCATATGACAATAACTTGCCAAACAGTGTAGGAGGAGGAATTTCTCCCAACTTTGCCATTTCTCTTATGGCATAGATCTTGATGTCCCAATATTTGGTTAGGGACCTTAGGAATTTGTCATTTAGTTCATAGTTGCTGAACTCTCTTCCATAAGACATGAGTTCATTAACTATTCTATAGAACTTCTTGTAGCATTCAGTGATGCTATCTCCCTTGCCTTGCCTAAAGCTCTCATACTCTTGATTAAGCAAGGACTTCCTATCTTGCCTAACTTCTTCAGAACCTTCCATATAGATAATGAGGGTATCCCACATTTCTTTTGCTGTTTTAGAATGAATTAAGTTCTGAAAAGTTGCATCATCAATGGCACTCACTATTATGTTTTGTGCCCTCTTGTCCATAGTGGCTAGGACAATTTCATCCTTGGTCATCTCAGAGAAATCCTTTGGAGTCTTCTGATTTGCATCAAATACTGAGATCTTCATTGGCACATAAGGCCCTTCCTTTACTGTGATGTATATTCTAGGGTCTGAGGCCTCCATGAATAGCCTTACCCTCTCTTTCCAGATCCCAAAAATTTCCTTTCTGCAAATAGGTAATTTCATGGAACCCAATTCTTTATGATTTTCAAAGGAACCCATGGTTCTTGATTTTCTTGAAGCTGTTTTCTGACTTAGACTGTTTCTGCCAAACAAGATCTCCTTAGACTGTTTGTCCTTGTTTTGAGGAACCTCGCTTTGATAACCACTTGAAAGATATGGTACCTAAACACCTAGAGGGGGGGGGGGGTGAATAGGTGACCTAATCCTTTTCTAACTTTGTTGGCAGCCAAACAGTTATATCACAGATTTCTAAGTAGTCTATTACAGCAATCAGCAAAAATCAAACATACACAGCACATTCACAGCACAGCACACAATGATTTATAGTGGTTCCCCAATCTTTGGGTACATCCACTTTCCCCCTTCGCCTATCTAGCAGTGTACTAGATTCGGCCAAACTTCTCCACTGTCTCAGAACCCAAATAGGTTCCTACACCTCAGGCCCAAAGCCTTACACCTCAGCTTTCTCCAAAGCCTACACTCAGCCACAAAGGCCTACACTCAGCCACCCAGGCCTACACTCAGCCAATCAAGGCCTACACTCAGAGTTCTTCAACTCCTACACTCAGGCTATCAAGCCCTACCCTCAGCCTTTATAAATTTAGGCTTACAATGCACTCAGATCCAAAGATCCTACAAGATAAAATAGTATTACAACAAATAACTCAACAACTCAGAAAATAAGAGAGGAGTTGAGAGTTTCTTGCTGAGTTCTTGGAAGAACTCAGATAGATCCAAACTGACTTAGCTTCCTTCAAAGCTTCTTGAGTAGAACTGAATAAGTATGAATCCTCTGCAGTTGTTCCTTGACCTCTGCTTCTTAAGATCCAGATGCTTCTGAATCCTTCTTCTCAGCCTAGTTCCAAAGACTGAATTCTTGATTGGAGCCCTCTCTCTCCAACTTCTTAGATCTGCAGTTGGACTGCAAGATCTTCTTGTGTTGATACTCTGTGTACCACTTTTCTGATTACTTGAATAATCTGATCAATTACTTCAAATAGCTTCAACAATAGTTTCTGTAAACTGTGGGTGCCTATTTATAGGCATTCTTCATGGTAACCGGCTGGTCCGGTTCATAACAGACTTCTAACTTCCCTGACAGTTGCTGTAGACCGGCTGGATCGGCAGCTGTCATATCAACCAGTCACTTCTTGAAATTCTCTAACTGTCAGATAGTGTCGAGACTTTCTGTTCTTAAGTGTCGACACTTATAGACCAAGTGTCGACACATGCTGTGTAAGTGTCGACGCAAGTCTACAAGGTGTCGACACAACTCCTTGTATGTCTCGACACAGATTCTTCTGCATGTGTCGACACTGAAATTGAGTGTCGACACAAGTACTTGTTCTTCATTCTTTAACTGTATTCTTCTAAGTGTCGACACATCTCTTTTGTGTCGACACAACTTCTTGTGTTGAATCTGTCAAGTGTCGACATTGCTTCTTGGTGTTGACATAAGTCTTCAATATAGATTCTTCAGCTGAGTGTCGACACATTCCCTTAGTGTCGACACTTGTACTTAGAATATTTTTGTAGATATTTCTGTTCTTTGCTAAGTGTCGACACAGCTCCTTGTGTCGACACTTTCTACAAGTGTTGATTCTTCTGGTAGTGTGTCGACACTTGTGCTGAGTGTCGACACATTATTCAAAGGTTGACTCTCCTGCATAATGTCAACACATTGTGTTGAGTGTCGACACTTACTTTAAATGTTGACTCTTCTGCATAGTGTCGACACATTGTGTTGAGTGTCGACACTTACTTTAAATGTTGACTCTTCTGCATAGTGTCGACACATTGTGTTGAGTGTCGACACTTGTACTTGGACTCTGCAGACTTTTGCTGAGTGTCGACACAGCTCCAAGTGTTGACACTTTCTGGTGTAGACACTGCTTCACTGGGTGTTGACACAGCTCCTTGTGTCGACACTTTCTGTCTGCACTTTTCTTCACTGAGTGTCGACACATCTCCAAGTGTCGACACTCTCTGTCTGGTGTCGACTCTTAATCCCAGGTGTCAACACAATGACTCCAAGTGTCGACATTGCTTGTCTGGGTGTCGACACAAGCTTTCTCAAGTGTCGACACTTTCCCTCTGGGTGTCGACACATGGACTTAGAAAGTTTTAGCTTCAGTCCAGTGAATACCTAACCTGCACAAGTAACTCAAACATACATCAAATACATTATGATGTATATCATTGAGATGGGTGAGGCTTCTTCAAATCAGGTACATTTGACCAATGTACCCAACAATAGCCCCTGTCATGCATGCCAGATGGGCAAACAGACTCGGGCTACCTTTAAGAGCATTGCAGACAAAGACTCTTCCCGATGTCTTTACCTTCTACATATGGACTTGTTTGGTCCAATGCAAGTTCATAGCTTGGGAGGCAAGTCCTATACGCTAGTGATAGTTGATGATCATTCTCGGTTTACATGGGTGTTCTTCTTAAAACGAAAGTCGGATACGTTTGACATCTTCACTAGTTTTGTCAAGCAGGTTCAGAACGAATTTAACTGCCCAGTGGTCAAAATCAGAAGTGACCATGGAACAGAATTCGAATTTGGTGCTATGACAGAGTTTTGTGAAGAACAAGATATCTTCCATGGGTTTTCCTCCCCGTGCACTCCTCAGCAAATTGGAGTTGCGGAGAGGAGAAATAGAACTCTCATTGAAGCCTGCACGACAATGTTGAAAGACGCTTCTCTCCCAGAATACTTCTGGGCAGAGGCTGTCAATACAGCTTGTCATGTACAAAACCGAGCATTGATCAACAAGCATCATCGTAAGACGCCTTATGAGCTACTGAGAGGCAGGAAACCAACCATGTCCTACTTGAGGATCTTTGGTTGCAGATGCTATGTACTGAATAATGGGAAGTACCCGTATACTAAATTTGGTGAAAAATGCTTCGAAGGCATATTCATGGGCTATAGTTCCCACAGTCGGGCATATAGGGTCTTCAATAAGAAAACCCTAGTGGTAGAAGAATCAATTAATGTTGTTTTTGATGAAGGAAGTTTGCTTAACAGCAATTCTTCCAGTGGTATTCTTGAAGATGCAGGTGCACGACTTGAACAGCTGGATCTCGATGAGACAGCTAAAGATGAAACTCCTAAGTACGTCAAAGTTTCCACCTCCACGTCATCTGGGAATGTTGAAGATCAAAATGAAACAAATCTCTTAGAAAAAGGAGAAGCCCAAGAAGTAGTCGACGCTCCTGACGCCAAACTTCTAGAGCTCTGGCACGTGAGGGATCACCCTAGAGATCAGATCATTGGAGATCCTCGTGTCGGTGTCAGAACTCGAAGAGGTACTATTAATGAAATTTTGCATCTTAGCTTTCTGTCACAGGTTGAGCCAAAGAAGTTCGATAAAGCGAACAAAGATGCGGCATGGATTCTGGCAATGCAAGATGAACTACATCAATTCGAACGTTGCAACGTTTGGACGCTGGTTCCCAGACCACACAAGCAGAATGTGATTGGCACCAAGTGGATCTTCAGAAACAAAGTGGATGAACATGGTGTCATCATAAAGAATAAGGCAAGGCTGGTGGCTCAAGGTTACAGAAAGGAGGAGGGGATTGACTTCGACCAGACCTTCGCGCCAGTTGCAAGGCTCGAGGCAATCAGATTGTTCCTGGCGTATGCTTCGCATAAAGTATTCACAGTCTATCAAATGGATGTGAAATCAGCATTTTTGAACGGAGACCTGAAAGAGGAAGTATACGTCGCTCAACCCCCAGATTTTGTCAATCCTACTTATCCCAATCATGTATATTTTCTTATTAAAGCTTTATATGGTTTAAAACAAGCTCCACGAGCTTGGTATGAGACTTTATATAGTTTTCTTCTTGAGAAGAAGTTCTCTAGAGGTAAAATAGATAAGACATTGTTTCTCAGGGAAGTCAAAGGCAAGATTTTGTTGGTGCAAATCTATGTCGATGACATAATATTCGGCTCAACGGACAACAATCTTTGCAAAAAGTTTTCCAAACTTATGCAAGGAAAGTTTGAAATGAGCAGTATGGGAGAGCTAAAGTATTTCTTGGGACTTCAAGTGAAACAGTCTGAGGATGGAATCTTCATCTCTCAAACGTTGTTCACAAATTAACTCCTCAAGAAATTCGGCATGGAGAGTGCAACCTCTATGAGGACTCCAATGGGATCCACTATGTCTCTGGATAAGGATGAGAAAGGTAAACCTTTCGATGAAACCAAATACAGAAGCATCATTAGATCCCTGCTCTACCTTATTGCCAGTAGACCAGATATCATGTTCTCCACATGTGTCTGTGACAGATATCAGGTGAACACTAAGGAATCTCACTATGTCGCTGCAAAGCGAATTCTAAGATACCTTAAAGGTACTCCCAATCTTGGCTTGTGGTACCCGAGAAACAATGATGTCGAGCTAATAGGATTTTCAGATGCTGATTTTGCAGGGAGTAGGGATGACAGGAAAAGCACTTCCGGGACATGTCAATTCCTCGGAAGAAGGCTTATCTCATGGAACAGCAAGAAGCAGAATTGTGTAGCTACCTCCACAGCAGAGTCTGAGTACATCTCGGCAGGCAGCTGTTGCGCACAACTCCTATGGATCAGAAACCAGTTAGCCGACTACGACCTTCAGTTCAAGGAAGTACCAATGTACTGCGACTCCTCCAGTGCAATTGTAATCGCCAACAATCCGGTATCGCACAGCAGAACGAAGCATATTGAAGTGCGCTACCATTTTATTCGGGAGCACGTGGAGAACAAGGACATCTCTCTCTGTTATGTCCCCACGGACAAGCAGATTGCAGATATTTTCACAAAGCCCTTAGACGAAGTCAAGTTCAGTCTCTTTAAAACTGAATTCGGGATGCTCAACTATGAGGAATGAAGACTACAGAAGCTCCAGGGGGCGCCTCTGCCCGGAACTCAAGTGAGGGCACAGGTGCAAGAACTGAGGGGGAGCAAGGGGTCAAATGCAACAGACCCAGATTTGCAGAAGCCGAAAAGGGGGAGATTACCCTCTCGGCTAAGGCTAAGGTGGCTCCAAGTTTGCCCTCAAGAAATTGGTAATGCATATCTCTCTCAACTCAATTTCAGGTTTATGATTTTCATTCCCATACGCTCTATTCACCTTAGCTTGTAGGGTTTAGGCTTCTTCAAATAGGGGGAGATTGTTGGGTATTGTATCCACAACGTACCTGATTTGAAGAAGCCCCTGAACAAGCTAAGGTAAATAGACAATGTATTTGATAAAATATTTCAAGTTGTGCTTGCAGTTATTCCACGCTAAATGCACACCAATGTCAGGGTGCAGTAGGTCAATATACACGGGTCTGCACGACGTAATCCCTCGTTGAGCAGATCAGTGTGTTGGCCTACGTGTACTCTCTCTATTGGAGTGTACTTATTTTCAAGTACAGGGCTGTGATATTGCAAGAGCAGACAAGGAGCAAGGATGGGTCAAGGAGCACCTCATGGGTGGAAAGACGAAAAATCATCTAAGTGTAAATCGACGAGAATCACCAAGTGATTCTCGCCGATTCGGCGAGAATCAATAGTGATACTCGCCGAATCGTCGAGAATCATTGGTTGATTCTCGCCGACTCGTTCCAGCTACTTCAAAGCGAGCAACTCTGATGCCAAGTAATAATCGACGAGAATCACCAAGTGATTCTGGCCGATTCGACGAGAATCACTAGTGATTCTCGCCGAATCGTCGAGAATCACTGGCTGATTCTCGCCATCTCCTTCCGGCGAAAACAGTGCGTGCAACCAAGGCAACTTCGACGAGAATCATCTTTGATTCTCGCCGAATCGTCGAGAATCACCTTTGACTCTCGACGATTCGACGAGAATCACCTTCGATTCTCGCCGATTTTGACTTAGGCGATTTTCTGGAAACTGCTGGACCGGATTCTGCCGCTGGCGCTGTTTTGAACCGGGGTTAGGGTTTGTTCAGGTGGGACCCATAACGGTTATATTGGAGTATTTCCACCGTATAAATATACGAGTATTTTGAACAGAAACAACACAGAAAGAAATACACGAGCCGCCGACCGTGACATAGATCGCGATATCTGCTCCGCCGCCGTCGCCGCTCGTGCAAGTTGTTCGCCGACCTTGATCGTGATTTCTTCCAGATCTTCCGGCGACAGAAGCTTAGTCAAGCTTAGAGTCTCACACGTCTAACCAGAGATCCTTGGTCTCTTGATTTGTTGATCGGGAAAACCTTCCCCGTCCGAATCGATCGAGACGATCGATCCTAGTGTGACCGTTGGAAGACCTAGCTAACTTCGCTACGAAGTTTGGATCTCCAAAGTACAGCAGCCGCACACCGTTGTCGCCGCCGATCCCGTGAACCAAGCCGCCACCCATCTTGCCACCGCCGGTTCCGGGGAGATTCTCTCCAAGAGAGATCTAGGGTTGTGGACTCTTCGTGGACTTCAAGAACACGTCGTCAACGAAGAGGGACACCTTAGTCTCCACAAGTAGTTTGTATTTCTTGTACATTCTAGTTCATTTTTGTTGTAAAGGAACGTTGCTTCCGAGGTGTAAGGGTTGGGTGCAACCCGTGTTGTGGGAGTGTTGACTCCTACGTGTGGAAGGGTTCCTTCCGATAGTGCAAGGATTTGATTTCAATCCTGTTGGTGAAGAGACCGAGACGTCCCTTGTTGGGAGATAGGTCGAAGGGGGAAAGTGGATGTACCCAAATCGAGGAACCACTATAAATAGCTTGTGTACTCTGTTTGCTGTGCTGTTTTATTTTCGTGTGCATGTACAATTTTAATTCCGCAAAAACGTTGCACGTCACCTATTCCCCCCCCCCCCATAGGTGAAGGTAGTCGACACTAGGTGGACTTTCACATCAGTCGACACAGTTCACAGAAGCAAAATTCTCAAGTCGACGATTGACATGACTCAGCTAGACGATCTCAGAGTTAATCTCTGTACTGAGCTCGACGAACTCAAAGCTCAGGTCGACGATCACTGAACTCAAGATAGCCAGACATCTGCTCGACAAACACAGAAGCTAAGCTCCGGTCGTCGAACGCACATCTTAAATAAGATATTCAGCTCGACGAATCTAGCTGAGTTCGATGAATGTCGAACTCAGGTCGACGATCGATGAACTCGACGAAAGTTCAGGTCGACGAGTTCTGTGTAATCGGTAACAGTTGGCAGAATTTATTGAGGATTAATTAAAGTCAACATTCACAGTGAAAATAGCCGTTCAAACGGACAGTTACAGAAGAATTAAGTGAGGTTCAATTTCCAAAGCATCTTTACTCTCGGGAATGTTTCTTCCATCATAAAATCTACGGAATTCAAATACAGGGCAGAATATAGAACAAACACAGTACATAGAGAGATGAATCACTATATAGAATAATAACAAACAGTCAGACGATCACAGAAAAGAAGTCTGCATCGTACATTCTCTTGGCCCTCTCTCAGGATTTGGACACACAGTAGAAGTCATAGGAAAGAAGCAGATTAGCTATAAGAAGAAGAAGAACAATCAAACTATATCAAGAGTCTTCTTCTTCCTTATCTCTGTAGGACAGCTTCAAGGACAACAAACAACATATCAGTCAGAAGCTCCTGAAGATTTCTCTGGTCAAGGCTCAAAGTCAGAAGGCCTATCACCCTGTGCAAAGCTTCCCAGCCTGAACACCTTTTAATCTCTGGGGGAGCTTTGACAACATCATTGAATCCACATAGTCTTCTTAGTTGTATATTGAGAAAGAGAAGACTTCCATCACTCTCTTCCCCCTCCTGTATAAAGGGTTGTCATCTCCTTTCAAAAGTGATTCCTGGTTTTTGAGCACCTGATCAAAAGCTCATTGGTGATAGGGCACCTGATCAAAAACCTATTGGTTTTTGGTCACCTGATCAAAAGCCTAAAGGGTCTCTAGATCTACCTGAGGCAGATCTTGTGGTGACAGGGCACCTGATCAAAAACCTGAGTGGATTCCTACCAGGGTGGTAGAAGAGTGGACTACCCGGATTTGGGGAACCACTATAATTTTCTTGTGTCGTCTGGTTGCCCCTATTCTTTTGTTCTTGTTGTGTTTGTGACTTTAGGACTGTTGTGGTTTATTACTTAATCTGTTTGTACACCAGTACAGCAAAGGCTGTCATAAATTTTATTATTGCACATATACTCTATTCACCCCCCCTCTAGAGTATTGTAGATCTAACCCCTCACTTTCATGGTTGTCTTATCCCAATCATGTTATCAGTACAAGGGTTGAGTCTATGAGTCACATACTATTCCACTAACGGTTCAAAGGCTTCAATTCTCCTTAAGTTTGTCCTATTAGTTTTGGAAATAGGTGATAATACTACTTGATGAGTAAGGTAGGGACATCAGAGTTTAAGCCTTAAGTATTTTCTTTCGCGTTAGACTCTTCCTCTAGTAATTTCAGGTATCCTCGTACCTTAACTGAATTATACCTAGGTCAATTTAGACCAAGAAAAGCTAAGAACCGTCTTGGTAAGTCGAGTTTCCTAGTTGGGTTAGCCTAACTCATTGGTTTAAATACTATATGTTGGAACCTTAGTTCTGTTTTTGGAAAGGATCACTATTAGGATGTTTAGATTTACCTAAAATGTATAGTCATGGGTCATAGGTTTATTTCCAGATTTGTCTCAGAAGTACTCTCCAGAATTGCTGAAAGAATTCCAAGAAATGCAGTTGTGACAAAGTCAGGAACTCAATTCGATGAACGCCGAATTCAGGTCGATGGACTCTGATCTCAAGCAAGAAGTTTAGCTCGATGAAATCTAGCTGAGCTCGACAAACTCCGATCTCAGGTCGACAATCACTGAACTCAAGACAGGTTCTCAGCTCGATGAAATGGAAGTTGAGCTCGACGATCTGCAAGCCCAGATCGACGAATTCTGTGTAGTTTTTTGGCAGATGTTTTACCGTTGGCAGAATTAATTAAGGCGATTATAACTCTCATATTTATGGAAATAGCCATTCAAAGGCAACATTAAATGTGAGTTGTTTCAGAAGTTAATTCTGAAATAATTCCCAAGGCATCTTCTATTCTCTCGGGAATGGTTCAGCCAATTTCAAGATAAATGAATTCAAATGTTTGAATTCGATATAGAGCATAACAGGAAAGACAGAAAGTAGAACAGAGAAAATAGAGAAGGATTTCCTTTTACAGAGAAGGAGGAACTCTGCATCAATCAAGATATTCACTGATTTCCTCATCTGCTCCAGGCTATCAAGAGACACAAATCAATATCAATCTAAAAAGTTTGTTGTTGATCAACATCAATCTAAAGCCCTACACCCTAAAGCAAAGCTTTCTTCTTTCCTGAACCATTCAACATCTCAGGGGGAGCTTTGACATCATCAAATCCACTAGTCTTCTCTTAGTGATTTGAGACAGAAGACAACATCATTTCTTTTCCCTTTCATGTGTACAGTGTTTTTACTCCCTTCAAAAGTAAACTTTTGGTGGCAGGGCACCTGATCAAAAATCTGTGTGTTGGTTTTTGGGCACCTGATCAAAAGCTCAAAGGCTTGTGAGATCTCCCTGTAAATAGATCTTGTCGTGACAGTCACCTGATCAAAAACCTATAGTGGATTCCTACCAGGGTGGTAGAAGAGTGGATGTACCCAAGATTAGGGGAACCACTATAAATCCTTGTATTGTCTGGTTGTGCTTCTCTTTATTTTATATGTTGTGATTCCTTTCCTCCTTATATATTTATCTCTAGTGTAAATTTAAGATTTATCCCCTAACTTTCAATTGGTATCAGAGCTTAGGTTTCTTTGGTTGTACAGGCTAACACCTGAACCAAAACGATCTGATATATCTTATATTTTTTAAGAGTTTATCATGGCACAAAATGAAGAATTTTCAAGCAACAGACCTCCTATGTGAAATCTAGATAAGCTTGCACTATGGAAGGGAAGGATTAGGCTTTTATGAACTCTATTGATGATGCCATTTACAATTCCATTTTGACAGGTACTTATCGACCAGTGGAAACAACTAGCATCAATGTTATTCCATCACCTCAATGGACAGAACCCCAGAAAAGGCTAAGGATTAATGATGCACAAACAATGAACATTCTTCCACAATCAATGTCTGATGACATTTTTCAGGAAATTGCTGAATGTTCA
Source organism: Platanthera guangdongensis (assembly GCA_039583875.1). Lineage (NCBI taxonomy): Eukaryota > Viridiplantae > Streptophyta > Magnoliopsida > Asparagales > Orchidaceae > Platanthera > Platanthera guangdongensis. Next base: position 122,605,091 of record CM077158.1, on the reverse strand, counting down.
TCAGCAAAATATATGTGGGACTCCCTCACAGCAATGGTTTCTAGATCAGCTAAAGAAAGAAACTTTGAAGCTGAAACTTGGAGTGACTCTGAAGCTTCATCCTGTTCAATTGAAGATGAAGAAGAGTCTAGAGCAAGAGAATTTTTCCTGATGGCAATAAATGCCTCTTGCAGCAACCCTGATGAAGAATCAGAATGTGAATCTGAAGAGAATCCGGTAATCTCTTCCTTTGATTTCTCTTCAGAACATTTTAAAGAAGATTTTAAAATCCTATGTAAAGATTTAATTCAATCTGAGAAGGAAATAAAACTTCTCAGAGAGAAAGTAAATAATTTATCTTCTGAAAACATAAAACTCAAAGAAGATTTAAAAAATACTTCTGAATAAATAGCCTCATTAGAATCAGTTAAATGCAAAAAAAAGTTAATAGATTTAGAAAAAATAACTGAAGTTTTACAAAATCAAACTAAAAATCATCAGAAAATTTTTGTTCAATATAATTCGTCGAACCAAGCTCGACGAAAACACCACCATTCATCAAACAAAGATCGACGAACTATGAACAGAGATTTTAATCTTAACTAGTCAGGAATTTATGCTCGACGAAATAAATATGATTCGTCGAACATAGGTCGACGAGAGTGGAATAGAGAAAATAATCTTTATTATTCTCTGAACAGAGATCGACGAAACCACTACCATTGGTCGAACTCAGTTCGACAAAATTACCTTAATTCGTCGAACTCAAAATTTTAGAACATAATTTTTTATTCTCTTCAGAATTGTAATGAAACTCAAAATTTTACAAATCTTTTAACCTAGTGGTTCATCCCTTCTAGGAAATTTCATCCATTAGGTTATAAAAATCAACCTGAGTGTTCTTTTATTTCTAATTATTATAAAAGAGAACCAGGACCCAAGGTAATCTATGTCCAGAACTATTAACATCCCTTTTTAGGAAAATACCTATCTTACCACAGAGGAACAGTGGTATTTGATAGTAACCAAAAGCTATAGTCTCAGTCAATATAGAGGATACAGTAGTAGCTGTATGGGGGGAGATTGTTTAGAAGGATACAATAGTTGGGGGAGATTATTTATTCTATTTATAAGAGGAAATTGCTTAAGAGGTTGCAGCAGTAGCTTTATTTTATTTCTCATAGTACCCTTGCACATCTACTGAGAAAAATTTATAATTCAGGCAGATTATTTTGCTTTGTATTTTATTTGTTTTTGTGTAAATAGTGTCCTCACCCAAATAGGAGGAGATTGTTGGAATCCTAATTCCGATTTTGTCAGGGATCACTATTAGGATGTTTAGATTGATGCAAAATGTATAGTCATGGGTCATAGGTTTATTTCCAGATTTGCCTCAGAAGGAATCTCCAGAATTGCTAAAAGAATTCCAAGAAATGCAACTGTGACAAAGTCAAGAACTCAGTTCGACGAACGTCGAATTCAGGCCGATGAACTCTAATATGAAGCAATAAGTTTAGCTCGACTAAATCCAGCTGAGCTCGATGAACTCCGAGCTCAGGTCGACGATCACTAAACTCAAGACATATTCTCAGCTCGACAAAATGGACGTTGAGCTCGACGATCTGCGAGCCCGTATTGACAAATTCTATGCAATTTTCAGGCAGATATTTTACAGTTGGCAGAATTAATTAAGGCGATTATAACTCTCATATTTATGGAAATAGTCATTCAAAGGCAACATTAAATATGGGTTGTTTCAGAAGTTAATTCTGAATTAATTCCCAAGGCATCTTATATTCTCTCGGGAATGCTTCAGCAATTATCAAGATAAATGAATTCAAATGTTTGAATTCAATATTGAGCACAACAAGAAAGACAGAAAGTAGAACAGAGAAAAAAGAGAAGGAGGAACTCTACATCAATCAATATATTCACTGAGTTCTTCATCTGCTTCAGGCTTTCAAGAGACACAAATCAATATTAGTCTAAAAAGCATGCTAGAGATCAACATCAATCTAAAGGCCTACACCCTGAAGCAAAGCTTCCTTCTTTCCTGAACCATTCAACATCTCAGGGGGAGCTTTGACATCATCTAATCCACTAGTCTTCTTTCAGTGATTTGAGACAGAGAAAACAACATCATTTCTTTTCCCTTTACTGTGTACAGGGTTTTTACTCCCTTGAAAAGTAAACTCTCAGTGACAGGGCACCTGATCAAAAACCTGTGTGTTGGTTTTTAGGCACCTGATCAAAAGCTCAAAGGGTTGTGAGATCTCCCGGTAAATAGATCTTGTGGTGGCTGTCACCTGATCAAAAACCTGTAGTGGATTCCTACCAGGGTCGTAGAAGAGTGGATGTACCCAAAATTAGGGGAACCACTATAAATCCTTATTTTTTCAGGTTGTGCTTCTCTTTATTTTATGTGCTGTGATTTATTTTCTCCTTATATATTTATCTCTAGTGTAAATTTAAGATCTATCCCCTAACTTTCATTATATAATGTGATTTTTACACATGGACACACCAAAGCTTCCGCTGCTTAGTTTGTCCCCAAACTAATGCGCGCGCGGGGAGACCCTGTGTTTTGTGGACTTCTTCTCTTCGGATCGAGGTTTCCTATGATTCCAGTTTGTAATACCCCATTTTTTGCTACGCTATCGGGTTTTACGCCCAGAATCGCTGTTTTGCGCAAACACCAACACTCAGGGTGGTTGTCACTACAAAACGCTGATCCTGCCATTATTGATGATCATAGAAGAAAGTAGAAGTACAAATGAACAAATATAAGTCCATGGGAGCAAGATCACATATATATAAGTAAAAGTGCTAGTCCACAATGAGTACATGTATGAAAGAGAGTAGAAAATAAATATGGGCTTAAGCCTAGTATATGTCTAATACAAATAATCTCTCTCTCACAAATCACATATCTAGCAGAAGCAACTGAAAACCATCCTCGACCTGTCGCCATGTAGTAGTGGTATTGTGCAGTAATTGTTGCTTATGGCCTGCCTCCTTGTCCTGTCGGTGCTGATGCTCCTGATGCTCATGCTGCTCGGTCCCCTAAAATGATGTAGTCCACTAACCGTTTGTCAAAATACTAAGCCACTATCATCCTCTCCTCACCTAGGCGACTCCTAGGCACCGTGCGGGGAGTATGAAAGCATAGGAAAATAAAGTAAAGTGGAACAAGCAGGTGATAACTACCCTCGCAGGTGTATATACTAAAGAACTATAAGAGAAAAAGCAAGTTAGCAGTTCTATAATAAGGAAGCAGTATATTAAATAAGTAGAGTAGAGTAGTAAGTGTATGAAAAGTAAAATAAGAAATAAGTAACCTTAACTTATATGAATGTCCATACAAACTTATAAGTTAAGAGGTTTTTTGCAAGACTCCCATCGTATAAAAAGTCTCATACCAATTTATATGTTGGGGTGTCAGGTTTAATGTAGGTGTGAGTGTAGTGATATGTTATGCCATGATTTATGCAAGTGCCACACACACACACGACTCTATGTGCATAGATCATTAGTTCCCCCTATTTACAAGCTAGCATCACTCCCAGGAGCCTCCGCCATGGCAAACAGAGACAGTGGGTCGGGTCACCCCAATCCTAGGCGGGTATCCGCACTACCAGGCCAAGCACTTACCTACGGACCTAAAGGACACACCAGGGTCTCCACATACTATGCTGACCCATCGCCAGTCTTTCCCTTGAATAAGGGTCCACCACACCAGCCGAGTCAACGTATCGACGTTGGTGCGAACTACTGTCTAATACTGATGAGTTGTAAATATACATATTTTTATGTACATTAATTAAGTCATCTTAGTTCATTTCTGTTATTTTTAGTTAATTTTGTTCAATAAAATGCTCCTTTTTTGTAAAATTTATTCTAACTTAATTCATTTTATTTTTCTAAAATTTTCCAGAAATTGTCCAAATTTCATGTTACACGCCCGTGTACTTCAGGTCATGCCCGTGACCTGGGCGTGTAACCTTCAAATCCAGTGAAATCAGCAGCATTCAAAGAAAATTCAAGTCACACCCAAGTACACGCTCGTGTCCAATATAACACGGCCGTGACCAAGACTCGTGTCACGCCTGGTCGACGATTCCGCGCTCGAAGTTCGTCGACCCGACCATCATGCCCATGTCAAGATGTGAAATGGCAGTGACTTCTCCACCTGACACAACAAGACATCGCCGGTGACTTATTGACACGATGCCATCCCCAGTTCAACCTTCCCGACACGACCATGCTACACACTCGTGTCAGCAGAGTCACTCCCATGACAGCCACGTGTATAGCCGTAAAGTCAAACTAGCCATCAAATCTGAGCACCGACTCACCAACAGTAGTTACACGTCTCCTATACGCCCGTGACGTAGGGAGTGTAATTAAAAAGTTTTTTCCTATAAATAGGAAGTTGCTGTATGAGTTCCTAATCTTCTTTTTTGGAACCATTTTACTTAGGGCTGGCTGCTTAGGTGGTTTCTATGCCATGTAAGGGAATTTCTCCCCCTCTCCTTTATTTTTAGCTTAGTAATCTCCTTTTTAGAGTAATAAAATTTGTATATTTTCTCCCTTTATGTTGTTATGGACTTCATCTATGTGCGACCCTAAGCAATATTATTTTTATTTGTTTGTTTTATATATTTGTTTCAGTTCTTTTAAAATGGGTGTGTGCGTGTATGAGTATAAATATATGCTTTTAGGTTTTTGTTATTTCTTTTACTTAGATTCGTTTAGTGTTAGGATTTTTTTTGCTTTTCTTATTTCATTTTTATGAGTTTATAAAAGTATCTTAAATGTGGTTTTGATTTTTCTTTAACTTCTGTTTTTTTAGGTTTTAAAACTTTTTGTACTTTCTCTGCTTTATTTCCACTTTTAAAGGATTTTTATAAAATCATTAGAATGAAAATGTAATCGTTTAAATTTTTTTAACACTTCAATTTTTGCTTTTATTTGCAGAAACTTTTGCTCGTTTAATTTTTATTTTCTCTTTTTATGCATTTTTATCGCATTCTAGCGGTAAAAATGTAGTTGTTTCAATTTTTAGATAACTTCATTTTTCGCATTTTTGTATGTGTGCGTGCGTGTATGAATTAATTTTTATTGCTTTCTTTCATTCCTGTAGAGTGTGTGTGCGCGTTTTTACTCTATGTAGAGTACGGGTGTGCGTTTTAATTTCTGTTGTGTGTGTGTGTGTGTGTGTGTGTGTGTGTTTCTTTTAAGTAGAGTGTGTGGGTGTGTTATTTTTATTCAAGTAGAGTGCATGTGTGCGTTTCATTTCTGTAGAGTGGAGTTTTTAATTTCTGTAGAGTGTGTGCGTTTTTATTTCCAGTAGAGTGCATATGTGTATTTCATTTCTGTAGAGTGTGTGCGTGTGTTTTACTTTATGTAGAGTGTGTGTGTTTTAATTTCTATAGAGTGTGTGTGTTTTCATTTTTGTAGAGTGCGTGCGTGTGGGCATTTATTTCCTCCTACTCATTTGAGTAGTACTCACTTTCATTTCCCACATACTTGTTTGAGTAGGACTCGTAATTTACTGCTTTCTTTACTGCTTTATTTTACCGCTTTCATTTTCTGCTTTCATTTTACTGCTTTTATTTTATCACTTTATTTCCGCTAGCCGACCCCATTCCGATGAGTAGCTAACTGCTCTTAGCCCTCAGTATCGAAGAGCATTGGGACAGATAAAATTGCTTTAAATAATTAATGGTCCTGTTTTTCTAATTAATTAAATTACTTAAGGTTTTCCCCTGGTTTACGACCCGTAGAACCACATATTGATGTGTGGGCTCTATTACCGTAGTCCATACGCTAGATAGCTGAGAGGCTGTGCGTATGGACCAATCACCCCTTGGTAAATGGAGTTCTGCACTAAGGCGCGAAAATCTACCGGATCGGGTTCCCCACCCAATAGCAGGGTTCTCAGCATAATGCGGGCATTAAGCAGAATCCTTCGTCGGACGAGACCCGGTCGAATAGTTTTGATGTTCAGGTGAGCGATAGTCCTAGAGATAGGTGAGATCATTTTTGTAGAACCTCCACGACCAAGTCTCCGCCTTAATTAATTTGAAATTTTGGATCTCTTTTTATTAAAAGTTTATTTTAGTTCAAATTCTTTTAGTTATCGTTGCGCTAAGATATTAATCGGCTCCATTTTAATGCTTTTATTTTCAGCAAAACAATAGTCCCCTCCAGGGAAGAGTAGAAATAATCAAACCAACCCCGAGAACAATATGACCCCGATATTCCTCACCAGAATATCCTGTACTACACTCGATAGGTGCACTTGCCTCCTTTCGTTAAAACTCGATTTCAACTGTTTTATATCCAAATAATAAATCTGCGCGCCCCGTCTTCCTAAATAAAAACAAAATTGCTTTTCTAAATAAATCGCCAGGGGCGCCGCATGTCCGAAATAATTTTTGGGGTTTTTAACACCATAAATTTTTTGGCGCCGTTATCGGGAAAAATTTCGTGTTGTTATTTCGAACACTGGAAATCTACTAATTTTACCTATTATTATTTATATATATATTAAAAACAATGGACAACAAAATAATAATAATAATAATAATAATAAAACTACTTTTTTAAAAAAGAAAAAAACAAACAAAAAACTTAAAAAAGTTAATTATCATATTATTATTATCTATAAATTTTTTTAAATGACATCGTTTCGTAAAAAAAGAACTAACTAAATAATAAAAAAATAATAAAAAAACATAACTAAAAAACTAAAAATCTAAAAACTAACAAAAAATCTAAAACATCTAAAAACTTAAAAACTAAAAACTCGAAAACCTAAAACACTAAAATTCTAAAAAAAACAACTTCAAAACTTAAAATTCTAAAAACAAAAAATCAAAAAAATCAACCACTAAAAAACCAAAAAAATATAAAAAAACTTAAAAACAACAAAACATCTAAAAAACATAAAAACATAAAAAACCTAAACAACTAAAAAACCAAAAAACTAAAAAACCTACCTAAAAACCATCAAAATAACTAAAAAAATACTTAAAAATAATATATATAATAATTTGTTATTAAAAATCTAACAGACAAAAAAATTCCCCTCCTAAAAAACCACAAAAACATTCTGTATATATGATTTGCTTTAACTTGTTTTATTTATTTTCAAAAACCTAACAAATTTTTTACCAAAAAATAATAAACACTTGAAATAAATCAATTTTTTCTATAATTAAATATTATATTTCTTTTTTCACTTTGACATGCTTCACACTATTGTGCGCCTTAGGGGAATGCATTTCTGTTGAGCTCATATGCTAAGACGTTAGCTTACGAGTCACACACACACTTGCCCCTACCACCCGCATACTTGTGGCCATGTTTATTTTTTCCATTTTCGTTCTCTTTTTTCCCTTTGTTCTTGATAATGCAGGGTTCCAAATGAGCCTCCCCGACCTCGTCTTAGGGAAGCTTCTACCCTCCCTTTTCATTCTTGTACATATTGTATTTTATTTCTTATCGTTCCACATACTTACATTGCAACATTGGAGACAATGTTGGATTTTACTATGTGAGTGTTTTCTTATTTTACACTTTTATATTCTGTACTAATAAAAAAAACTTACAAAACTACAAAAAAATGCATAAATTAAAAACTCCAAAAAATGTTTTCCTTGTTTTTATAATCAAAAACTCAAAAAATTCATAAAACAAAAAAATTTCAAACAAAAAAAAATTATAAAACAAAAATTCAAAAAAATGTTGTTTTTACTTTGTAAATTTTTTGTAAATAAATCTCTCTTTCCCCCCTCTCTTCTTTGTAAAAAAATCTTTCTCTTTCCCCCTCTCTTATTTGTAAATAACACCTCTTTCTCTACCCTTTCTTGTAAATAACTTGTTAAAAACTTAAAAAATAAAAAAAAATTTAGAAAATTCAAAAATCCAAAAGAAAGAAAATAACTCTAAAAATCCAAAAAAAGATAATAAATCAAAAACATAAAAAAAGATAAAAACCCTAAAATCAAATAAAAATTTGTTTACTATGTAACGAATAAATTGAATGTCTCATTCTTAACCCCTTTTCGCTCTCCAAAAATCTAGTTGCGAGTTTATTTATTAGTGAATTGTATTAATTTTTTGTTTACTATTCGTTTATTAATTGGAGATCGTTAGATTTAGATATCTGGGGTTAGGTTTTAAAGAATTTCTTATGCTTTATTTTTTTTTTATTTAGATAAGACACATATTTTCAGCACCACATCTAACTTATAAAAATAGTTGCACATTTATTTTGTTAGAAGATAACAAACTTGTATTTCAAATTATGTTTACTCCAAGCTTTTTTTGAAATATAAGAACGTTTAATTCATAAAGTTTATTCTCAAAGTTTTTTTATTAAACCTAGTTTCAGTTTTGAAAAAAAAACTATCTCCTTTTTTCATGTCTTACTTGACATTATTTTGATCATTAAAAGATCCTATGTAAATGAGAATAAGATTTCGTTTCGTAAACATAGACACCCAATATTTAAAAAGATTATATGTTACGGGGTAAGAGGATAAAATTCATTACTCCTATACATATACATTGGGTTATTATGAAGTTATTAAAAAATTTTATATGTTATGGAAAATAAGATTTCGTTTTCCTAAACATCAACATTCAAACCAAAAAATTCATTTGTGGTCCGAGTGAAAACATATACCATCGCCTCTAAAAACCAAAGCCCTCGTCATAAACCTCAACATCCCCCTCCGCCAATTTCAAATGATCCTAGAATTAATTTAAAATCTTTTTAAGAGCATAATTGTTAAATTGAATTATTTTCTTTAATTCTTATAAACTAAAGTTTTCATAAATCCAATCTATTTTTGTTAACCTAACAAATACAATTTTTTGCTATCTATTTAATTATATCAGAGGTTTTTAGCTGAAACTCTTCCTTTATTTAAAATTTTGACATAATTTAGGACTTAACTCTTATACCCCAGATAATTATTTTGATTTTTGTTTCGATTAATTCAAATGGTTGCTAAACTTAGGATTTTTTTAATTCCTTACAAGTATATCTCCAACTTTTGCTCTGGAATAGCAAAAGCTTAAGTATGGGGGTATTTGATGAGTTGTAAATATACGTATTTTTATGTACATTAATTAAGTCGTCTTAGTTCATTTCTGTTAATTTTAGTTAATATTGTTCAATAAAATGCTCCTTCTTTCATAAATCTTTTTATAACTTAATTTGTTTTATTTTTCTGAAATTTTCCAGAAATTGTCAAAATTTCATGTTACACGCCCGTGTACTTCAGGTCACGCCCGTGTCCTGGGCGTGTAACCTTCAAATCCAGTGAAATAAGCCGCATTCAAATAAAATTCAAGTCACTCCCAAGTACACGCCCATGACCAATATAACACGGCTATGACCAAGACCTGTGTCACGCTCGCTCGATGATTCTGCGCTCTAAGTTTGTCGACCCGATCATCACGCTCGTGTTAAGATGCGACACATCCGTGGCTTCTCCACCTGTCCCGACAAGACATCACAGATGACTTATTGACATGAAGTCATCCCCAATTCAACCTTCCCGACACGCCCATGCTACACGCCCGTGTCAGCAAAGTCACGTCCGTGATAGCCACGTGTACAGTCGCAAAATCTAACCAGCCTTCAAATCTCAGAACCGACTCACCAACAGTAGTTACATGCACCCCAACACGCCCGCGACCTAGGGCGTGTACTTTGAATTTTTTTGAATATAAATAGGAAGTTGTTGTATGAGTTCCTGTTCTTCTTTTTTGAAACCATTTTGCTTAGGGTTGGCTGCTTAGGTGGTTTCTATGCTATATAAGGCAATTTCTCCCCCTCTCCTTTATTTTTAGCTTTGTAATCTCCTTTTTGAGTAATAAAATTTGCATATTTTCTCCATTTACATTGTTATGGACTTCATGTATGTGCCGACCCTAAGTAATCGTATTTTTATTTGATTATTTTATGTCTTTGTTTCAGTTGTTTTAAAATGGGTGTGTGTGTATGAGTATAAATTTATGCTTTTAGGTTTTTGTTATTTCTTTTACTTAGATTCGTTTAGTGTTAGGATTTTTCCGCTTTTTTTATTTCATTTTTACGAGTTTATAAAGGAATCTTAAAAGTGGTTTTGATTTTTCTTTAACTTAAGTTTTTTTAGGTTTTAGAACTTTTTGTACTTTTTCTGCTTTATTTCCACTTTTAAGCTCTTTTATAAAATCATAAGAATGAAAATGTAATCATTTTAATTTTTCGAACACTTCAAATTTTGCTTTTATTTGCAGAAAATTTTGCTCGTTTAATTTTTATTCTCTTTTTACGCATTTCTATCGCATTCTAGTGGTAGAAATGTAGTTGTTTTAATTTTTAGATAACTTCATTTTTCGCATTTTTCGTATGTGTGCGTGCGTGTATGAGTTAATTTCTATCACTTTCTTTCATTCTTGTAGAGTGTGTGTGTGCGTTTTTACTTTATGTAGAGTGCGCGTGTGCGTTTTAATTTTTGTTGGGTGTGTATGTTTTTTATTTTAAGTAGAGTGTGTGGGTGTTTTTTTATTCAAGTGGAGTGCGTGTGTGCGTTTCATTTCTATAGAGTGGAGTTTTTAATTTTTGTAGAGTGTGTGCGTTTTTATTTCCATTAGAGTGCGTGGGTGTATTTCATTTCTGTAGAGTTTGTGCATGTGTTTTACTTTATGTTGAGTGTGTGTGTTTTAATTTCTGTAAAGTGTGTGTGTTTTCATTTCGGTAGAGTGCGTGCGTGTGTGCATTTATTTCCTCCTACTCATTTGATTAGGACTTGCTTTCATTTCCCGCATACTCGTTTGAGTAGGACTCGCAATTTACTGTTTTCTTTACTGCTTTATTTTTCCGCTTTCATTTTCAACTTTCATTTTACTACTTTCATTTTATCTCTTTCTTTCCGCTAGTCATCCCCATTCCGATGAGTGGCTAACCGCTCTTAGCCATCAATATCAAAGAGCATTGGGACAGATAAAATCGCTTTAAATAATTAAAGGTCCTAATTTTGTAATTAATTAAATTACTTAAGATTTGCCCGGGTTTACGATGCGTAGAACCACATATCGATGTGTGGGCTCTATTTCCGTAGTCCATATGCTAGCTAGCCAAGAGGTCGTGCATATGGACCGATCACCACTTGGTAAATGGAGTTTTACACTAAACTTCGAGAGAGGAGGTGCGAAATTCTACCGGATTGGGTTCCCCATCCAATAGTGGGGTTCCTAGCGTAATGCAGGCATTAAAAGGAATCCTTCGTCGGACGAGAGCATGGTCGAATAGTCTTAATGTTCTGGTGAGCGATAGTCCTAGAGATAGGTAAGCTCATTTTTATGGAACCTCCACGACCAAGTCTCCGCCTTAATTAATTTGAAATTTAGGATCTCTTTTTATTAAAAGTTTATTTTAGTTCAAATTCTTTTAGATACCATTGCTCTAAGTTATTCATTGGCTACATTTTAATGCTTTATTTACTGTCTTTATATTTATAAATAATATCCAGACAAGATAAGTTTCGGTAAAATAATAGTCCCCTCTACGGAAGAGTAGAAATAATCAACCCGACCCCGAGAACAATACGACCCAGATATTCCTCACGGGAATATCCTCTACTACACGCGATATGTGCACTTGCCTACTTTCGTTAAAACTCGATTTCAACTATTTTATATCCAAATAATAAATCCACGCGCCCCGTCTTTCTAAATAAAACCAAATCCTCCTTTTCTAAATAAACCGCCCGGGGCGCCGCGTGCCAGAAATAATTTTTGGAGTTTTAACAACCATCAAATACCGAATACCCATCACCTTTATGCACATGAAACTATGAGTTTCTGAGCCATCGGCTCCCCGGACTAACCTGTCTGTTACAACTACCTTCTGAGCCTTCAGCTCACTGGGCTAACTTATATATTTCCACAACCACCGAGCCTACCGCTCGGATGTCTAAACCAAACTAACCTCCCGAGTCACCGGGGTTGAGTGAAAGGGAAGCCCTAGTATATTGCTAATTACTCTTGCATTCATTTTAGCAATACAATTTTAGATTAACATCGGACTGCCTATAGCATTCCCTGTGAAGGGCTCTCGAGGGCACTAGAAACTACGATGGGCTGAAGCCCAAAGCTCCATTTTGTAAGGTACTTACTATTGTTGGTATCTACCCACATCCAATCACATTTAATATTATAATAAATCTAACCCTAGTGTATTTTGACTCTCTCTCTCTCTCTCTCTATAGGGAAGATGATCTTTCGTCGATCCCGAACACCACTTAACACTTGTCAAGACAACACCCTCCCCATCATGACTCATAATAATGAACTCATTTTCAACTTACCAAATCAGTATACTATAAACCTCGACTCCCTATGTCCATCCTAGATGTTATCACAATTCTGCGGTTTTACTGTGTGCAGACCAACCTAAGCTATATGATGAGAATGAGTGGTGACCACTTCCAATATTCATCAAAATTCCCTATAATTATTACTAGAGGTCTATCATTACATATTTGGACTAAATCCAGAAATATATATAATTTTCCTAATAAATTTGGCATTTATTAAATTTTCCCCAAAATTAGACGATTTGTGGTTTTGAACGTGAAGTACTGGAATTTCTTAAGTTATGGCCACCCAAGAATTATGAACCCTATATGATGCCCAAATATCAGAGAATACCAAGTTTCACAAATTTTATACATGTATTATCCCTTAATTAATTAATTCAAGATAATTGTAGTAATAAAAGGTAAAAAAGAAAGTACCACCAAACATTATCCAAATATTACACAAAAATTACCAGAGATTTAATTTGATCATAAAACATTATTGACTTAGTTTCATAGAGTTCCAAGGTAAGTAAGCTATATATAAAAATACTTCAATTATATCCCTCTTAAGGCACTTTGTGAATAAACATACTGGTGATCTCTTTCAAACAACATGAAATAATTTTTCAAGCTTTAATATGCCCTAAAAGGTTCTCTGGCCAAAGTTTCATGAATTTTAAATGAATAAGCAGCTCATAATATTTTATTAAGTGATTAGGGCAACTATTAGGTTTGTGAAGGAAGTACCATAAATACTAACCCAAAATTTACACTAAAATTTCCAAAGCTTGTTAGCAACAACAAATGATCAAAACTTAACTTTCAAGATCATTCATGGTAATATGTTTAGGTAAGAACATCATGATCAAAAGTGCACTAATTGGTCCTAAGTAATTTCCAATTGATTAAAGTTGTGAGCATGAGTCTAAATGTCACCATATTTCTTTCTTGGGCAATTCCCCACCCTAAGATCATATGGACTAAACTACAAGTCCACACATGGAGATATCACCCTATGTCCTTCACAAATCCTCAAAGTTCAACCTTTAGGTTTGAACTAGTGTCAAAGGGCAAATCCACCCTAATCCACCCCAAACTCCAAGTGAGGGTGTTTTAACAGACCTTGAAGCTCTGGCCAAAGTCCCATCCCCTTTGGGTGAGAATTGGCCCCTCCGTGCCCCAAGCACCCTTTTGCCCTAATTTACCCATAAGGGACAAAATTTTGGTCACACCAATACCATATCAAATAAACTCCAAATGGGCTGAGATTTCTATCAGTGATATATAAAGACCCCAAGGACCATCCACCAACATTTTGAGTTTTGTGGTCAGACCACTGACCAAAATGGGTTGAAATCAATTTTAAATTAAGTATACTTCAAGGGCTACAATTTTGTTTTGGCCACTTTTCAAGGTTCAGCACCTAAAGGCCTTATTTATTTATATTAAAAGGGTGCACAATAAAGGGAGTAAAATAACACTTTTATTAAAACTATAATATACTTTGATCAGATCCAACGACCATAACATTGTCTTCATCCTCCAGCGGATGGCCCTGATTAACCCGACCTGGAGGTACTTCCAAGGCCATTTGTCGGCCACCTAGTCCCCTCCCCGGCCGGCCACCACCACCACCTTCCGTTGAGGTGGTGGCTATCGTCGGAGGGCGGCATGACCGCCGGAGGGGAGGTTTTCGGCGAACTCAGAAGGAACAAAAACAATGAAAATTTATGGAATTCGAAAATGGAAATCATCCCAATTGGGCTCGATTTCAAATCCTATTGATCTAGGATGCTAACTCAAGTGGAAAGGTGGAGAAATGGACATTCAACCGGGCTTGCCGACGAGTTTGGTGGTGGTGCGCCATGTCCGGCGGTGGAGCTTTCGGTGCACTACAACTGTATAGCCAAGCATGTCGGTTTCTTCAGGTGAATGGGGGAAACAACACCTCTAACCTTGGAGAAGCCTTATAAATAACTAAATAGGGGAGGGGAGGAGGCATGGATTCAATGCCATTAATGGAAATTAGGGGAGATTTTCGGACATGGGAATTCCTCTGAATCTAGCCACCTAGAGGCTGGTTATGGCTGTTTGATTCCTCTTAATTAACCAGGGAAGATGAATCCAGCCATTGGGATTGAGTAGAGAGGTCTTTGGCCTCCCTTGGCCATGAATGGCTTTTAACTCTTCCTTTCTCTCTCCTCCATTAAAGGGGAAGATGGAGCTTTCTTTATCGTAGTCATCATCTCCAAAAAATTATTGGCATTTTAGGTAAATATCAGCCCCTAAGGTTGGTGGGCCACTCCAATTTGGCTTAGCCCAAGTGGATTGGGCTAGGTTGGGTCAACATGAGCAAATTTGACCTAAACTAAGGTTGAGTTGACTTTCGTCAATTTGACCTTTTGGTTGCCCCAATGGGTCCTTAGTGACCCATTGGCCTCCCCTAAGGTCTAGGAAGGGTTGGGTAGGGTCGGTTTGGCACCTTGGAGGCCACTTGACCCTTAAAAGGGCACTTTGACCACTTTAAGGTTAGGGTTGACTTTTGGTCAACTTGACCTCTTTAGTTTACCCCAATGGGTCCTTGGTGGCACATTTACCTCTCTTAAGGTTTAGGAAGGATTGGGTAGGGTTGGTTTGGCATATTGCAGGCCACTTGACCCTTAATAGGGCACTTTGACCACTTTGGGGCTACAGTTGACTTTGGTCAACTTGACCTCTTTAGTTGACCCCAATGGGTCCTTAGTGACCCAATGAGCCCCTTTCAGGGCTAGGGAGGTTTAGGTGTGGGTCAGATTGGCTAAGAGATGGTCCTCTGGCCGTATATATGCTACTTTGACCAATTTAGGGTTAGGGTTGTCTTTGGTCAACTTGACCTCTTTAGTTGACCCAGATGGGTCATTAGTGGCTCAATGAGCCCCTTTTTGGGATAGGGAGGTTATGGTGGGGTCAAAGAGTTAAGGTGAGTCCTTAAAGTAAGAACCTAGGTTAGGTAATTGGAAAGTGTTATTTGCGGACCATGGCAATCTTCCACCTTCATGCCTTAGTTCACCTTGTCTTCTTGAGCTTCCTAGGGTTTTGCCATGACCTAGTTATGACAAAACAACTCTTAAGGGTCTAGTTGTTTGAGGGATGTAACATTAGCAGCATGAGCAAGTTTCTAAACATGTATGGTTTGAACTAAGTTGTGTAGTTCTAGCGGTTAATCTTAGTTTTAACTGGTTAATCATTGTATTCTTAGGATGCCGCCTAAGCATATTACGATGAGATGAACTCCCCAGTCGGAGGGAGTGTCGGTTGGTGTGAAAAGGGATGTCGTGATTTTGGGACTGCGGCAGAGCAATGAGGCTCTATCTAGGTAGATGGTGGAGATGCAGTCGCAGATCCACACGCTATTGATTGTCATTTCGGGGCAGCAGCCGAGAGTACAAGACCTGCTATGGGTTAAGCTGTTCCCGTTCCTCCCGCTACTTTGTTTCCATCAGTTCAGCTGCCACTAGAGAAGAATTTTATCTCCCATTTTCAGCGACTAGGACCTCCTACCTATGATGGTATAGCTGACTTCATGCCATTGGATGAATGGATGATTGCTATCGAGGTGATGCTATCGTACTCAGGAATTTCAGCAGACCAAAGAGTGATGGTTGCCGCTTCCTAGCTTAATGGTCTTGCAAAAATCTGGTGGTTGAGAGAGAAGGAGAACCTCACAAATGGATGCTCAAGGGAATTTTTCAAGGAGTTGCTGCTTAGGAAGTTTCTGTCGTTAGTCGGGCAAGACCGTTTGATGAACAACTTCCTGCATTTGAAACATAGACAACTCATGGTCAGTTAGTATGAGGTTTAGTTCGGTAAGTTGGGCCGATTTGCCCCGGATTTGGTTACTTCTGAAGCTAGCAGAGTTAAGCGAGTTTTGGGTGGTCTTAGGAGTGACATCCAGCTGCTGGCTAGCGCATATGGATCCAAAAACTATACTGAGGCAGTAAAAGCTGCTCTTAAAGTCGAAGCAATCAGTAATACCAAGAATCATGCCTGCAAATAAGGATGGACAAGACGAAGTATGATGATGGTAAGAAATCTCAGGAGTCTAGATCCTCTTCGAAGAAAAAAGCAAGGAGGTGTGCAGTTTCTGTGCCCCGCCTGGCCATCCATTTGATGAGGGTTTCAAGAGGCTGGGACCTCAAAAGTAGCAAGTGCATGCAATTCAGAGCACTCACAAGGGAGATTTGTTTTGTGACATGTTTAAGAAGATGGGGCATGATGATGCCCATTGTTAGAGTTAGGATAAGGACCGTTTCCAGTGCGGTCAGAAGGGGAATTTTAAGTCAAGTTACCCGCGGTCTCAGCTCCCGCTACAGCCAGTTCCACTTCAAGCATTGCCTCCGCCACAATATTCGGATAAAGGAAGGGCAAGTTAAATGCGGTGACTATGGAGGATGTGCAGATATCCATCCAAGTGATCTCAGGTTATATTCTAATCTAGTTCTAACTTTTAGCTTGTAACTATAGTTACGATGTTTGTTCGTCCAATTACATATGTGATTTTATAGGAAGGTTTAAGGCAAAGAACTATTGGTCACGTGTTCTTTTCGATTTTAGTACTACCCACTCGTTCGTTGCTTGGACTTTCATAGAGCATCATCGTCTGACTCTCAATCTAGTTTGCGATTCATTTTCCGTTAAGTCTTCTTCCGGTGTTTCGGTGGTGTCAGACCAAGGAATCTGGAGTTTTCTGATCCTTCTAGGTGATTTCCTAGCTTTTGCTGATCTGGAGATGTTAGACCTGGAGGACTTTGATGTGATCTTGGGCATGGACTGGTTGTCGAGAAATGATGCATTTATCCAATGCAAGGTGAAGAGTTTGGACTTTAAGATGATCAGCGGCCACCCCAGGATTGTTTATGGTTTTCCGCTCCATGATTCCCCGATTATTTCTGATATATGTGCTCGAAAACTTTTGAATTCCGGTTGTTTTGCTTGTTTGGTTTCTGTTTTGGAAACTGATAGTAGTTTGCCCCGCGTCGAGGAGGTTCCTGTGGTCCGTGAATTTCTTGATGTCTTCTTAGACAGTCTTCCTAGTCTTCCGCCTAAGAGAGATGTGGAGTTTGTGATAGATTTAGAGTCGAGTACTCGCCCTATTGCTAAGGCTCCGTACCGTGTGGCCCCGCTTGAGCTGGATGAGTTGCGTACCCAGCAGGATGAGTTATTACAGTATAGTTTTATTAGGCCAAGTTCTTCGCCTTGGGGTGCACCCGTATTGTTTGTAAAGAAGAAGGATGGATGTATGAGGTTGTGCAGCTATTATAGGGAATTGAACAAGGTAACTATCAAGAGCAGATATCCCTTGTCATGGATAGACGATTTGTTTGACCAGTTATGTGGTAGTGTAGTGTTTTGAAGATTGACCTTCATTCAGGCTACCATCAATTGAGAATCCGTGAGTCGCATGTTCCGCAGACCGCTTTCCGTTCTCAGCATAGACATTTTGAGTTCTTGGTAATGCCCTTTAGTTTGGCGAATGCACCTTCTGCCTTCATGGACATGATGAACAAGGTTTTCAAAGATTTTCTAGACCATTTTGTGGTCCGTGTTTATTGATGATGTCCTGGTGTATTCCCGAAGTACTGAGGAGCATGCTGAGCACTTGCAGTTGATTTTATCTGCTTTGAGAGAACATAAGTTGTATGAAAAGTTGAGTAAGTGCGAGTTTTGGCTATCTCAAATTTCCTTTTTGGGTCATGTTGTGAATAAGGATGGAATTTCTGTTGACCCTAAAAAAGATAGCTGCAGTAATGGATTGGAAAAGACATACGACAACCAAAGAGATAAGAAGCTTCCTAGGGTTGGCAGGCTATTATAGGAGGTTTATGGAAGGATTTTTTACGTTGTCTGCGCCGATGAATAAGCTTACGCAGAATAGCACAACGTTTATTTGGAGCGACAAATGTGAGGAAGCTTTTTAGGAATTGAAAAAGACATTTTACACTGCTCCAGTGTTGACTTTTCCTATCGAAGGACTGGAGTTTGTTGTTTATCTGGATGCATCGAACGTAGACTTGGATGTGTCTTGATGCAAGAAGGCAAGGTAATTGCGTATGGGTCGAGGCAATTCAAGATACATGAAAGGAAGTACCCTACTCATGACTTGGAGTTTGCGGCAGTGATTTATGCCTTGAAGTTGTGGAGACACATGTTGTATGATGATTTGTGTAAGATTTACACAGACCATAAAAGTTTGAAGTACGTATTCACTCAGAAGGAATTAAATTTGCACTAGTATAGAAGGTTTGAATATGTTGTGGATTACGATGTCGAGATCCATTATCATCCGGGCAACGCTAATGTGGTAGCCGATGCCTTGAGTAGAAAGAGCGCGCAAATCATAAATCTTTCGGTGGAAGAGTTTCTGCTAATTGCTATCTCGGTTAGAAGTAGCGACTCGCCAAGCAGCTTTGAAGTAGCATAGCCGTCATGGATTTCACTAACGAGGCTACATCAAAAGGACGAACCTGATTTGCAGCACCATTATAGTAGAATTGAGAAAGGAGAATTACCAGACTATTCAATTGATGACACAAGTACCTTTAAGTACCGTGGTAGATATTGTATCCCCGCAGTTAAGGAAATTTGAGCTAAGTTGTACAGTGAGGTGCATGGTTCTAGTGTTTCCTACCACCATAGTTCTACTAAGATGTAAAGAGATCTGAAGAAAATCATTTGGTGGTATGGAATGAAGTATGATATAACAAAGTTTGTGTCTAAATGATTCACCTGCAAGCATGTTAAAGTAGATCATGGAAGGCCTGGTGCCCTGCTGACGCCTTTGGAGATCCCAAGTTAGAAGTGAGAGAGTATTTCTATGTACTTTATTACTGGTTTGTCGAGCTCTCCCTGAGGAAATGATTCAGTGTGGGTCATAGTTGACGGACTAACGAAGTGTGCTCACTTCGTGCCATTTAAGATTGATTACCCCATGAAGAAAATAGCAGAGTTACGTTTGGATGAGATCATCAGACTACATGTAGTACCTGTTAGTATTATTTCAGATCGAGATTCCAGTTTTACATCTCATTTTTTGGAAAAGTTTGCAGGAAGGGTTGGGTACTGACCTACGATATTCAAATGCTTATCATCCGAAAACCAATAGTCATACAGAGAGAGTAAATCAGATTGTGGAAGAAATGATCAGATGTTATATTTTGGAGCACGGAGGAGCATGTGACGAGCGGTTGAGATTGATGGAAATCGCCTATAATAACAGTTATCAAGAGAGCTTGCAGATGGCGCCGTTTGAGGCTTTGTATGGGAGACGTTGTAGAACTCCCTTATTTTGGGCTGAAGTTGTTGAAGGACCGTTGTTGGGTCCAGAAGCCTTAGAATAGATGAATACTTGTGTGACACATATTCGAGATAAGCTTCGAATAGCTCAAGAGCGTTATGAGGAGAATGCTAATCGGTGAAGGATTGAGTTGTAATTTGTAGTTGGAGATATTGTTTTTCTTAAGATTTCTCTGATGGCTGGTGTTAATTGGTTTGAAAAGAACCATAAGTTGGATCCCAGGTATGTGGGAACTTTCCAAGTTATTAAATGCATCGGAGCGTCAGCTTATATGCTGGATTTACCCACTAAGTTTCCTGGTGTACACGATGTGTTTCATGTGAGCCAGTTGCGGAAGTGTATTCTTAGTGACTGCATGTTCTCGATTCGGTGCCCCAATTGCAGCCTAACCTTTCGTAGGTTGAGATGTCTATTTGCATTCTGGATACTCAAGATCAGGTATTGCAAAGGAAGAGAATACCCCTGGTAAAAGTTTTGTGGTGAAATCAAGATGTGGAGAGCGCAACTTGGGTGTTAGAGTCAGCGATAAGGTAGGCTCATCCTCATCTATTCTCCTAGTTTCTATTGGAAAGTGCTTATATTCAATAACCCTTGATTATTCTCCTTCTTTAGTGGATTCAGTTGTGTGTCAAGTTTCAGGATGAAACTTCTTTTTAGGGGGAGTGACAGTAATACCCCTAATTTTTCCAATATTTATTTTAATTCTTTAGTGGCATATTTTTGACGTCAGGGAGTTACGTTGACACATAATTGATGGGTTCCATTGTTGGAGCATGGTTTTGCTCATTGGTATCCAGGTTTTTGACATTGAATATTAGCATGGCTAATTTCTGGTGTGCTTTTGTATTTCACTTACGAGCCAGGTTTGTTTTGTGTACTTGGTGGAGCTTTTATAGGGATGTGGGTGTTTTGACTTCAGGGGATTTTTACCCGAGTTTGGTTTGTCAGATTTCGATTTCTACTTCATCGTCGGATTCATAGCGTCGATATTTAGCTACGGTGCCATTTTGGTAGAATTTTGAGTTGGTTTGAGATTCGGGTCGTTTGGGCATTTATTTAATAATTAATTATAATTCAATATTATATTACCTATATAAATATAAATAGTTAACGATGTGACAGAAACCCAACTCATCTTCTTCCCAAGTTGACGAACTGTTTCGCGAAGGGAGAAAGCAGTGCACATTGCAAAGCTTAAGGGAAATATTATAAAACTCATGCTAACATAGGATAATCAATGATTTTAGAGAGGAATGCTCTAATCGTGTCCAATCCAATTCTCATGAGAAGAAATGTTAGAAAAGATAATGAAGTGTGCAATACGAGTTATTTTGAAAGATATAAATTGTGAAATTATTCCTTATGAACCAAATGACTTATAAAGTATAACGTAGAATGTAAAAATTTTCATGATGATCATAAAGAGATTTAAGGCACATAACATTCAAGTGGAATGGCACTCATGTTTGCACAAGGTACTTTACAATTCTTTCCATGGTGTTCAAACTCACAATACTCATGAAGACTTATCAGGAGGTTGAGTAGTTCTTGGTGGAGTTGCCTTGAGAAATTATTTTGCGTAGCATTTTTTATATAATACTCAACATATTTTTTTATAATGATCAAGGACTCTGAATCAACTTCTTTTGCAAACATAATATTTTTATATCATATCAATATGGTTTCAGTTGAATAAGTGTGCGTGAATCACATATGAAGCAAAGAACATGTATAATTTAAGAGGTTAAGTATTTATAAGGCATAATCATGAGAGAGAAAATTTTAAACAACATATATCATACAGCCAAAAAGCGTGTTCATGAATATCATTATCTAATGTAAAACATTACTCATACTTAGAATAGATGAATACTTGTGTGACACATATTCGAGATAAGCTTCGAATAGCTCAAGAGCGTTATGAGGAGAATGCTAATCAGCGAAGGATTGAGTTGTAATTTGTAGTTGGAGACATTGTTTTTCTTAAGATTTCTCTGATGGCTGGTGTTAATTGGTTTGAAAAGAACCATAAGTTGGATCCCAGGTATGTGGGAACTTTCCAAGTTATTAAATGCATCGGAGCATCAGATTATATGCTGGATTTACCCACTAAGTTTCCTGGTGTACACGATGTGTTTCATGTGAGCCAGTTGCGGAAGTGTATTCTTAGTGACTGCATGTTCTCGATTCGGTGCCCCAATTGCAGCCTAACCTTTCGTATGTTGAGATGTCTATTTGCATTCTGGATACTCAAGATCAGGTATTGCGAAGGAAGAGAATACCCCTGGTAAACGTTTTGTGGTGAAATCAAGATGTGGAGAGCGCGACTTGGGAGTTAGAGTCAGCGATAAGGTAGGCTCATCCTCATTTGTTCTCCTAGTTTCTATTGGAAAGTGCTTATATTCAATAACCCTTGATTATTCTCCTTCTTTAGTGGATTCAGTTGTGTGTCAAGTTTCAGGATGAAACTTCTTTTTAGGGGGAGTGACAGTAATACCCCTAATTCTTTAGTGGCATATTTTTGACGTCAGGGAGTTACGTTGACACATAATTGATGGGTACCATTGTTGGAGCATGGTTTTGCTCATTGGTATCCAGGTTTTTGACATTGAATATTAGCATGGCTAATTTCTGGTGTGCTTTTGTATTTCACTTACGAGCCAGGTTTGTTTTGTGTACTTGGTGGAGCTTTTATAGGGATGTGGGTGTTTTGACTTCAGGGGATTTTTACCCGAGTTTGGTTTGTCAGATTTCGATTTCTACTTCATCGTCGGATTCATAGCGTCGATATTTAGCTACGGTGCCATTTTGGTAGAATTTTGAGTTGGTTTGAGATTCGGGTCGTTTGGGCATTTATTTAATAATTAATTATAATTCAATATTATATTACCTATATAAATATAAATAGTTAACGATGTGACAGAAACCCAATTCATCTTCTTCCCAAGTTGACGAACTGTTTCGCGAAGGGAGAAAGCAGTGCACATTGCAAAGCTTAAGGGAAATATTATAAAACTCATCCTAACATAGGATAATCAATGATTTTAGAGAGGAATGCTCTAATCGTGTCCAATCCAATTCTCATGAGAAGAAATGTTAGAAAAGATAATGAAGTGTGCAATACGAGTTATTTTGAAAGATATAAATTGTGAAATTATTCCTTATGAACCAAATGACTTATAAAGTATAACGTAGAATGTAAAAATTTTCATGATGATCATAAAGAGATTTAAGGCACATAACATTCAAGTGGAATGGCACTCATGTTTGCACAAGGTACTTTACAATTCTTTCCATGGTGTTCAAACTCACAATACTCGTGAAGACTTATCAGGAGGTTGAGTAGTTCTTGGTGGAGTTGCCTTGAGAAATTATTTTGCGTAGCATTTTTTATATAATACTCAACATATTTTTTTATAATGATCAAGGACTCTGAATCAGCTTCTTTTGCAAACATAATATTTTTATATCATATCAATATGGTTTCAGTTGAATAAGTGTGCGTGAATCACATATGAAGCAAAGAACATGTATAATTTAAGAGGTTAAGTATTTATAAGGCATAATCATGAGAGAGAAAATTTTAAACAACATATATCATACAGCCAAAAAGCGTGTTCATGAATATCATTATCTAATGTAAAACATTACTCATACTTAGAGGCATGCAAAAACAATCAGGAACATTTTTTACTCTAATTTCATTGGATAGTAAAATATTCACGACAAGAATGAGCAGAAACAAATTTCTTATAACTTGAAATGAAAAATTAACACGGTAAGTCACCTGAATAAGATAAAGAAAAAAATTTTAATTGAAATAGGAGTAGCATTATCGAATAAAGATCATCATAGAAAGTAGGGATAATTTTGGAACATATCTGAAAGTTTTGTTTTCAAGATCAGCTAAACACCTAGATGGGGGGGGGGGGGTGAATAGGTTTTTGGTCTCCTTTTGATTTATTTAAACCTTAACTGATTTTACTGAGCTTAGTGATTAGGTTAGTTAGGCTTTCAAGATCAATCACAGATGACACATGTAACGCCCCGAAACTCAAAAGGGCGACGGGAGGCATTTTGAGCCAAGTTTGGAATTTGGCAGGGGTCACACGTCCTGGGACAAGGCTGCGTCACAGGCTGTGTCCTTGGAGGGTTGTGGTGTGTTTGACACAGAGCCTGTTGTGTCAACACAGGGCCTGTTGTGTCGACACAGGGCCTGCTGTGTAGACACAGGGCCTGCTGTGTCGACACAGGGCCTGCTGTGTCGACACAGGGCCTGCTGTGTCGACACAGGGCCTGCTGTGTCGACACAGGGCCTGCAGTGTCGACACAGGGCCTGCTGTGTCGACACAGGGCCTGCTGTGTCGACACAGAGTGTCGACACAGAGTGTCGACATGGAGTCTAGACACATGGGTCTTGACAGGGTCTCTACAAAATGTCCCAGTACAGTTTGAGTTTGTCGCGGACGTGTCCGGCTCCGGTTTGTGAACCGTGCGATTTTCGGTCCAGTTTTTCCAGGTCAGACCTGAATCGTATCCATACATTTCTTTATGTTGGGATTCGACGGCTGGAGGTTATTCCTATTGGGATATACCCGAGTGTAGGGTTTCAAAACCCTCATCTTCTGTTCGCTGGTTCTCTGTTTAAGTTCTAGTGAGAGGGGAGAGCAACGAGGAAGAAGAAGTCTAGATCCGGTTACCGGCGGATCTTAGGAGCTCCAAATCGCGAACCGACTTCGGATCTACGGAGGCAAGGAGAGGGCGGTGCATTTCATCCGCATACCTTTTCATGGCGTTAAGGAAGAATGCTAGGGTAACGATTCTCTACTTGAGCATGTGAAGCTCTCCTTCTTTTGCATAGGGAAGCCCGCTCTCTCAAGTTTGCGGTGGTTTGAGGCATTCCTTCGGGTAGACATGAATAGTCACTGCTGTGTACATTTAGAGTCCGTAATCGAGAACGAATATTGTCATGATGTGTAAAGCCTACCCAGACAATTTGGTCTGGATCGGTGATGTTGCATTGCATAAATGGCCGGAGAAGACTCCGTGCAAATGTTTGTTTTTCGGGTTTTCTACGGGGTAGATTGCAACAGGGAGCCTTGGGGATTAACTGCAAGGTGCACCCGAAAAACTGGGCAGATGCGTGATTCTGCCAACTTAGTGACCTGGAAGCCAACTTGAACATAACCGGGTTATGTGAAGTGTGTGACGGAAACGGGACTCGGGAGAAGTTTGACCAGCGCATATGACTTAAATTATCGTTGCGATGTGAGCACGGTTTAGACAGAACCGTACTCATTCTATGTCTTTCGGTTGGAGCAGTTGGCACAGATGAGGGTCTTCGGCGGTCTATGGCTTAAATTGACATGACCCATGCCGGGAAGACAAAATGCTCATAGTTTGGCCGTCAAAGTGGCGGTGGTGAGGTTGGGGTGTCTATGGCTTAAATTGATGTGACATTGACCGGTTCACCGAGAATGTGCCATGAGTGCACAGGGCATGTGGCTGTGCGTGCCAACGCCTGTGATGCAATGTATATATATATATACTGCTTGGTTTATGTTAGTAAAGTGCAAGGAAGGAGCATCGCCTCCCCGAATTGGGGGTGGGATCGTTATAATTTGGTCAGCATTGCTGACCATTGCTTTAGTTTGCCACCGTTGCGGTGGATTGTGCTTGCAGGTGCTGCGGAGCCGAGCGGTAAATAGCGGGCTAAAGCACAAGTTGCTGTGCTGGCCCTCGAAGGCCTAATTCTTAGTGTTTTCTTTTATCCATGCATTATCGGCCTACGTGCCGAGGTTTGGAAAACACTTCTATTTGAGTAAACAATTGTAAGGCCTTAAGGCCATTGTACTTGTGTATTTGTACGTTCATTCCGTGGCTTGTTAGTGGACATTCATGCTAGTGTTGGGTTCTTTATTAATGCAACTTTTAATTGATTCCGCTAGAATGACTATGTGTAGGATGTTGATATTGGTTGGATGGTTTCCATTTAATAACCACCCAGTCTGTCTGTGGTATATGGCGTCGGGCCCCGACCGGACCTACTGCTATATGCTATGTGACGGATAGGGGGTGTTACAATTTGGTATCAGACTACTGGTTTCGGTCAGGCTTAAAATGAATTCGTGGGCGAATTCTTTTTAATGGGTGGTGAGCACATGTGTGTGCGTCATCGTTATAACAGCAAAATAGCCCATGAATGTCAACTTAGGAATGATAATACACGTGCTTGAGGAACCTGCGTGTTACTATAATTGCTTTTTGCAATTTTGTATGGTCTCTTAACGGTGTTTTGTATAACTATAGGTGACCAGAAGCGGTGGTGTCCCGTCAGAACGCCGAGTTTCTGAGGCTAGTAGTGCACCAAACGATGCTCCTGCAACACCTCCATCGGCTGAAACCATACGATTGGTTGCTGAAGCAGTGTTTTCCATGATTAACGCGCAACCTGCAAGGCAAATACAGCAGCCCGCTCCTGCGATGGAGAAGGTACCTATTCTAGAGGTTGAGCCGAGAAGAGTGGAGCAGGTAGTAGTGGAGCCGTTGGTGCCGAGGAGGGCAACCAAGAGACAGCTCAAACATGTTATGAGGTCTAATCCTCCTCTGTTCTCGGGGTTGGGAACCCCATCATAAGCTGAAGATTGGCTCTCCTGAGTGAAGAGAGTCCTGACAGCAACTGAGACGGAGGAGTGGCAGATGACCACTATAGCTACGTTCCTATTGGATGGAGACGTTATGCTGTGGTGGGAGGGTTTGGAGCTGCATCTATTGATAGGAAGGCAACATAAAGACGTCTTGATGGAGGAGTTCTCGAGACTATTTTTTTCTAGGTACCTCCCTTCGACTCAGAGGATAGCTTTGAAAAATGAGTTCCAGAGGTTGGTACAAGGAGAGAGTAGTGTGGTTGAGTATCTCCACAAGCTTACTCGTTTGGGTCGGTACACTAGCTCCACCATCGCGGATGAGGAGCGCAAGACGAACCGTTTCTATGAAGGTTTGAGAGATGACTTGAGGCTACTATTCTCGGGGCCTATGACGTAGGGCTTTTTTACACTGGTCAACATGGCCTGGTCCTTGAAGAAAGATATGAAGAATGTTCAAGTGAATAAAAGCTTGGGTGATAAGACGTCTGAGTTCAAGGTGTTGACTACCTCAAAGTCTGGGTACTGTAAGTTCTTTAAGAAGGCTAGGACTTCGGGTCCAGCTCCTTATTCTGGTGCTTCTGGGGCGAATACGGGTCGGACCACGGTTGCATGTTTTACTTGTGGGAAGCCGGGGCACTTTGCTCGTGACTGTTGGAGCGAACGTCCCAAGTCCGAAAGGAAGCCGGGAGCATCATATGAAGAGAAGGGTAAGGCGGTGGAGTCAACCGCATGCCATTATACTCCGACTCAACCAAGGGTTTATAATATTGGCTAACAGGAGGCCATTAAACAAGCGGATGTGGTGACAGTTATGGTTTAAATTTATAGCAAGTCAAATTGTTTTAAATACTTGTTATGCGTGTATTACCTTATCACTGCTTGTTTAGGATTTGTTTTGATTTGTGAGAATCCGACAAGAGCACTCTTTGATACGGGAGCTTCATACTCCTTCTTGTCCGAAGGATTCATATCGCGCATCGGAGTACCTTCTTCTATGGAGAAGGACAAGTTGGATATTTTGTTACCGAATGGGTGTTCGATGCGTACGGATAAAATCTGTGGTGTTATGAATCTCATTGGGAATCAAGAGTTCGAGCTGCAAGTGTCGTTACTACTGCTGGTGGAGTTCGACGTTATAAAATACATGGACTGGCTCTCGGAGCAGCAAGCCTATATTTATTGCGGTCACAAGGAAGTCAAGCTGGGAGCAGGTCGTGAGACCACTTTTACAGGCTTGAAAGGGTCGTGCAAGACATTGATATCAGCTCTTTAGGTGGTGAAGGCGGTTCGTGCTGGTGCAGAGCTGTTCTTTACACTAGTGGAGGTTGCAAAGCCGAAGCCTACGTTGGATAGTATTTTAGTGGTAGATGAGTACCCTGATGTGTTCCCCGCCGATCTTCCTGGAGCCCCGCCTCAACGGGAGATAGATTTCACGATTGAGCTAGTGCAAGGTGCGAAGCTTGTGTCACGATCTCCATATCGGCTAGCGCCTAAGGAAATGGCGGAGCTGAATGTGTAACATCAAGAGTTATTGGAGCAAGGGTTTGTGCGTCCAAGTTAGTCGCCTTGGAGCGCACCGGTCCTCTTTGTTAAGAAGAAGTATGGAAGCTTGAGGATTTGTATTGATTAACCGAGAACTGAACAAGTTGACGGAGAAGAACAAGTACCCAATCCCAAGGATCGATGATCTTTTTGATCAGTTGGTCGGGTCGACGATGTACTCTAAGTTGGATCTTAAGTCTGGCTACTATCAGCTGAGAATAAGGGAGAGTGATATCCCTAAGATAGCGTTCAGTATGAGATACGGGCATTACGAGTTTACGGTCATGCCGTTTGGGCTGATGAATGCGCCGTCAGTGTTCATGGATTTGATGAATAGGACTTTCAGGGAGTACGTGGACCATTTCGTGATCTTCTTCATCGACGACATTTTGGTGTACTCGCAGAGTGAGGAAGATCACTTCAGGCATCTTCTTTTGGTTTTGCAGACGCTAAGGAGGAATCAATTGTACGCCAAGTTCTCGAAATGCGAGTTTTGGTTGTCCTCAGTGGCATTCCTCGGTCATATAGTGAGTGGAGAGGGTATTGCAGTGGATCCGGCGAAGATTGTTGCGATACGAGAGTGGCCTGAGCTTTCTACGGTAGCGGAAGTCCGGAGATTCTGGGGCTTGCCGGCTATTATAGGCTCTTTGTGGAGAACTTCTCTCGGATAGTGTTACCTCTCACTACTTTGACGAGGATAGAGCAGAAGTCTGTTTGGACGCCGGAGTGCGCGCGAGCTTTTGAGGAGTTGAAGTGTTGGTTGACTACGACGCAAGTTCTTAGTTCGCCGTGTGGGACCGAAGGTTTTGAGATTTATAGCGATGCTTCGTGCGGTGGTTGGGTTGCGTGCTACTGCAGCATGGAAGCATTATAGTATATGGCTCGAGACTGCTGAAAGTCCACGAGAGGAATTATCCGGTCCACGACTTGGAGTTAGTGGTCGTGGTTTTGCCTTGAAGCTGTGGAGACATTATTTGTATGGTGTGAAGATTGATATCTATACCGATCACAATAGCCTGAAATATTTGCTGGATCAGAAATATCTAAACATGCAGCAGTGTAGGTGGATGTAGTTCCTGGGGGACTATACATTCAAGATCCACTACGTGCCTGGTAAAGGCAATGCGGTTGCAGACGCATTGAGTCGCCGGGCCGCAGCTCAAGCTATTTGGCTGTCGCTTCATGACGAGCGGTTGGTTCGGGAGTTGGAGGCATTGGAGATCTTTTGCGTTGATAAGCAGTCAAGTGCTGAAGCATTATTGAATTGGACTGAAGTCCAGTATGACCTCGCTGATCGGATTCGGCAGGCTTTCGATTTGGATGGCCACATGAAACAAATCATGGTTGAAGCTCTGGATGGGTCAAATTTCCAATTCGTCGTTGAGGATGGATTGCTTTGGAAGGACGGTCGTCTGTGCGTCCCAAACGTGGGCAATTTGCGGGTGGAATTGTTGTACGAGGCGCATCATACCAAGTACTCAATTCACCCGGGGAGCACGAAGATGTACCGCGATGTTAATAAATTGTTCTCGTGGCCAGGATTGGAAAAGGATGTGGCGCTCTACGTGGTGAAGTTTCAAACTTGCACCTTGGTGAAAGCGGAGTGCCAAAAGCTGGGAGGATTCTTGAAGTCTTGCCTATTCCGGAGTGGAAGTTTGATGACATTACTATGGAATTGAGCACGAGTTGCCGAGGTCGCAAAAGTAGAACGTCGCCATTTGGGTGGTTGTAGATCGTCTAACGAAGGTGTCGCACTTCATTCCGCATAGGAAGGATGATCTGGTTGAGAAATTGTCCAAGCTGTATGTGGATAATATTGTGCAGCTTCATGGTGTGCCCCACAACATCGTGAGTGCCGATGGGCGGTTCACGTCCAATGTTTGGAGGATGGTGCAGAAGATGTTGGGAACAAAGCTGGGTTTTAGCACAGCATTCCATCCGCAGACGGATGGGCAGACCGAGAGGGTCAATAGGACAATGGAAGACATGCTTTTCATGTATGCCCTGGACTTTGGAAAGCAGTGGGAAGACCACCTATACTTGGTGGAGTTCGCGTACAACAATAACTAGCAGGCAAGCATATAAATGGCGCCCTTCGAGGCCCTTTATGGTAGAAGATGTCACACGCTGTTGTCTTGGTTGGAAACGGGCGAGTCAAAATTATACAAGCGACAAGAGGTGGAGGATGCTACTTCTTTGGTGAGAACCATTCGGGAGAGGTTGCTAATCGCTCATGACCGCCAGGCTAAGTACTATAATGCCAAACACAAGAACGTGGAGTTCGCTGTTGGCGATTGGGTGTACTTGAAGATCCAGCCATTCAAGGGTGTCTCGCGGGTGCGGCGCTTGAAGAAGCTAAGCCCGAGGTACATTGGACCGTTTGAGGTTCTGGAACGGATTGGTGAAGCAGCGTACCGATTGAAGCTATCAGTGGAGCTTAGTGGTCTACATGATGTATTCCATATATCGGTGCTACGAAAGGTGGTGCAAGAGCCTACGCAAGTGATCGCGGTCGATCATGTGTCGGTCGATAGTGGGTTTATGACGAAGGTCAAGCCCGTACGTATTGAGGACTCGCAAGTCAAGCGGCTACGCAATAAAGAGATCAAGATGGTCAAGGTCCGTTGGGACAATTGCGGTCGGGAGGAGCTCTCTTGGGAGCGAGAGCAAACTATGCTTGAGGAGAACCCAGAGTTATTTTGCACAGGTACCGTTTAAGTTTTATGCTTATCTTTCCTTTATGTTATTTCGGGGACGAAATTCTTTTAAGAGGGGGAGAGTTGTAACACCCCGAAACTCAAAAGAGTGACGGGAGGCATTTTGAGCCAAGTTTGGAATTTGGCAGGGGTCACACGGCATGGTACACGGGCGCGACATATGCTATGTCCTTGGAGGGTTATGGCATGTTTGACACAGAGCCTGCTGTGTCGACACAGGGCCTGCTGTGTCGACACAGGGCCTGCTGTGTCGACACAGGGCCTGCTGTGTCGACACAGGGCCTGCTGTGTCGACACAGGGCCTGCTGTGTCGACACAGGGCCTGCTGTGTCGATACAGGGCCTACTGTGTCGACACAGGGCCTGCTGTGTCGACACAGCCCCTGCTGTGTCGACACAGGGCCTGCTGTATCGACACAGGGTGTGTTGTGTCGACACAAAGTGTCGACACAGGGGTCTTGAAAGGGTCTCGACAAAATGTGCCGACATAGTTTGATTTTGTCACAGACGTGTCCTGCTCCGGTTTGTGAACCGTGCGGTGTTCGGCCCAGTTTTTCCAGGTCAGACCCGGATCGTAGCCATACATTTCTTTATGTTGGGATCCGAAGGCTAGAGGTTATTCCTATTGGGATATACCTGAGTGTAGGGTATCAAAACCCTCATCTTCTGTTCACTGGTTCTCTGTCTAAGTTCTAGTGAGCGGGGAGAGTATTGAGGAAGAAGAAGTCTAGATCCGGTCACCGTTGGAGCTTCGGAGCTCCAAATTGCGAACAAACTTCGGATCTACAGAGGCAAGGAGAGGGCGGTGCTTTTCATCCACATACTTTTCCATGGCGCCAAGGAAGAATGCTAGGGTAACGATTCTCTACTTGAGCATGTGAAGCTCTCCTTCTTTTGCATAGGGAAGCCCGCTCTCGCGGGTTTGCGGTGAGTTTGAGGCGTTCCTTTGGGTAGACATGAATAGTCCCCATTGTGTACATGTAGAGTCCGTAATCGACAACGGATATAGGATGATGTGTGAAGCCTACCCGGACAAGTTGGACTGGATCGGTGATGTTACATTGCATAAATGGTCGGAGAAGACTCCGTGCGAAAGTTTGTTTTTCGGGTTTTCTATGGGGTAGATTGCAACATAGAGCCTTGGGGATTAACTCCAAGGTGCACCTTGAAAACTGGGCAGATGCGTGATTCTGCCAAATTGGTGGCCTGGGAGCCAACTTGAACATAACCGGGTTATGTGAAGTGTGTGACAGAAATGAGACTCGGGAGAAGTTTGACCCGCGCATATGGCTTAAATTATCATTGCATGTGAGCACGGGTTAGACGGAACCATACCCGTTCTATGTCGTTCGGTTGGAGTCGATGGCATAGATGAGGTTTTTCGGCAGTCTATGGTTTAAATTGACGTGACCCATGCTGGGAAGACAAAATGCTCATAGTTTGGCCGTCAAAGTGGCGGTGGTGAGGTTGGGGTGTCTATGGCTTAAATTGATGTGACATTGACCGGTTCACCGAGAATGTGCCCTGAGTGCACGAGGAGTATGGCTGTGTGTGCCAACGCCTGTGATGCAATGTATATATATACTGCTTGGTTTATGCTAGTAAAGTGCAGGGAAGGAGCATCGCTACCCCGAATTGGGTGCGGGATCGTTATAATTTGGTCAGCATTGCTGACCGTTGCTTTGGTTTGCCACCGTTGCGGTGGATTGTGCTTGCAGGTGCTGCGGAGCCGAGCGGTAGATACCGGGCTAAAGCCCAAGTTGTTGTGCTGGCCCTCGAAGGCCTAATGCTTAGTGTTTTCTTTTATTCATGTATGGCCGGCCTGCGTGCCGAGGTTTGGAAAACACTTCTATTTGAGTAAACAATTGTAAGGCCTTAAGACCATTGTACTTGTGTATTTGTACGTTCATTCGGTGGCTTGTTAGTGGACATTCATGCGAGTGTTGAGTTCTTTATTACTGCAACTTTTAATTGTTTCCGCTAGAATGACTCTGTGTAGGATGTTGATATTGGTTGGATGGTTTCCATTGAATAACCACCCGGTCTGTCTTTGGTATATGACGTCTGGCCCCGACCAGAGCTACTGTTATATGCTATGTGACGGATAGGGGGTGTTACAACACAGCTGGTTTATAGTGATTCCCTGATCTTGGGTATGTCCACTGTCCCTCCTATCTCTCTAACAGTGCATTAGATGAGGAACAACACCTACACTCGGTACTTAAGAGCTTACAACAAAGATCCCGCAGGACCTCTCAGTCTTCTCCAAGACCTACCAGTCTGGCACTAAGCCCTACCTCAGATCCAAAGGATCCTACAACTCAGGCCTAAGCCCTACACTCAGATCGAAAATGGATCCTACACTCAGATCACAAATGATCCTACCTCAGCCTTTATAATACATGCCTACAACTCAGATTATCACAGGATTCCTACACACTCAGCCTTTATAGATCGGTCCTACAGCTCAGATCCTACAGGATCCTACAAAAAATAGAAAAGATGATTTGTAGTTTGACGCTAGAGAGACTTTTTTGTTTGTCTTCCTGGGCTGAGTTCAGCCCTATCTTCTTGACAGCAACAAGTTGACAAGGTCTTCAGTACTGGACAGCTTGTGCTGGAAGTAACTCAGAATCAAGATTCTGATATGCTGTTGAAGACAATGAATCTAAAAATTTGTATCTTCTTCAAACAACTATCTAGACTGGCAGACTCTAAAGGCTCTGCTTCTCTTCACAATCAGAAATTGATTATAAACTTGTTGTCACTGATGATGATCACAACAACTATGTCTTTGTGCTTTTAGGTTGACTGATCAGAACTTGTGCTTTAGGCTCGAGTTTAATGGCGAGGAAGAAGAAAAAGTTCCGTCGCTCTGCGTATTCTGAAAACCCTAATAGCTTATTGTCGACCTAGTCAATTTTTCCCTTTTATTAATAGTCGATCAACGGCTCTTTTGCACTGTGGGCCATGCTATAATTGCCGATTTACCACCTAATATTTGCAGAATATGAAAACAGCAGGCTGTCGGCGACTATAATGGCAAACTCCATCTTTCCCGCAATGAATTTGAACTACGTTGACTTTGTTGACTTTTGCTGACTCATGCTGACGTCAGCAATTCTGGACTTAGCCAAATTCTCAGAATCCACTCTTGCGTTGAGTGGTGTTGAGTGAATGGCCTTCACTCAATGATTCTGTACTTTGTCAATTTTACAACTCCCTTGGTGTTGAGTGGCGTTGAGTGAATGTCCTTCACTCAACGCTTTTATACTTAGCTTATCTGTCTGCTATTTCTACGTCCTAGGCTTTGATAGCATTGAGTGTAGCTTCATCACTTAATGTTTTTTTACCTTAGACTATTTTCTGCTTCTTCAGCAACTTTGGCGTTGAGAGCGTTGAGTGTAGCTTCATCACTCAATACTTTTTGCCTTAGACTATTTTTTGCCTCTTCACTACATGGCGTTGAGACTGTCTACATCACTCGATGCTTTTGTACTTGGCCACAACTACTAGAGCTTGACTCAAAGCTTTATGTCATCTGGCGTTGAGTGAACTGGCTTCACTCAATACTTGTGGACTTAGATGAATTTTCAAGTCTATCTTCTATGACGTTGATAGAATCATTATGTTGTTGAGTGAACTGGCATTACACAATGCTTCTAGAATTAGCTTATTTTTCTTTGACAGAATTCAACGGCTTTGACTTACGCAGCAATACTCAACGAATTATGTTGCATGGCGTTGAGAGAGTTGACATCACTAAATGTCTGTGGACTTAACAATTTTCTTTGACAGAAACTTTAAGTCTTCACTGTGTCGAGATAGTTGAATTGTCTCGATACTATAGACTGCTTGGTGTCGACATCTTTAATTTTGCACTTCGGTTCTTCATTGTGTCGAGACAGTTGTATTGTCTCGACACTACTTTCCTGAGATTTAAGGTGTAGAGATATCTGACTTGTCTCTACACTGCAGACTTGGTCTTCATGGTGTCGAGATAACTGAATTGTTTTGACACTATTGAGTTGATCTTCATGGTGTAGTGATAACTGAATTGTCTGGACACTGCTGAGTTGATCTTTAAGGTGTCGAGATAATTGAATTATCTCGACACAGCTATCTGAACTGTCGAGTTGTGTCTTGACACTACTGTCTTATATCTTTTCGATCTCGACACTTCTCCTACAAATGTGTCGATATAGTTGTGAAGTGTGTCAATACTTTTGTACTTGCTTCAAGTGTGTACTCAACACTTCTCTTATAAAGTGTAGACATAGTTGTGAAGTGTGTCGACACGTTTGTACTTAGTTTTAACCATGCACATGAAAATTAACTATACATCAAATACAACTAGGTGTATATCACTGACTTGTTTGACTTCTTCCAAATCAGGGATAGTGGGAGCAATGGACCCAACAATATGACGTTATTGCGCCGTGATAGCAGGATATCGCCTGCGATAGCTTTTTATATAAAAGGGCTGGATCTTAGTCCTGATCTCAAAAGCTCTATTTTCTCCTGTAACTCTTGTGGAAGAAGATTACTGTACACCTCCAGATCTAAGGTAAATTCATACTTATGAAAATTTTAGGGATCTTGCGTGAAGTGTCAAAAGAAAAGATTTTATGTGATCAAAAATATAGTTTGATGAAGATTTGTGGATTTTGATCATTGTTTCTTGCTTGAGTAAAATATCACTTTTAATGCTTGATTTCTTCATAGTTTTTGTAGATCTGGAGCATGCATGTGTAGAGAATCTATAGATGAGATTTAAAAATTTTAAGATGAATTTCTGGGCTTCATGAAAGTTTTCATCTATTGTCCAACGATTGTCACTACCACTGACCATAGTGAGAAAAACTGACAATTTCAATTTTTTCAGGAAATGGTGTTCAGTTCCCGAGCATGTAATAACACTGCACAAAATTCGCATGCATTATACAAATCATATCAAGGGTTCGAAAAAACCGCTGTAGATATAGCGAAGATTTTGAACTAGATATCACTCGAGAGGCTCAGATCTATGAAATGTTTGCCCAGTCAGGTATATTATCGCTGCTACAACCTGATAAGTTAAGTCCAGTATTTGTCAGAGAATTTTATAACCATCTAGAAGATCTTACTTACACTGGACTAAATGGAGGGGGTGAGATAATGGTTATAGAATGACATCATAGAGATAACTCATGATGATCTGAAAAATGAGTTCAAATAGATTGCTGGTGAAAATATTTTGGATGTCATGAACAATTATAGGAAAGATATACATTGGACACAAATGACCCAAGTTCTTCACAGAACATCTACTAAAATCTCATTCAGACCACAACTACACTAACTCCTGAGCCATATATACTGCATGAAATTTTAAGAAAGAATGTGGTGTTGAATGCAGGTGATACTAGAAAGATCACGACACAATTAAGCCTAGTCACTTATCTAGTAATAGAAAAAGATCAATTTGTTTTGTCAGACAGTATTATCGGTGATCCGATATACATTCAAGATGAAGGATCCTTTGAGGAGAAAATTGAATACACTTCCATTAGGAAGTATCATTCAACAGGTACTTTATCAAAAGTACAAATGGATCCTCCAAGATCTTTACATCAATGATTGCATTCCTCCCATTTATAGTTCGGAGATGATAAGATACCCTTCAGGACGAGGTGAAGCATCCTCATATGCAAGACTTGCACGAGGTGAAGCCTCCACTTCTACTAGACTGCCAGTTCTTCGAGCAGGGTCTCTTTGAGAGAGGGTGGATGAGCCTTTTGATTTATTGGAAGAGCATAAGGACGAAG
The DNA here is from genome assembly GCA_039583875.1 of Platanthera guangdongensis. Classification (NCBI taxonomy): domain Eukaryota; kingdom Viridiplantae; phylum Streptophyta; class Magnoliopsida; order Asparagales; family Orchidaceae; genus Platanthera; species Platanthera guangdongensis. The sequence goes on along the minus strand of CM077158.1, from coordinate 122,568,702 downwards.
GAAAAGTGAGGTTGACTAGTTTAAATAAATTCATGAAGTTTATTACTAAATGTCTGAACTTGAAACCAACCCCGAAGGAAGAAAAAGACAAGGAGAGTCTAGTGGCACAACCTTCTCGTCATTCTATTCATCATGTAAGACTACCACTTGAGAGAGGATAGAGTTCAGGTGATGAACAAGAACCTACCAGTGAAGATTGGGACTTTTGAACAAGTTTTCTACAGGGTTGCTGAAATGAAGATATCACCAGGTGATAGATGTCTCCCACCCGGCGATAGGGACCTATTTCCTGGTGTAAGGCCCCATTTTATTTCTGCACCGGGTCTTATGCCCAGAAATGCCGCTTTGTGGTGACACCAACTCCCGAGGAGGTCATCTGTACAAATCGCCTATTCTGCCGGCAAACACTTGAGTGTATACACCAAAGAAAAGAAGCGATATCCATAGAGATAGACCAATCCACCATCACATGAAATATATATAAATTCACATTAATTCAAAAGCAGATCAACATGAAATAACAAGTCTGAAAGGAAAGATAAAAGGGGCTCCTGCCCAGTACATATAGTCCTCACTACATAACACTCGTGGAAGTAAATCTACAAGTCACTCACTGATCCCTACTGCAGCTGCCACACCTGGACTAGTCTGGTTGACCTACTCCTAGATGTACTGGTTCCCCTGGTGCTGGATCAAGACTTAGATTAAACTAAGTCTTGATCCCCACGCCTCCACTGCGATACCTAGGCACCGTGCAGGAGAGGAGGAAAGTGAAGTACCAAAAGTGGAGAGTAAGTAAGAGCAGGTGATAGTGGTGCTATCTATCATATGCTAAAAGTACTATCAAAGTAATGATAGGTATATAAATGAACATGTAGTAAAAGTAGCAGCATAATGAATATGAGAGATTAAAGAAAAGGCAGAACAGTTTACTATCATCACAAAGATATTAACCTAAGCTTATAAGAATACTCATACAAACATATAAGTTAAGGGGTCATTTTTTCAAGGCCTAACTTATAAAAGATCCTATAATAATTTATACGTTAGAAGTAGAGGTTTTACGCAAGTTATGTATGACATGAAATGCTATGCATGCAAGATAATATGTTTCACACAAGTGCAACACACCCACCCGACTCTATGCGCACAAACATTTAGTTCCCCAATTTAGAGTTAGCTAAACTGTCAGGTACCTCTTGTTGTAGCAAATGGAGGCTGTGGGTTGGGCCTCCCATATCCTATGCCAGTATTAACACTACCCAACCTAGACCTTACGTACAACTAGGTACAACCATAATTAGGTGCTACGGAGTCTCTTGTACTAGTGCTAGCCAATCCACCAATCTTTTATGGGCTAAGTGAATACTTACACTTGCCGAGTCAACATATCGACATCGGTATAAACGATCGTCCAATAAAGAGGACCCACCACTTAATGCACATGCATACATGCTATAAGGAGCTTCCGAGCCATCAACTCACCAATCAAAGCCATCAATTCTATCATACACCGAGTACTCTGCTCATGAATCTAAACCAACTATCCAACTAAAATGACGAGGTGAGTGCAAGTGATGGTGGTTTATTATTGGTTACTCTTTTAGTCTGCTTTTACTTACAGTTTATGGTTAACCTTGGACTGCCTAGGGCATGCCCGTTGAAGGGCTCTCAAGAGCATTAGGAACTATGATGGGCTAAAGCCCAAAGATCCGTTTCTCAAGGAACTTATATTTATACATACCTACCTTTTACCAACCCTATCCCACATTGCTCTTTAGCTAACTCTAAGTGGATTACCATCTTAGGGTGAAGACGATACTTCGTCGTCCCCGAGCACAACTATATCTCTTTGACACCCTGACTACCTAACATTTGGCCCTAAGGGTGATCTTATCAAGACTCCACCCAACTAGGTGCACACACTATATTTCCGCCCATGCGAGGCCAACAAATTTTACCCTGAATACTTCATTTCGTTGTATGCAGACCAAATGAACAACCTTAGGATTATTTCTAGGGGGTATACCATGACATGTTGAGCCCAAATCCAGAATTTGGTATTTTCCCTAATTAAATCAGCATTTAAATAATTTTCCCTAAATCATGAATCCTAAGACTTTGAACATGAGGCATAAGTTTCTAACATGCAACGATCACACCATAATTTCCACATCCTATTATTGACTAAATAATAGGAAGGTATGAGTTTCCTAATTTTTTTAGAAATGATTTCTATCATAAAGCAAAATATAAACTTTTTGATTAAAATGATAATTAACAAAGGGACTATAAGATTTTTTACATCCAAAAATTATAATAAAATTGTCATAGGTCACTAATGATCAGAAAGTTTCACTTTCCAAATTTCATCATCATCTAAGTTATTCTTGCCATATAAATAAATTAATGAGTAAAACATCACCTGGGGCACTTTGTGATGGGAACTCTATTTAATTACTTCCAAAAATTACAATAAAATTTACTAGGCATTATTGTGGCCTAAAAAGTTTACTAAGCAAGTTTCATAATTTTCCAGTAGCCTATTTGTCCTAAAATAAATTATTTTTCTAATCATAATTTCTAGAATTATAAAGAACGTATAAAAATTCTTCATCCAAAAATTGCAATAAAATTCGTAAACATAAATAACATCAATATAGGTCCTTAAACCAAGTTTCATGACCATTCAATACTGTTATGACATGTATTTTTCTCTTGATAAGAAGGTTCATATTCTAGTTTATAAGTGATTTATTGGGGAGAATTACTCATAAAGCTCTAATTATATTATCCAAGGTGTCTATTCACCCAATAAATCTATCTACAAAGTCTAGAGCCAAGACTAGGAGATTTTGACCCTATTTCCTTCATTAAACCTAATAGGAAACCTTATGGTTTGAGCTAGGGTTTCATGGTATTCTAACTCTAAATACTTTTAAAATAATTCCATGAGATGTTTCAAGTGATAATATGTCAGGGGCCAAGGTTTTACTTTGATTAGTTGGAGGGTTGATCACTCTACCACTCTAAGTGCACTATTGAAGAACTAGGCCTATTACCTTTAAATGGACAACTTTACCCACCACAATACCCCATCAAATCAACTTCAAATGGGCTAATATTTGTTTAATAGGCATAAGATTACCCCTCTAGTCATCCACTAGAGTATGTGTGGGATCCATGGTCCGTAGACCTGATTTTCACCATGTGCATGAATTATTTAATTATTATAAAAACTATTGAAAAATCATCTCAAAAAATTTTGATTTTTTGATATGTTGTGGGTCATGGATAGACCAAACTATGATCAATATTTCAGGCTATTTGACTGAGTGGGCCACTAGGGGAACTCATTTTAATTTCTAGTTAGCCTTTGGACACCTTGCATCAAAAAGTGTGCTGAGGGAAATCCACTCGTCCAAATGGGTTGATTCATATTTTTTATTACACTAGACACCTTGGGCTAGGTTTTCTATGTTGTTCATATTTACAAAAAAATGTCTGCAGCTATTTTTAATAATTAAAACAAAGTGACTAATAAAGTGTGATGAAATTTAAATATTATTAAAACTAAAACATTTGGCCTGCGTTTATCAGATCAAACTCAATCCGACGGCTCCCGGTCATCGTCCCCGAAGAGCCAAGGGCCAGGATTGCTTCCGCCTAGAGCACTATTAAGCTCAAATTCCCGTCCACCTCCCTGGCCGGCCACCGCCACCACCACCTTCGTTAAGGTGGTGGCTATCGCCTGACAGCAACACGGTCGCCAAAGAGGCCATTTCCGGCGAACCCCAGGGGTTGAGTTTTCATGGAAATTTACTCATTTTCTCCTTACTGATCAGGATCGATTGAGCACGATATCTCCACATAATGAACTACAGATCTAACATAGAGGAGAAAGAAGAGTATTATACCTACAGGCGGGATTGACGGAGTGTGTGGTGACGATTTGCCATGGCCGACGATCTTAAATCTTTTCCATACAGAATACTCGATCCTCCACCTAAACCAGTGATGTAATCGTTTGTTTTGATTGCTTGGAAGCTTTTAAACCTTATGGAGTGGATGTTATGGGCAGGGGGATTGGCAATCCTTGAATGGCCATTAATGACCATGAAAGTGGTATTTATCCATGGTGAATAGGTGCCTTCTCCTATGCCTGGCTGACTAGAATTGATGGCAATCTAATCTTAAGGGTCAGGAGAGATGTAACGCCCCCGATTTTTTGAGGTTTATTTTAATTTCTTAAGTGACATAATAATGATGTTAGAGCGTTATGTTGATGCGTAGTTAACGAGCGTCATTGTTTGAGCGTCATTTTGTTCTTCGAAACCCGAGATTTTGACTCGGTGGATTTTTTGTAGGTTGAGGTTGGGCGTAACTTCGGGGAATTTTAACCCGAGTTTAGTTTGACAAATTTATATTTTTACTTCGTCGTTTGTCTTATGGCTTTGGTATTTAGCCTTGGTACGAATTTCGTGTAAATCCAAGGTCATTTAGGTTTTCTTATCATTTGGGTGTTTGAGTTAATATTATTAATAATATAATATTATATATATATAAGTTCGAACATTTAAACGAAACCCAGTCCATCATCTCTCCCAAGCCATCGGATCGTATCGCGGAAGAGAGTGGGCGACGAACATCACGAGGTCATCGACCACCACCTGTAGGAGTTCGGGTGCTCAGTGTTGAAACCAGAATCCGGTCTCCTGTGGAGTTCGACCCTTGGGGAATGGGTGGTCTTGCGCCTACTTCACTCCTGCAAGAAAAACAACAAAGAAGGCAAGGTGAAACAGACCCAAGGGCTCGGGAGGGAGGTCCCACCACAAGCCCGGAAGATCTCTGAGCGCTTCCCCTCCTTAGCCAGAAGCCGAGCTAAGGTACCCTCAGAAAACACTTGAAAACAGGAGCAGGGAGGCACTCAAGGCGTGTCTTCTGAGGTACTCCTTGGGTCTTATTTATAGTTTTTGGAATCTGAACTGCCAATAACCAAAAGAACTGACCTGAAAATACCAAAAAGCCCTGGGTTGGGTCTACCAACAGCCAAACTCTGCGGTTCTGAACAGCTATGCGCAGTCCAGCCTGGTCTGCCAACAGCATGGCTCCGCTGTTCTGAGGAGCTATTCGCACCCATGGGGGGTCAGCTCGCCCCCAATCCCCCTCCGCGGGAGGCGGGTGCGACCTGGCTCCAGCGGCCTGCCTATCCTTCCTGGGCGAACGCGAGCCGGACCGCCGCGACCTGCCAGTCCTCTGCCGGGGCGGACAGGCAACCAGGTCGCGTGTAGGGGTTGGGATGGTGGCCATTGTGACCCTCCGATCAGCTCGTAGGTTACGGGTTGCCGAGCCCATCCGCTAGTACTGGTGCGACGAAGGGCACTCCTGGCTCTGGTCGGCGATTCTCTGGAGCGAGCGGGAGAGTAGGGGAGCCGTCTCGCCCGGCTCGCTCGCCTGAAATGAGCGGGAGCGGTCCAGCCCCTCTGCCGCATGTCTGCTTGCTGCTTGGGTGCAGGTCGCGGGGCTAGATCCGCTCGACGAACACGGGGTTGTACACAATCCCCGCTCTTTTGAGCTTGATACAAGCTCGGAAAGAATCATCCAACCCGCGTGTTCGGCGAGTACTGTGCTGAGCTGGCAGGGAATCTTCTGGTGGTGCCCCACTGTTCGGCTATAAATATACTGTTGAGCCCAGGGGGGCTCCCCAGACCCCCTCATTTTTCTTGAACAGACTGCAGTTTCTCGATGCCGGTCAGCGAAGAGGTGCAAGCTCGCCTGGAGGCTGCGGGCCAGAAGACTCGGGAGGAGGCCCTCGAGGCCGCCCCTTGGCTAGCACGTGGGTCTCCCGGCCCTCTCTTTAGGCCGGCGAAGGGAAAGATTGTTAGGCGGTCTCCGGCGAGCGCCTTCCCGGGCTCCAGCTCGGCGGCGGGTGTTGAGGTCGCTTCTGGGGTACGTGACCTTCTTCTTCGGTTTATTGTTGTATTTTTGATCTCTGTCTTGCAGGCAATACCTTGTGGAGACGTGGGGAACGGGGGGGGGGGGGGGGGGGGAGGATCGCCCCCATCCCTTGTCGTCTGAGAGGGTTGCTAGTCCCCCAGGTCTGGACCGCCCACCTCCGGAAACCTCTCGCTCGCCGGCTCCCCACTGGACTGGGAAAATCTCTTGAGGCCCTGGAGGGAGAAGGCTTTCAGGGGCGGCCGGGCTCCTCTCGTCCATCCATCGGCGTGGACGACGTGCCAACCCCTGGTATGCTTGTACTCACTGTTGGCTTTGTTCCTGCTCGCTTCTTTTGAATCGCCCTTTTGTAGGCTACAACATGGTCTCCTCCGAAACTGAGATGAGCGAAGGGTATTCGCCTCCGCCCGAAGTGGACATTGTTTCTGTTTACCTGGGCGACCCGACCAATGCGGTGGGGATGAAGAGGCAGGTGACGCGGCTGTTCCAGAAGCACACGCTGCTGCTCTAGGAGCTCGTGAAGAGGGTCGATCAAGACAAGTCCGACACCGAGGCTCGGCTCGCGGACTTGGAGGAAGCCCCGCGCGCGGCAGAAGGCGGCGATGTCACTTCACCAGGCGTGCACATTACGCTAGCCGAGGAGCATCTTAGGAATGCCTCGGAGCAAGTCGGCCTGGCTCAGCAGGAGCTGGTGGCGGTGCGCGATTACCACTACCCTCGCGTGCCGCCGTGATCGGGAACGCAGCGGCGGGGCAGGTGGAAGTGGATACAGTACTGATCCAGCCTTAATCCTCCCCGTCGGCAGGACGTCGCCGGTTGCTATTATTTCAAAGTTATCCTGTACCTGTAGCGATTTGCAACTCTTTTTGCCCGCGTATGGGACTAATTTTTGCTGCTGATGGGTATTGAAATTACCATGTTATTGCTTTCATTCTCTGTGGGGCAGGTCAGGGAAAGGATTCGCTCTACCCGTCCTGCCGATCGGGGCGAGGGCGAGCCGAGGGGCTCGCCAGCCGGGAGTTTCCCGACTCGCGCGGAATCTCGGGCGGATGCGGGTCGAGACTCGCCTTCTCAAGTCTTGCGCGGATGCGGCCGGGCGAGAACCGTGCCTGATCGGCCTTGGCGGTGCGGTTGCGCGCTGGGAAGTCGAACCGTCGTGCTGATTTTTGCTACACGCACCCCTTCATTCGGCGGGAACTTTCCACGCACACCGCACCAAAATGTTTAAACCGGAATCCGTTCTCCTGTGGAGTTCGACCCTTGGGGAAGGGGTGGTCTCGCGCCTACTTTGCTCCTGCAAGAAAAACAACAAAGAAGGCAAGGTGAAACAGACCCAAGGGCTCGGCAGGGAGGTCCCACCACAAGCCCGGAAGATCTCTGAGCGCTTCCCCTCCTTAGCCAGAAGCCGAGCTAAGGTACCCTCAGAAAACACTTGAAAACAGGAGCAGGGAGGCACTCAAGGCGTGTCTTCTGAGGTACCCTTGGGTCTTATTTATAGTTTTTGGAATCTGAACTGCCAATAACCAAAAGAACTGACCTGAAAATACCAAAAAGCCCTGGGTTGGGTCTGCAAACAGCCAAACTCCGCGGTTCTGAACAGCTATGCGCAGTCCAGCCTGGTCTGCCAACAGCGTGGCTCCGCTGTTCTGAGGAGCTATTCGCACCCATGGGGGGTCAGCTCGCCCGCAATCCCCCTCCGCGGGAGGCGGGTGCGACCTGGCTCCAGCAGCCTGACTATCCTTCCTGGGCGAACGCGAGCCGGACCGCCGCGACCCGCCAGTCCTCTGCCGGGGCGGACAGGCGACCAGGTCGCGATTAGGGGTTGGGCTGGTGGCCATCGTGACCCTCCAATCAGCTCGCAGGTTACGGGTTGCCGAGCCCATCCGCTAGTACTGGTGTGACGAAGGGCACTCCTGGCTCTGGTCGGCGATTCTCTTGAGCGAGCGGGAGAGTAGGGGAGCCGTCTCGCCCGGCTCGCTCGCCTGAAATGAGCGGGAGGGTCCAGCCCCTCTGCCGCATGTCTTCTTGCTACTTGGGTACGGGTCGCGTGGCTAGATCCGCTCGACGAACACGGGGTTGTACACTCAGAATCAACATCAGAGAGTAGATTTAGAAAGTTCTCGCTGAGATCTACGCGTGTGCGGTAGGTTTTCCCCGTTTTGTGGATTTTTGGCATTAGGTTTTTTGATCTTGACTCTCGTTTGTTACGAAAAGTTTCCGGAAGTGTAGCCAAGGTTTTCTTGCGGCCGATCCATGAGGACGAGCGCTTGTGTGGCTGAATTTCGGGAGGTTTGATGCAAGTGGTGAATTCTTCCACTTGCCATGTTCTTTGTATTTATTGTTTTCTCTTCTTCCCTCTTTAGAAGGTAGGAGTAGTGTAGGGTTTGGCTAGGTCAGAATCTGCCCGATAGTGTAGAAGATCAATTGACCCGTATTCGCCGAGTATGAGTTTGAACTGAGTAAAATTCGTCTTATATGTATGAGTTAGTCTGAGTAGAATTTGTTGGGTAAGGATTAAGTCAGGTTGAATGAAATTCGGCGAGTATCTTTTTGAGTGAAGTCAAATTCATCGAGTACACCCGACGAATTTCGTCAATTTCTGACTTGGTGTCGAGAGCGTCGAGTGACCCGTGAGGCTAAGTTTTTTCATCGAGTTATTAACCTTTGGCATTGAGAGCATCGAGTGATGAGCCTTTGGAATCGAGTATTTACGAGAAGTTAAGTCCTATTCGTTGAGTAATGCTTTGGGCCATGAGTGCAATTGTTTAGGCATTGAGTGCAACTATTTAGGCACCGAGTGTTGTGAGTATAAGAGTCTTGGCATTGATTGTTTGATTAAGTTGTCTCTGGCATCATGTGTGTTGAGTAAATTCAACTAGGCATCAAGTGCATTGTGAAAGTGAGAGTTAGATCAGAAATACTCTAGGGGGGTGAATAGAGTATTCTTAAATATTTCTTAACTGCTATTACAGCTTTTGCTGTAAATTAATAAGTGCAGAAATTAATAAACTAGCAAAAAATAAACCTAAATCACAAGCACAGTAAGAACAAAAGATAAAGGGGGCAACCGGACGGCACAAGAATTTTATAGTGGTTCCCCAACTTGGGTACATCCACTCTTCTACCACCTTTGGTAGGAATCCACTCAGGTTTTTGATCAGGTGCCTGACACCAATGAGCTTTTGATCAGGTGCTCAAAAACCAACCCAAGTCTTTTGATCAGAAGACTTGCAACCAAGGAATCACTTTTGAAGGGAGATGACAACTCTTTACAGTGGTGGGGGTGAGAGATGATTTTGTCTTATCTTTATCAATATACAACTGAGAAGACTGTGGATTGATTATAGCTTAAGGCTCCCCCTGAGATGTAGAATGGATCAGGGAAAACTAAGAGCCAAGCTTTAGGGTGATAGGTCTTCAAACTAAATCCTTGACCAACAATACTATTCAGGATCTTCTTTGATAGATTGAACTGAAGTTGTCCTTTTGAAGTGTCCTGGAGTTCTTGAAGAAGGAAGACTCTCGATATAGATATTGTTGTTCTTCTTCTTCAAGTGCTGACGAGCTTCTGGTCAAGAACTTCTGTGTATCAGAGAATGCTTCTTCTTTAACATAGCAGATTATTCAAGATTGAATGTTTTCTGTAATCTCTATGTACTTCTCAGTAAGTTGTGCTTTTTGTGAAGCTTTCTCAATTGTACTTGATTCTCTTCTGTAAGTCTGTATGTCCCTGTGTGTACATTGTTCTCTTCTTCTCTGTCTTTTGAAAATTTGAATGCATCTGCAATTAATGCTGACAGCCTTGAGAATAATCGGCATTGATTTATTTCCACAACTATCCCATGGAAAAACGGCAAGCAATAATCCTGGAGAAGACCATAATTAATGCTCCTTCTAATGGATACATTCAGAGAATGTTAGAGCATTAATTACTAAGGAATTATCGCATTAGAGTGGGGACAGAAGGTCGGAAATAACTAAGTCTGGAATCATCGAACAGATAGCATAATTCGTCGAATTGAGTTTACAGTTCGTCGAGCTGAGATGTTATATACGTCGACCAGACGGCTTCTGTTCGTCGAGCTGAGTTCCATGATCGTCGAGCTGGAAAATTAACTGCTGTCTCTTATGAACTTTTCCTATTCGTCAAGCTGGTAAATGTGTTCATCGACTGGAGTTCAGCAGTTATTCTGGAATTGTCAAATGTTCTATGTCAACACAATTACTCCTGTTTGTCGACACAAGTCTTCTGTGTGGTGTCGACATAGTCTTTCAACAATGTCGACTGATGATCTGGATGTCGACACAAATTCTTCTAGTGCCGACTTAGTTGATGTCGACATATACTCTGAGTGTCGACATAAGTCTTCTGGTTCCAGAATTCATCTTGCAGAGAACTGGGTTCATCGACCTCAGACTGGAGAACATAGTCTCGATAGAATGTTGTGATAGTCCAAAGATTCGTCGACCGAGGAATGGTGTTCGTCGAGCTAAGTCTGGAGAACCTTGAATTCGTCGAGCTGAAAATCATTCTGGACTTAGAGAAAAATTGATGAACCTCTGGCAATAGAGTTGAAGTGGAAATCCAGAGATCGTCGAGCAAAGAATGAAGTTCGTCGACCTGAGAACTAGGTTCGTCGACCAGAGTCTAAAGAACAGTTTGGACTTATAATTCTGAAGGTGGAATCAAAGGATCGTCAATCTGAGACTGAAGTTCGTCGAGCTCAGCTAAGAGAATATTTCTCTAAGATCGTCGAGCTGAGAACGACTATCATCGACCTGAGTTCGACGAACATCGAACTCATTTTACTTAGTCTCTTGAGAAATCTCTGAATCTTGAGGAAAACTCTATGTCTTGAGTCTCTGGCAGTCTGATGATGGCTTGTCCATGTGATGTTGTTACTGAGGACTTGGCTTAGACTCTAGGACATAACTTTGACACTGGCTATATATGTTGGGTCACATCATCCTAAGTTAGTGAACCTATCCAAAATCAAACTAGGGATTCAACAATCTCCCCCTATTTGGGTGAGGTCACTAATAGACTCAAAAAAACATAAAGTAAACAAAGCAGGAAAAAGATATATCTGGCAGAGATAACTAATACATACAGCAGATATATTTAAACAACACCTTTGTTCAGACAATATGAAACAGTTTAAGATAGAAAAATAGAAATAAAATGGTTCATATTTCACTTCCTCTGCTTCTTCTCTTGATGTTTTGCATCCTTGCCCTTGTCTCCTGGCTTGGTAAAGACTATTTCCCTATTTGGATTTAAGGCTTGTTCCATAGTCATTGTCATGTCTGCAGCCCCTATAATATTTAGAGATGTAGCTCTAGGGACCACTGCTTCAGGATGTAATTTCATATAATAATCAACATTAAAAATTTTATTAGCCTTTTCAAACCTTTTCAGCTCTTCCCTCCTGTACTTTGACATTGTAGTGTATTCAAAAATATCCCTCCCTTCAGCCTTTGCCTTGTTGATCATATAGAGGCCTACCAGTTCCTGGAACCTGGCCATTTTGGCTGTGTTGGTTGTTTCTGGATCTTCATAAGGAACAGGAGGAGAGAGTGGTCTTTTAGGACTTTCAGCTTGTTGATCTTGTTGCTGCTTATGTTGTTGTTGTTGTTGATATTGTTGTTGTTGCTGTTGTTGTTTCCCTGAGTGTTGTTGCCTGTGTTGGCTGCTTTTATGATGGGGTCTCCCTTGATGTCTTTGATATGTTTGAATGGGGGCAGACCTTTGAGAACTAGAGCCAGAAGCACCAGCTGCAGGAGGAGGAGGAGGTGGTGGATCTTTCCTATACCTTTGAACTGGTGGAGGAGAGTATCTTCTACTCTTCTTCCTTTCCTTTTGTTGATTCTTAGATAGCCACATCCATGATGCCGTCCCTTTGTATGGAGTTCTCTTTTGAAGAATGTAGTAAGGGGTGTCATTGTTTGGATTAGGCTTAGGGGTAGGAGGAGGAGGAGCTTTTCTTTTCTTTGATACCCGCTTCTTCTTCTTTGTATCCTCCTCATCTAAATCCTCATCCCCATCTTCATCATCATCATTGTCAGAACCTTGAGGTTTATCATATAGATCATCCAGAGCTTTCAAGGCTTTAGCAGAAATAGCAGGATTTTCTGGAGCAGGAGTAGGAGTTGCAACAAGAGTTGCAGTTTCAGCAGGAGTTGGAGTAGAAGCTACACAAAAATCAGAACTAACTTGGGCAGAGCTTTCAGCTGCTACCTTATTTTCATCTGCAATATCAGCCAAGACCAGTTCATCTAGATCTGGCATAGGAGAGTCATCCATTACAAAAGTTGGTGCTGAAGATATTATTGAAGAAGAGGGAATAACTACTACTTCTGGAGGTGGAGTGATTACTGGCTGTGTAATAGCAAAATTGTCCCTAAGTTGCTTAACAACTTCTGAAGAAATGGGGGGAAGTGTATGGTATAATAGCCAAGGATGGCTTAGTAATATCAGCTGGAAGGTAGTGCAAATATACAGTATCAAAAAGACTCAACAACTGTTCTAAATTAAATGTGGGATTAAGAATGAAATCACCAACAATATTAGGTTCTTCAGAGTCTGATTCATAAAAATCCATATCAATCTCAATAAAGTCAATCAAATCTTTATCTATATATTCTATACACTCTGCTGCTATTTTTGTAGCTGGAGCATCTGGTGCTGGAGCTGGAGCTGAAGCCTTTGAAGCTGTAGCTGCTGCTTCATCATCAGGCATCTCCCCCTGCCTGGTTTCAGTGGTAACTGAGGCCAGGCCCCTAACTGATGTTGGGGCAGCAGAAAGAGCAGAGATTTTGTCAGAGAGAGAGGATATGGTGGTCGCAAGATGTGTAATGGCCTCTGCTATAAGTGACTTGAGGAGGGGAGTGAGTATGGAAATGATGGAAGATATGGTGGAGGGGTCCAGTGATGGAGTGGTAGATTGTGTTGCAGAAGGTGTAGAAGTGGGAACTATGGGGGATAGAAAGTGGAGCATCATATATGTGAACATCTAGAGGTATGGTAGATGGTGATGGGGATGGATGGGTGGAATCTTGCATGATGGTGTCTGTTGGTAGATAGTACGATGGTATTGAAGAGAGATGTGGGGGAAGAGGAGATTGTGGTGATGTAGGAATGTATGTGTCATGGGGGAAATCAGGAGGTGTTGGTGGTTGATTGTCTTTAAGAAGGGAAGATGGAATGTCAGTGAGGTCAATTGGTGGATATGGAGGTGGAGTAGGAACATGAGTATGTTGTTGTGATTGGGGTGTTGAAGAAATAATGGGAGAGGAAGGAATTTTTGTTGCTGGAAGGGGGGCTGGAAGAGTTGGTGGTGTTGGATGAATCTCTTCGGCGGGTGAGGGAGTGGTTTTAACAGCACTAGTGCCTTCAGAAGCTGGGGTGGAAGAGGTAGAAGCCTTGGTTGGCTTGGTTATTATCCTCTCCCACCTGCCAAATAAGGCACAGGTGAGCCTTTTACTAGCATTGATGAATATGGTCTGGGATACCAGTGATTCAGCAGCTTTCTCCTTGAGGAAGATCCCTAGGACCCTTCCAAAACACACTTCTCTCTTATTATTTTTCTTCTTTATCAAATCAAAGAGGATCTGAGCCCAGTCCACTTGCTTCTTATTTATTTCTGCACACATGACCAAGAACTGATGCCTTGTGATGTAGTCATGGGCAGTATGCTTGCCAAGCAATACCTTTCCAACAATGTCTGCCAGAAACTTGTACGCTGCAGACAGATGCTTCTTCAATAATTTATTTGGGTTGTCACCAGCATAACCCATCAGATTAAGCATCATATCAAACTCTTCAGAGTCAATTTCTAATTCCTCTCCACCATTTGTCAAACCAAAGATTTCAGTTAAAACTGCGGGAGTTAAGGAGACAGTGTTACCCGCGATTGATCTTGTCATAGTATTGTCTTCAAAAGTGGATGATGTATAAACCCATTCTCTGATTTCTGTTCCTGCCAGCTTTATCCTTGTAGTCATCAAGTTCTTCAGATTTTGTTCTTCCAGAAGTTCCAGAATATATAGAAAGATTGGATCCGAGTGCTGCAACGATTCAAAGTCAACATCAAATCCAGTGTCAAACTTCATAGAGGCTAGAGCTCCTGCTGGAATCGCCATGGAATCACTTGCAAAAGAGAGAAATGGCTATCAAGTTCAATGGAACAGAAAGCGCGGGACGGAGGTCGAAGAAAACCTAAATATAGGGTTTTCAAGAATATGAATCGACAGACTCCGTTCCACGAAAATAAAAATAATTCTTCAAACTGAGGTCGACGAAATAATTTTGAATGAAATAATTCGTCGATCTTATCCAGAAGAATGGAAGATAGTTCGTCGAACTCCATTTGACGAATATCTTCTGAAGCAAGTTCGTCGAACTTTGTTCGACGAAACTTATTTCACTCACAGAGAGTTCGTCGATCAATGTTCGACGAATATCTCTCAAACTTTCCCCGGTTCGTCGAACTCCGTTCGACGAACTTTGGAAAATTTGTCTAGTGCAGACAGAAATCAAATAAAGTCTTCTCCATTGATCATTCCAAGTTGATTTACAAAAAACATATGATTTCTCTCATCTAGAGGTTTGGTGAATATATCAGCCCTTTGTAAATCTGTGTAGATATAGACAAGCTTGATTTTATTTTTTTCTACACACTCCCTAATGAAATGATATCCTATATCAATATGTTTTGTTCTACTATGGTGAACTGGATTCAGAGCTATGGATATAGCACTTGTATTATCACAGAGTAGGGTTGAATTATTTAAATTGAACCCATAATCTAGAAGCTGATTTTGTATCCAAAGCATCTGTGAACAACAGCTGCCTGCTGCAATATATTATGCTTCACCAGTTGAGGTTGACACTGATGTTTGCTTTTTACAAAACCAAGATACTAATCTCATACCCCGGAACTGGCAAGTCCCTGAAGTACTTTTTCTATCTACCCTGCATCCAGCAAAATCAACATCAGATTATCCAGTTAACTCAAATTTTGATTCAGCAGGATACCATAGGCCTAGATTAGGACAACTCTTCATATATCTCAAAATACTTTTTAGTAAAATTAGATGACATTCTTTAGGGTTCACCTGGAACCTAGCACAAAGACATGTGACAAACATAATATCTGGCCTACTTGCTGTGAGGTATAATAGGGACCCAATAATGCCTCTATAAATTCTCTGATCCACAGGTTTCCCTGGTACATCAGAGTCCACAACAACATTAGTAGCCATGGGAGTTTTATTTGCTGAGGCATCAGCCATCCCAAACTTCTTTACAATTTCTTTAGCATATTTTGCTTGAGAGATGAAGATGCCATCAGGGAGCTGCTTCACTTGGAGACCAAGGAAGTAGGAAAGCACACCCATGCTACTCATTTTAAATCTGGAATGCATGAGGTCAGAAAGCTCTTGCATAATTTGGAATCTGTAGAGCCAAATATAATATCATCCACATAAATTTGTACTAATAAGATTTGGTCCTTATTATGTCTAGTGAAAAGAGTTTTATCTACAGTTCCTCTTATAAATTTATGCTCTAATAGAAAACTAGTTAAGGTCACATACCAAGCTCTAGGAGGTTGCTTTAGACCATAAAGGGCCTTATGCAATTTAAAAACATGAGAGTGATAGGTTGGAGAAACAAAACCTGGAGGTTGTTCTACATAAAACTCTTCTTGTAGCACTCCATTTAGAAAAGCACTCTTCACATCCATTTGGAAAACCTTGAACCTCTTGTATGTTGCATAGGCAAGAAATATTCTTCTGGCTTCCAACCTTGCAACAGGTGCAAAGGTTTGATCATAATCAATTCCTTCTTCTTGCATATATTCTTGAGCAACAAGCCTAGCCTTTTCTCACAATGACTCCTTGGGCATCCAGCTGGTTTCTGAAAACCCATTTGATTCCAATAATTGGGTAGTTTTGGGGTCTTGGAACAAAATCCCAAACTCTACATCTCTCAAATTGATTTAGTTCCTCCTGCATTGCAAGGATCCAATGGGGATCCTGCTCAGCATCATGAATGGATAGAGGTTCAACCTGAGAGAGAAAATAGGCATGCATCAAATATTGGGTGAGTTGATGCCTTGTCTGTACACCTGCTGATATGTCTCCAATCACTTGAGATCTGGGATGATCCCTAAGTGTGACAAAATCAGTGGGTGGAATTGGTTGTGCAACAACATTTGGAATTAATTCCTCCTGTGGAATTGTATTTGCTGTTGGTAGAGATTCATTTTATTCAACTTCTTCTTCTTCACTTTGTTCAATAGCTTGTGGAGAGGGATGAGTTGGCACCTCTTGGGTGAGGTTTAGTCCATCCAAGGTCTCACACAAGTGGGGTACCTGCAAGTTGCTGTTGGTAGAAACTTCTTTCTCCTTGCAATACATGTTAGTCTCATCAAATGAAACGTGAATAGACTCTTCAATTTTTAATGTTGATTTATTAAAAACCCTATAGGCCTTGCTTACTTGGGAGTATCCTAGAAAAACTCCCTCTTCAGCCTTAGCCTCAAACTTTCTAATGTATTTCTTGTTATTATAGTGTATATAACATGTACAACCAAATACTTTAAAATAGTTTATTTTAGTTTTCTTCCCTTTGAGCAATTCATAGGGAGTCTTGTTCTTTAATTTGTTAATTAAGCTCTTGTTCAGGACATAATTTGTTGTGCTGATAGCCTCTGCCTAAAAGGTTAGGGGCATGTAAGCATCTGCAAGTAATGTAGCTGCAGCTTCAATGAGTGTCCTATTTTTCGTTTCAGCTACCCCATTTTGTTGGGGAGTTCTAGAAGCTGAGAAGCAATGCCTGATACCTTCCTTCTCACGGAACTAATGTATAAGAAGAGACTCAAACTCTGTGCCATGATCACTTCTGATCAATGCTACATGAGTAGAGAACTCAATATGTATGGTCCTAAGGAAATCTATAAGAACCTTGAATGTATCTTACTTGCATCTCAGAAAGAATACCCAACTGAACCTGGAGAAGTCATCCACTATAACCAAAGTGTAGGATTTCCCTCCTAGGCTTTATACAGCATTGGGTCCAAAGAGATCCAAATGTAGCAAGTAAAAATCCTAGGTGAATCACTCTTATTAACTGATTTAAAACTAGTTTTAGTTTGCTTGCCTAATTGACAAGTCCTACAGAGACCTTCCTTCTTGTAAGGACCAGAAGGTAGACCTCTAACAAGGTTGTGCTTAGATAGCCTAGCAATGTTTTTCAGATTTACATGACCTAGTCTTTTGTGCCATAAGTCATTCTAATTACTAGTTAAGTTAAGTAAGCAGATATCAGTTTTGGCAGAAAAAAAATTTACTAAGTATATGTTGCCTTGTCTACTTCCAGTTAAAACTGTTTGGTTATTTTTATCAATAATAGAACAAGTAGATGTGTTAAAGTATACCTGATAACCATCATCACATAATTGACTTATGGAGATGAGGTTATGCTTGAGTCCACTTACATGTGTCACCTTTTTGAATGTGACAGCTCCTATGCTTACTTCTCCAAATCCTTCTGATTGACCACATTTGGAGTCACCAAAGATAACCTTTAGCCCCAGCTTCGACTTGTAATTGGTTAAGATGTCCTTGCTGCTAGTCATGTGTTTGGAGCAGCCACTGTCCAGGTACCAAGTTTGATTTACCCCTGGACAACTCTTCACCTACAATAGAAAACAGTTAATGGTTTTTGACCCAGGTTACCTTGGGTCCTTTGTATGGCTGATAAGAAAAATTGGAAATAATAGAGAATTCAGGTTGGGAATTATATCCTAGGTGGTGATATCTCCTAGGTGGGATGATCCAGTCAGCTAGTGGATTAAATGATTTCTTAGAAATATGTGAGTTGCTGTTAGGATTGTAGTTTTGATTAAGTCTTCCTGGGTTCGACGAATTGCTGTAAGTTCGTCGACCAGAGTTCGATGAATTGGGTTGAGATCGTCGATTTATGCCTAGAGAATGAACATGTTCAATCTCTGTACCCCACGTTCGTCGACCTCTGCTCGACAAACTATTCAAAGTTCGTCGATCGCAGTTAGACGAATGATTATTATTGTAGTTTACGTTCAAAGATCGTCGTTCTAAGTTCAACGATCTGTTCCTATATCATCGATCTGGGTTCGACGATAACTGATGAGAATTGTTATTTTTATCATTCTTCTGATTTTTAATTTTGTCCTTTGCTTCAATTTGTTCTAGAATTTTATTAACCTTATTTACTTGTTCAGTGTTTTTTTATCAGAGATGAAATTTACAGGTTTTGAAAGATGATTCCTTTGGATTAGGGTTGGTTCACTGGATGTGGCTCCTAATCCTAATCTGCAGTTATTTGTTCTAGCATTAACTGTGCTGGTTATATCTAGCAATTTCAAACTTCTGCCATTTAATGATTCTTCTAATATCTTAGCTTTGCTAAGTTCTGATTTCAGAAAAATGATTTATTCATTTGCAGATTTCAGTTCACTAGATAGAGTTGCATTTTCAGAGGTGATTTTATCTATATCATTCAATTTATCTCTGAGAAGTTTGATTTCCTTCTCAGATCTTATCAAATCTAAGCATAGGTTTTTAAATTCAAATTTAAATTCATCAGATTCAAAATCATAAGATGTTATTAGCTGATCTTCAGATCACAGGTTTTATTCATTATCAGATTCATCTGTATCTGATCTGCTACTGCTTGCACCAATTGCCATGAGGCAAACCTCCTTTGCCTTGGCCTCTTCTTCTTCTTCATTGGAGCTGGAAGATGTGGATTCAACTTCTGTGTCACTCCATGTTTAAGCCACAAATCCTTTGTCCTTTTTTTGTGCTTGCTAGAAGACGGCTTGCTGTAATGCTTGCTTCTCGATTCCTTCTCTTTTCTTCTTTCCTTCTTTTGATTTTCAGGACATTCAAACATGAAATGTCCGGGTTTCCTACACCCATAACACACTACCTCTTTAGTTGGGGTTTTGTCATACCTTGGATGGCTGTCATTTCTAGATGGCTTCCTTCTGTAGTCTTTTCTTGCCAGTTTGAAGAATCTCTTGGCAAAGAGACTCATTAGCTCTTCATTTACTATTGGGGATTCAGTTTCTTCAGCAGCCTTGAATGCAATGGATTGTTCTTTCCTTGCTAGAGGAGGAGTCCTGTGTTCCACTGCCTCTCTGGACTTGATTAGAGGGTATATGACTTCAGTTTGCCTAATAGAGATTCAGTTGAAATCTAATTCAGGCATCTGGCCTCCTTGATGGGCTAGATCCTGGTGTCCCATGAGCTTGGGAAGCACATTAGGATCTTGTCATTAACTTCAGTCATGGTGATTTCTTTATCTAAGGTCCTTAGCTCACTGATGATGGAGCTAAGCCTGTTGTACATCACTTCAATTGTTTCTGCATCATCCTTCTTGAAGTTTTCATATTGTGTGATGAGGTTTGATCTTCAATCTTTGCTCTCATCTGCCGAGCCAGCAACCATTTGATTAAGTGAATCCCAGATTGCTTTTGCAGAGGTGCACTCAGCCACATTCTGAAAGATGTCATCTGACATAGTCTGAGCTAATATGTTCATGGCTTTGGCATCATCAATCTTTGCTTTCTTTTGAGCTTCATTCCACTCAGGTGGTGGGACTACATTGTTGCTGGAAGATGTTGTAGCTGTAGATGTCTGTGGGGGACCTGTCAAAATGGAATTGTAGATGTCTTCATCAATGGAATTCATGTATAACCTAATTCTTGCCTTCCAGATGGCAAACCTATTAAGGTTGCAAACTGGAGGTCTAGTGATTGCATAATCCTTGTTCTGTGTAATGTTGTGTTTATAATTTAAATAAGAATGAAGTGATGTGTAGATCTAACAAAGGATCTTTTGGTTCAAGATTTAACTTGTACAACCAAAGGAACCTGCTTTGATACCAATTGAAAGTGAGAGTTAGATCAGAAATACTCTAGAGGGGGGTGAATAGAGTATTCTTAAATATTTCATAACTGCTATTACAGCTTTTGTTGTACATTAATAAGTGAAGAAATTAATAAACTACCAAACAATAGACCTAAATCACAAGCACAGAAGAAACAAAAGAAAAAGAGGGCAACTAGACGACACAAGAATTTTATAGTAGTTCCCCAACCTGGGTACATCCACTCTTCTACCACCCTTGGTTGGAATCCACTCAGGTTTTTGAACAGGTGCCTGACACCAATGAGCTTTTGATCAGGTGATCCAAAACCAACCCAAGTCTTTTGATCAGGAGACTTGCAACCATGGAATCACTTTTGAAGGGAGATGGAAACCATTTACAGAGGTGGGGGTGAGAGATGATTTTGTCTTCTCTTTCTCAATATACAACTGAGAAGACTGTGGATTGATTATAGCTTAAGGCTCCCCCTGAGATGTAGAATGGATCAGGGAAAAATTAGAGCCAAGCATCAGGGTGATATGTCTTCAAACTAAATCCTTGACCAGCAATAGTATTCAGGATCTTCTTTGACTGATTGAACTGAAGTTGTCCTTTTGAAGTGTCCTGGAGTTCTTGAATAAGGAAGACTCTTGATATAGGTATTGACGTTCTTCTTCTTCAAGTGCTGATAAGCTTCTGGTCAAGAAATTCTGTGTATCAGAGAATGCTTCTTCTTTGACAGAGCAGATTATTCAAGATTGAATGTTTTTTTGTAATCTCTATGTACTTCTCAGTAAGTTGTGCTCTGTGTGAAGCTTTCTCAATTGTACTTGATTCTCTTCTGTTAGTCTGTATGTCCCTGTGTGTGCATTGTTCTCTTCTTCTCTGTCTTTTGAAAATTTGAATGCATCTGCGATTAATGCTGACAGCCTTGAGAATAATCGGCATTGATTTATTTTCCCAACTGTCCCATGGAAAAACAGCAAGCAATAATCCTGGAGAAGACCATAATTAATGCTCCTTCTAATGGATACATTCAGAGAATATTAAAGTATTAATTACTCAGGAATTATCGCATTAGAGTGGGGATAGAAGGCCAGAAATAACTAAGTCTGGAATAGTCGAACAGATTGCAGAATTCGTCGAACTGAGTTCATAGTTCGTCGAGCTGAGATGTTGATTCATCGACCAGACGACTTCTGTTTGTCGAGATAAGTTCCATGATCGTCGAGCTGGGAACTGAACTGCTGTCTCTTTTGATCTTTGCCGATTCGTCGAGCCTGGTAAATGTATTCGTCGACTAGGAGTTCAGCAATTATTCTGGCATTGTCAAATGTTCTGTGTCGACACAATTACTCCTGTGTGTCGAGACAAGTATTCTGTGTGGTGTCGACATAGCCTTTCCATAATGTCGACTGATGATCTGGATGTCGACACATATTCTTCTAGTGTCGACTTAGTTGATGTCGACATATACTCTGAGTGTCGACATAAGTCTTCTGTTTCCAGAATTCGTCGGGCAGAGAACTGGGTTTGTCGACCTAAGACTGGAGAACATAGTCTCGACAGAATGCTGTGATAGTCCAAAGATTTGTCGACCAAAGAATTGTGTTCGTCGAGCTAAGTCTGGGGAACCTTGAATTCGTTAAGATGAAAATGATTCTGGACTTAGAGAAAAATTGATGAACCTCTGGCAATAGAGTTGAAGTGGAAGTCCAGAGATCGTCGAGCAAAGAATGAAGTTCGTCGACCTGAGAACTAGGTTCGTCGACCTGAGTCTAAAGAACATTCTAGACTTAGAATTCTGAAGGTGGAATCCAAGGATAGTCGATCTGAGACTGAAGTTCGTCGAGCACAGCTCAGAGAATATTTCTCTAAGATCGTCGAGCTGAGAACGACTATTGTCGACCTGAGTTCGATGAATGTCGAACTCATTTTACTTAGTCTCTTGAGAAATCTCTGAATTTTGAGGAAAACTCTATGTCTTGAGTCTCTGGCAGTCTGATGATGTCTTGTCCATGTAATGTTGTTACTGAGGACTTGGCCTAGACTCTAGGACCCAACTTTGACCCTGGCTATACATGTTGGGTCATATCATCCTAAGTTAGTTAACCTAGCCCAAATCAAACTAGGGATCCAACACATTGAGTGAACTCATCTATGCCTAGAGTGAAGTGAAATTCATTGAGTTGGGTCCAGACATTGAGTGAAACTATCTTGCCATCGAGTGCATTGAGTGAACTCCAAATTCATCGAGTATTATCGACGAATTTCCCATGGACATGGA
Organism: Platanthera guangdongensis; assembly: GCA_039583875.1. Lineage (NCBI taxonomy): Eukaryota > Viridiplantae > Streptophyta > Magnoliopsida > Asparagales > Orchidaceae > Platanthera > Platanthera guangdongensis. The sequence continues at coordinate 122,546,542 of CM077158.1, read as the reverse complement.
TGATTTGCGTCAATTCGTCGAGTATCAAGGCAAGGTTAGCCAATTCATCGATTATCACAAAGTTAGTCAATTTTCACCGAGTGTCTCATGTATTAGTTGAGTATACTAGACGAATTTGTATGGACTTAGAGTTTTCTTGCCAAATAAAGCCAATTCATCGAGTATGGTCTTAGGGTGATTTTCAGGATTTTTCTTCCGTTTTTATATTGTAGAAATCCTGAGGTTTGGTTACGGTTTTATCAGTGTTTATGGATATATAGGTGTGGCCCGTAGTTGGTAGTGGATAAAGACCACCAACCCAGTGTCGGTTCATGAATCATTACACTTGGTGGTTGTTTTTATTTCTTATGGGTTGTTGGGTTGTGTTGGACATTGTGGCCACCATTACAGTTCCTTTTTGAGGTGTTTGAGGTGTTGTGTTGTGTTGGACATTTTGTCCACCACCACAGTGCCTCTTTGAGATGTTTGGCCAATTAGGTTGAGTTAGACATTGTGTCCACCACCCCTGTGTCTTTTTGAGATGTGTGGTCTGATGGTCCTTGTTGGACAATGTGCCACCGCCTCCGTACCGTTTTTTCCAAGTGTTAATGATTCACATGTTTGGAGTTGTTTTGTCTCTTCCTTATCATTACATAAACAAATGTTATTATGCCTACACTTGTAGAGTTGGTCGAAGGGTGGCTTCATTTTGCACTTGGTGCAACTTCTCTTACTTATACCCTTGAGAACTTTTATTTTGCATTCTGCTATGACTTAATTATTGTATTTGGATAGATTTTCCTTATATTTGGGTTGGTACCCATTTGTCTCTTTTGATTACTACTTCTAATAACCATTGTTGCCACTTGTATATTCTTGCTAAGGTATTCTTTTCTTTTGAATGCCTTAGGCTTGGAGCAAAAGCCGATCTAGCGGCTAGGGTTGTTAGTTGTTGGTGTCCTGTAGCTGTTGTATTTTCCTTTTTCTTCTCTGCTGTGAGGTAGTTTTGCTGTTGTATTTTTCTTTAGTTCAGACATACATGCCTTTTGTTGGGTTCGTGTCAGGTTGTTGGCGCGCACCAGAGATTTGTAGAATGTTAAGTTACTTGTAGCTGCTAAATTACCTTTTTAGATGATTTGTTGGTTTTTATTTTCTCTGAGACAAAATTTTATTTTAGGATTGCATGTAGTTATTTTCAAGTTATAAAACGTATAATTATACCAACCTCATACTAATGGCATCTTTTAAATCACATAACACTATATTTTAAGGAACTTAAAAGCTATTTTTATACTTATAATAAATCTAGTAGTATACATATCATGAGTTGTCCTTTCTAGGATGCTTCTGTTCATGTAGGATATTAATTGAATTAGGCAAAATATTTCCCGCAACATATGCAAATATATTTTTATTCGTGGACTAGTTAATCCACTGAGCCGAGGGATATGACCGTCAAACTTAACTAAAAATATATTTTCTTCAATATAAACTCGAGAATTTCACAATGTGTTTGGAGTAGGTTCTTGCCAAAGCGTCTGTACTTATACTCTGCACTGCGTGGCATCGCGTCATATGTTTTGTCTTACTCTAATATAATGTTTTATGTTGAGAAAATACGGGTTGTGAAAGTTGGTATCATAGGGATGGTTCTGTGGCCTTGTTCCATTTCATACACACAGTGATGTGTCATCAGTACGTCTTGGCCGAAGCATGAACACTGCACTCATAAGCATGATAAGAAGTATACGGGGCATATTAAGTAGTATGGGATGCATAATATGTGTTTGTATATGGATCCTCATAGGAAGCAACATGTGACTGTTATGTAGTATGGGGTGCATAACAATCATCATATGAATTCCCATTAGAATTTGCCTTCGTTACATACGATATTATGTAGTATGGGATGCATAATATTTGATGTGTATACCGCCTATAACATGCATTAAGGCCTTTATTAGACTGCATATCACAACATCCATGACATAACATAATATAATCACACGTGCCAAGCCAAGAACTACATGATAACATTTGTACAAACATGGATTTAAACCAAAAAAATAAGAATACATGCATTTATAGATTATGCGCATGAGTTAATAGGATGACGGTATATCATTCTAAGTTTAAGTATAACATCATTTATGAAATACCAAAGCAAGTTAGCAATAAGAGAAAATATTCATGCATGTATGTTCTGAACTAAGTTGAGTGGTTCTAGCATTAAGTTCGGTTTTGATTAGTCGTTTAATGTATTATTAGGATGCCACCTAAGCGTGTTGCGACAAGGTCGACTCCCCAGTCCGAGGGCGATGTCACAACTCGCATTTTCTCTTCATTTAACGATATATCAGAGTAAGAGAAAACGCGCGTCATGATGCCATGTCAGCAGGGATAACTGCAAATGCTCAAGAAAAACTCTAACTTAACACTTTTATGCAAGATCCATAAGTTATTAAGGGGAAAATCCAGTTAAAGTTTAAGCGGTTAGTCATATCCCTCGGCTCAGTGCCTCATCTAGTCCACTAGAAAAAAAATAATTATACACTGCGGAAAATATTTTATTTATAGTGATTGACATCCTACATGAGTATACACATCCCCAAGGGACAACTTATGGTATGCAAGACTCTAGATTTATATTAATTATGAAAGTAGTCTTTACGACCGTTAAATATAGTGATTTAAATTTCTAATATTGTATGAATGATGTAATAGTAATAATAATTTTTATACTTTAAAAATACCTAACATGCAATGTAGCATAAATCCTTCCCAGAGAGCAAGTACAACCAAACAGAAAGGTAAACTGGCAGCTAACAAAGTATTCAACATTCCAAAAGAAAACTACCAGTGGGCGTCAACAACCTGACACGAACTCACTGACAGTATGCATGTATGAACTAAATCCGAAAACAACAAAATACCTCACGACTGTGAGGACACCCACTATAACAACTGCAGTCCACAAGTTAACACCTAAGACAACTGCTCCACTGGCTACAACCCAGAACCTGAGGCAATCAAAGAAAGAACACCACTACAAGAAATTATAAGGGGCAAAGGAAATAAATAGGTAATAAGTAGAAAAAGGCAAGGAATGGTTTACCAAACTCGATTATAAGAAATGCTGAAACCACTGCTTATTAGCCAAATAGAAGCAGGTAAAGTGAAATGTTTGCAATAATGGAGTAAAAGAAAATTTGCACCAAGTGGAGAATGAAGCCATGCTTCGACAAAATCCGCTAAGATAAGCATGAAATTGCATAAACTGAACTATAAGAAGCAAATAAGCACAAAACAACACGAAAACATGAATACTTAACACTGGTGAGAACAACCGTGCCGGAGTCGGTGACCAAAACGTCCATAACTGAACTACCAGACTCAAACGTCTCACAAAATGGTACTGTGGGGGTGGCCACTAGGCGTAAACACAACCAAACAGTCCATAAAACAGAGACCAAACAAACCACCACGTGTAATGATTCACAACTGGCGAATAGTTGGTGGTCCTTTGCCAACCTTCCTAACCGAAGAAAACATCATACCGAAACACCGCAAACGAAACCCAAGCATAAACCCAAAGAAATTCTTTGAGAAGCCCTAAATTAACTCTAAGTACCATACCCGGCGAATTGGACGAAATTCGGCAAAAATAAGCTAAGTACAACCAAATTCATCGTATATACCCGACGAATCAAGGGATACTTGATAAGCGGCATGTATACTCGACGAAAACAACTTATTCGCCATATCACTAGACGGTTCTAAGCCTAAGCCACACTCGATGAATTTGTCAAATGCACTCAACGCTTTTGCCTTCACTCAACGCCACGCCCGCCGATACTCAACGAACTCGATGCCTAGATACTCGATGAATCTAACTGCACTTAATGCCACGCCCGCCGATACTCAATGAACTCAACACCTAGATACTTAACGAACCTAACTTCACTCAACGCCACGCCCGCTGATACTCGATTAACTCGATGCCTAGATACTCGACGAATCTAACTTCACTTAATGCCACGCCCGCCGATACTCGACGAACTCGACGTCTAGATGCTCGACGAATCTAACTTCACTCAACATCATGCCTGCCGATACTCGACGAACTCGATGCCTAGATACTCAATGAAAATGACTCGGCAAAATATACCCTTACTCGATGAATGATACAGGATGAATTTACCTTAACGAATTTCTACACCTAGTTCATACTCAACGAATTACTGATTGTTTTCTACGCCTAATTCAACAATTTTTACTTAGCATGTCTATCATACCCGATAGATTCTAGCCAAAAAGTCCTAACTATCCTAGGGATTTTCTCAAGGCTAACTAATATTCAACTCCTACAGGCAAAAGAAGAGAAAGAAAGGGAAAGACATGAAAGAAAATCACAAGCAAGGGGGAAATCACCACTTACCTCAAATCATGGAAGAATCAGCATACTCCAACGGTCCACGAAAAGGATCATTCGCAAGAAGACCTAGGCAACATTTCCTGAAACTTTTGGGGAAGAAGGAGGTCAAAATCACCAACCCTAATGCCTAAAAATCAGAAAAAACGGGAAAAGCTTACCACGATCGCGTTGCTCTTGGCAAGAGCTCTCCAAATCTCTGATCTATAGACAAAACCGACCACTGAAGCTCTCCCAATTGCCGACCAAACTCACGTGAAGTCACCGCTCCTCTCCTTCACGAAATAAGCTATCGCTCGGGTTTGGGGAAGATGAACTTGGAAATAGGATTTGGCTCGACGGTTCTTTATTTATATATAAATAAAATGTTAAATCATAATTATTTAAATAACACCAAAATGACCCGAAATCCAAACCAACTTGAAATTCTACAAAAATCGCACCGTAGCTAAATACCGATGCTACGAATCCAACGGTGAAGTCGAAATCAAAATCCGACAAACCAAACCCGTTCAAAACCCCACCCGAATATAAAACGTCACCAATTCCCTATAAAAAGCTTCATCGAGTCACTAAAACAGACCTTAATTGCAAGGGAAAGTGCACAACCAAGCCAAACCAACCCCACATGAAACCCCATTGAGCAAACCCATGATCCATAAAATGACCCCCGGTAACAGCGCTTCAACGTAACGCCCTAACGTCAAAATATGCCACTATCGGAATTAAAATAAACACCAGAAAAATCAGGGGTATTACAGCCACCCCCCTAAAAATAAGTTTCATCCCGAAACTTGACATAAAATACCGAATCAAAAACAAAAGAAGAGTAATCAATGGCTATCGAAGAAAACACTTACCAATATCATCAGGATAATAGATGAGGATAAACCTCCCTCACAGCTGACTCTAACTACCAAGTCGTGCTCTCCACGTCTTGGTTCCTCCACAAAACATTAACCACGTGTATTGTCTTCCTTCACAATACCCGATCTTGAGTATCCAAAAGAAGAACAGGCACTTCCACATAAAAATGGTTAGGCTCCTACTGGGGAACAAAATCAAGAACTTGATGGTCTCTAAGAACACACTTCTACAATTGGCTCACGTGAAACACATCGTGCACACTAGGAAAATTTGAAGGTAAATCCAGCTTGTAAGCTGATACACCAATCAGTTCAGCAACTTTAAAAGGTCCCACATTGAAAGAAAATGGTTGTCAACCTAAATCACCTAGAGGGGGGTGAATAGGTGAGTTGTGCGTCTTTTGCGGAATAAAAAAAAATAATTAGAGCACAACACAGAACTATCTACCAATATCACAGACGACACAAGATTTATAGTGGTTCCCCAACCTTGGGTACATCCACTTTCCCTCACCGATCTAGCAATCAACTAGTCTCGGCTACTCCACTATCTCGGATCAAAAATCGATCCTACCCTCGGAACAAAGTTCCTACAAACTCGATCCAAACAAGGGGATCTACACCTCGGAAGATAACATTTCCTACAAACTCGGAGTAAAAAACTCCTACACTCGGAGAAACTTTCTCCTACAAAATTAATAAAGTTTTGGAAGATTATACAAACAGTAAATCCAATCAGATCTGATGAAATGGCGAGAAAACTTCTTCTTATGTACTTTGCAGCACTATCAGAAATCGGTAAAGAGAGTCTCGGCCCAGATCTGGATCTTCTTACTTTTATAGAATCAGAGAGAGAGAAGATGAACGGTGATGTCGATCTCGATCTGTAACTTTCTTCAGAATGAATCCTCTGAACTTAGAAGCAGTGGCAGGAGAAGATGGTGGCGGCGGCGGCTTCCGTTTCGTGAAAACAGGGAGGAGTCGGCTGAAGAATTTTTCTCGAAATAAAATGACAAGAAAGCTTGGAGAATACTTAGGGTTTGTCATTTTCTGATAAGACCTTATATAGGAGAGACTAACGGTCATAATCGGTCATAATGGTGTCCACGTGTACCAATCATGTCGCGTGATTTTAAAATCCCGTCAGAAAAAGGAATTAGACAAATTTCAGAAAAATTTAGCCATATATACGAGTAAGAGAGGAGCTACTCGAGTAGTTGAATAACTACTCGAGTACATGAAGGAGAACATACTCGGGTATATAAAGATAGGCTACTCGAGTAGGTAGAAATCAACTACTCGAGTAAGCAGAAGGAACTACTCGAGTATGTAGAGTGACTTACTCGAGTTCATAAAGGATCTACTCGAGTACAGGAAAAACTACTCGAGTATATTACATAAACTACTCGAGTACATGAAGTACTACTCTAGTGGGATACTTAGAAAAATTCTGAAGATGTCAGCAAGCAACTACTCGAGTAGTTGAACTAAAGTACTCGAGAGGAAGTAATCTACTCGAGTAGGTGAAAGCTCTAGTCGAGTAAAAGACTTAGAAGATTCTGGAGAGGAAAAATTTCAAGGTACACGAGTGAAACATGATCTACTCGAGTAGGTATAATGAACTACTCGAGTATTATTCTATCTACTCGAGTATATGAGTATACTTACTCGAGTACATGACTTAGAAAAATTTTGATGAGCGAAGCCTTTAATAATCGGGTATAATGAGTAATCTACTCTAGTATATAAACATGCTACTCGAGTATATGACTATGTCTACTCGAGTACATGACTTAACTACACGAGAGATACACTTAAGTACTCGAGTACAAGGTTCCTTTACTCGAGTAAATTATACCCAAACTACCCGTGTAGTTATAGACCTACTCGAGTAAAAGACTTAGAGATTTTTTTGATGTTGGAAAACTGTTTCTTCTAGTGTAGTCAACTTCCAATTCTTTTCCCAAAGTCCAATAGCTTGAAAATGAAGTGTATCCCAATAGAGAGACCACACATGAGTCAACACCTTGGAATATGCAATGAGGGATTACATTGCATAGTTCCTGTGTTTGGTGACCCACTGTGGACTGACATTGGTCTACACTTCCCAGTGAAATTCCTGCAAACATATAACTCAAACCAAGCATCAAATACAACTAAATTCATCTTAGTTCCAGGATGACTTCATCAAATCTAGGTTAGTGTGGATGTAATACCCAACACACATACCTAGGGTCCAACTTAAGGTTCTTACCAAACCTCTTTATTCCAGACATCGGGGATACCTTAAGAAAAATCATGTCACCAACAACAAATTCCAATTCAGTCCTTCGACGATTAGCGTTCTTTTCATAACGCTGCTAAGCTATTCGAAGATTCTCTCGAATATGACTGGGAGAAATATCCATTTCATCTAAGGCTTTCGGACCCAACAATAGTTCTTCTCCAACCTTGGCCCAAAACAAAGGAGTTCTGCAATGCCTCCCATACAAAGCCTCAAACGGGGCCACCTACAAAATCTCTTGATAACTGTTATTGTAAGCAAATTCCATTAATCTCAAATTCTCATCTCACGCTCCTCCATGGTCCCAAATATAACATCTGATTATATACTCCATGATCTGATTTACTCTCTATATTTGACCATTTGTCTGTAGTTGGTAGGCAGTGGAATATCTCAAATCTGGGTTAGTGTGGATGTAATACCCAACAATCTCCGCCTATTTGTTGAAGTCAGAACCCTTTACACTAAGGTGAATTATGGACATAAAAGAAACTGAGTAGACAAACATGAGCAGGTAAGCAATAGACAATGAAAAGGATAATTAGACAGGAATGAAGAATGGTATATATGTAAATTTCCAAAAACATCAAGTCTACAACTTGTCATTTCAATCTCTCAACATCTTTTAGGTTTAGGCTTGGGATTGCTGCTTTTCCATCTTTTCTTGCTGTCTCCTTAGGTAGCTGAAAGGCTTACGGAAATATTTAGGAGGCCTTGGAGGAGCAACAGGATTATTTCTCCCAAACTCTCTATCATGGACCTTCCTTTTTAGCATTGATTTCTCATATAACGCCCATTCCTGGGAACTGTAGTGAATGCTCATGTTCTCATTGTGATCTATAACTATCCTGAGTGTGTCCAAAATTAGAGACTTTGATGTTGGAGACCAAGCTTCTGCATGTTCAGGAGCACTAGTAGGAGCAGTCTTGCTAGCAGAGGGGCCTTGACCATACTTCCTTTTCTTCTTATAGGTTCTGATCTCTGGAGGAGCTTGAAGGAATATATCAGCAGGATCTTATTCCCAGACTGGAACATAAGTGTCTGGAGGAGCAACTGAGTCTTCAGGTTTGGGAGAGAAGGTAGGTTGCAGAGGAACAGCTGGGGCAGTGACATCTGTAAATAGAGGGTTGAGATGATGGGGAATGATGTTTGGGTCAACTGCAAGGTCTGGCAAGATCTGATTGTGCATCCAGATAGCAGTGTCAAAGGTGTGAAATTTGACACTCTGTATCTGGGCTAGCACATCATCATGAATGGTCTTCACATGAGCTTCCCATACATCTGTCTTCTGAGCAGCAGATTTTTCTACCTGTTCTTTGAGTTCTATTATCAAACCCTCCCCCTTTCTGATTTCAACAGATAGTTTCTCTATGGCGTCATCTGTGAAAATGCCAACTTCTTCACAGATTGTCATTTTGTTAGCCTCATTTTTCTTATCTAGTTCTATCTGATTGTTTGTCAGGGTGATACCTTGTTCTATAAAATTTCCAACACTAGTGATAGTGTGGTCAAGGGCTTTGCCACCAAGTTGAAATAAATACTTGAGCTTGTCAGTGTTATGCTGAATTTCAGCAAAGCCTCTGCTCATCTCAGTCTCAAGAGCAGTTACCTTGTCAATGACTACCTTTAGAGAGGTGTCAAAATAATTTCTCTGTCCTTGAAGAAGAAGTGCAATACTTTGCAGCAAATTTGAGGAGGAAGAGACTGTAGTAGCAGCAGAGGGAGCAGCAGTAGGGATAGGAGGAGTTACCCAAGGAGCTATTTCTTCAATGATGACAGAGCTGAGAGCTCCGGTGGTATGAATTATAGCATCCCTTTCTTCTATATCATGGGGAAGGGAGAAATCTAGGTTTCTGAGAGGGGCCTCAGCAGGCTCTGGAGAGGTCTCATCAGAAATATGGATGGTGTCTTGCCCGTCTTTTGGGGGATCTGGATATGGTGTTGGAGTCCTGGATGGAGAATGGGCAGGAGACTGTGCTGGAGTGGAGTCCTGGGGACATTCAGAAGTTGGAGCTGGAGGAGATAGAGGAGGAATGAGCATCACTTCTTCAGAAAGCTCTGCAATCATAGCATCTATGGGAGCAGCTGTGGACAGAAGAGTGTCTTGAGGTATTTGATCTGAAGGAGTGGCTGGACTCTGTGGAGTATGAGGTAGGGATGGAATTTCCGACTGAGGAGAGGGCTGCCTGACTTGGCTAGAAGGTGCAGGCTCCCCCTAACTTGGTGCACCAGAGAAGCTGGCCACATGATGAGGAGAGGGAGATGGAGTCCTGTCCTCTACAGCTGGAACTTCTGGAACTTCTGAAAGCTTAGCAGCTTGGGTAGAATTCTTTAGCTTGAGATCCCATCTCTGAATGGAAGAGATGGAGACCTTCTTCATGTGGTGAAGTGGGGTCCCTTTGGAGGAGTTGAAGACCTCAGGATTTGTTGCATGGAGGAGCAGAGAGATAATTCTGGCGTAGTTGGGGGATTTCAAGCTGTCCTTGAATTTATCCAGAATCAGCATACCAAATTGATATTTCTTACGGCAGATAATTGCTTGCATTATATCGAAGAAATATAAGGTATTGCTTGCCATTAATGTCAACTAGAAATTTTCCTTCAGCGTTCATGTTTGACCTTTTAATATACTGAGCGTCAGGAGAAATGCCATAGAAAAGGGCTGTTCGGTCAGATTCTTCAACATCTAACTCATCTTCTTCATCGACAATCGGCATTTGGAGAAGCTGAGAGACAGAGGTCTTGGGGAACTTAAGTTTCAAACCCTTCACTTTGGATTTTAGGACTTTCCCATTCCTTCTGACCTTGAGATTGGAGAAGAATTCGGCAACTTCGGGGAATAAAATGCGATAGGGTTCCTGGAGAATGAAGGATAGACCGGCGATGTCGAGAAGGATGAGGAGGTTTTGGAAGTCATCGGAGAGCTCTGCAATACCGGCGGTGACTAGTTCTGAGCTGACGCCAATCTTAGAGGAAGTCGCCATGGATGTGATTGACTGGAAGAAGTGAGAGAGGCGGCTCTGCAACAGCGGCGGAGGAGATTAGGCGAATCGGCAGAGTAGACGAAGCGGCAGAGGGTACTCGAGAGAAAGAAATAATGTCGTGTAGGTTTGGGTTTTCGTAATTTCATATATATAACTCTTAAATTACCACTAATTAATTTAAAGAAAGAGGCGGCAGTTAGCCTTGGGTGGCGAATAGAATAAATTTCAAAATCTGGGAAACAGCACACGAGAAAGAGATAGACTACTCGAGTAGGTAAGAGGTTACTCGAGTTGGTCTGCAGAGAGTACTCGAGTAGGTGGAGAAAAATACTCGAGTAGATAGGTGACTTACTCGAGTAGGTAAGTGACTTACTCGAGTAGGTAAGTGACTTACTCGAGTAGGTAAGTAGGTACTCGAGTAGGCACACTCTTATACTCGAGTAAGTAGAGAAGAGTACTCGAGTATGTCAGCTGTTACTCGAGCCGGTCTGCCTTGACTCGTGTAGGGAAGTCACATACTCGAGTATGTCTTATGCTTCTCGAGTTGAATTTTGAAAAAGTTGAGAAGAAGTAGATTTTGACTAACCCCCTTGCTATTACTTGCTTCTTAGTCATCCAGCCTTCTTTAGTCCTCTTTGTTGAGCAACCCAAGCTCTGTCTTGAAGAACGAGAACTTGGTCTCATCCAGCGGCTTTGTGAAGATATCTGCAACTTGCCTATCTGTAGGCACATATTGGAGATCTATGTCTCCATGCTCCACATGTTCCCGGATGAAGTGATACCTTAGCTCGATATGCTTTGTCCAGCTGTGGGAGACTGGATTGTTGGCTATTGCAATTGCGCTGGAGGAGTCACAGTACAAGGGAATATCCTTGAACTGCAGGTTGTAGTCCTCAAACCGATTCTTTATCCATAACAACTGTGCGCAACAACTGCGTGCAGAGATATACTCTGACTTGGCCGTTGAGATTGCGACACAGTTCTACTTCTTGCTACTCCAGGAGATTAGCCTTCTTCCGAAGAATTGACAAGTCCCTGAGGTGCTTTTCCGGTCGTCTTTGCTACCTGTAAAATCTGCATCTGAAAACCCAATTAGTTCGTTGTCATTACTTCATGGGTACCATAAGCCAAGATTTGGTGTGCCTTTAAGGTATCTCAGGATCTGCTTTGCAGTAGTGTAATGAGATTCCTTAGAGTTCACCTGAAATCTAGCACAGACACATGTTGAAAATATTATGTTAGGCCTACTGGCAGTAAGGTAGAGCAAGGATCCAATTATGCTTCTGTACTTGGTTTCATCAAAAGATTTCCCTTTATCATCCTTATCCAGAGACATAGCTGAGCCCATTGGATTCCTCATAGGGGTTGCGTTCTCCATTCCGAATTTCTTATTTAGCTCTTTGGTGAACTTGGTCTGTGAGATGAAAATTTCATCTTCAGATTGTTTCACCTGAAGCCCTAAGAAATACTTCAGCTCGCCCATACTGCTCATTTCAAACTTCCCTTGCATAAGTTTTGAGAATTTTTTGCAGAGGTTGTCATATGTAGAGCTAAAAATAATGTCGTCGACATAGATTTGCACTAGCAAAATCTTGTCTTTTATTTCCCAAAGAAATAATGTCTTGTCTATATTTCCCCTTGTAAACTTGTTCTCAAGTAGAAATGTAGACATCGTTTCATACCAAGCTCTAGGAGCTTGTTTCAGACCATATAGGGCCTTGTGCAGAAAATAGACAAGATCAGGAATGTTAGGATTAATGAAACCTGGGGGTTGTTCCACATACACTTCCTCCTTTATGTTACCATTTAGGAAGGCCGACTTCACGTCCATCTGATAGACGGTGAAGCCCTTGAAAGCAGCATATGCTAGGAACAACCTTATTGCCTCCAGCCTCGCCACTGGAGCATATGTCTGCTCGAAGTTGATTCCTTCTTCTTGACGATAGCCTTTAGCGACGAGTCTGGCCTTATTCTTTATGATAGTTCCGTCTTCGTCCATCTTGTTTCTATAGACCCATTTTGTTCCAATGATGTTCTCTCCTTTGGGTCTTGGAACCAGCATCCACACATTGCAGCGCTTGAACTGATTTAGCTCTTCTTCCATTGCCATTATCCATGATGCGTCTGAGTTTGCTTCCTCAAATTTCTTTGGTTCAACCTGTGAGAGAAAACTCAGATGAAGATTCTCATTAGTTGTACCTCTTCGAGTTCTGACACCATCCTGGGGATCTCCTATGATCTGGTCCATGGGGTGATCCTTCAGATGTCTGAGCTCTAGAGTTCTTGCATCTGGATTATCTTCAAGCACTAGAGTGATTTCTTCATCCTGGATGACTTCTTCATCCTGGATGACTTCTTCATTTTGATCATCAGCCTCTCCAATAGGAGTTGGAGTGGTGATCTTAATGAACTTCTCGCCTTTGTCTTCGGACGGATCATCCAAGCTAGCTTCTTTCATCTTTTCACCTGCATTTTTAATGAGCACACTAGACGGATTGCTTTGCAGCAAGCTCGTCTCATCAAATACAACAAGTATCGATTCTTCCACCACCAGGGTTTTTCTATTAAATATCCTATATGCCTTACTATATCTACTATATCCTACAAAAATACCTTCAAAGCACTTTTCACTGAACTTGGTGGTATGATACTTACCATTATTAAGTACGAAGCATTTACAGCCAAAGATTCTAAAGTATGAGACTGTTGGTTTCCTGCCTTTCAGAAGTTCGTAAGGTGTCTTATTGTGGCCTTTGCTTATGAGTGCTCGATTTTGCACGTGGCATGCAGTGTTGACAGCCTCAGCCCAGAAGTACTCCGGTAGTGAAGCATCACTCAACATGGTCCTGCAGGCATCTATGAGTGTTTTGTTCCTTCTCTCAGCCACTCCATTCTATTGTGGAGTACGAGGAGAGGAAAACTCATGAAAGATACCTAAGCTTTCACAGAATTCTGTCATGGCCCCAGATTTGAACTCTGTTTCGTTGTCACTTCTGATTTTGACTATGGAGCAGTTGTATTCATTCTGGACTTGCCTGACAAAATTAGTAAAGATGTCGAAGGTATCTGACTTGTGTTTCGGAAAGAACACCCACGCAAAGCGAGTAGTCGTCAACAATTACCAATGTATAGTTCTTACCTCCCAAACTTCTAATCTGCAGTGGACCAAACAAGTCCATGTGCAATAGATGGAGACATCTGTTAGAGTCTTTGCCAATAATGCTTTTAAAGGTAGCCCTTGTTTGCTTGCCTTTTACGCATGCATGACAAGGTCTGTCTTTGACGTATTTGACATTTGGGGCATCACATACTAAGTTCATTGAAAATAGTTTATTAATGCTTTTGAAATTAATATGTGCTTGTCTCTTGTGTCATTGGTCACCAAGAGATGCACTATCTTTTGCTAAAAGACAAACTGGTGTAGAGGAATCTATACAGATGAAATTTAAACAGAAAATATTCCTGCTTCGAGTGCCGGATAGAATCGTTTCCATATTGTCAACGGATTTTATCAAGCACTTATCAGCATGGAACTCAACTATGTATCCTTTATCGCAGAGTTGGCTTAAGCTAATGAGATTGTGTTCCAATCCTTCGACATAGGCGACATCCGAGAAGGATACATTATCGTTTGTAATCATACCATAGCCTCTAGTACTTCCACGGTTTGAACCTCCAAAGATGACCTTTGGTCCGTTCACGACTGGAGTAAAGTTCTGAATGAGGCTTCTAGTCCCGGTCATATGCGGAGAGCATCCGCTATCCAAGTACCAGATAGGCATTTTATTGGCCTTTGAACATACCTACAATCATAATCAATTTGCCTTAGGAACCCAAACACGTTTGGGTCCTTGGTCTTGGGTTAGAGTGCGCCCCCTACGAGTGTTAGCATTATGAGCGATCTTTCTCATATTGCTGACATGAGTGGTTACAGCATTTCTGGAATTGAACCAGCAATCTATGGCGAAGTGACCAACCTTGCCACATTACCAACAGTCAAATCGGCTGTACCTTTGCCTCAAGATCTCCTGCTTGACCTTTTGGAACTTTGGTCTAGCAGGGGTAGCATTCTTGGAGGAAGATGCCTCATGATTATGGCAATCACATGGCTTCTTCTCCTTTATGGGCTTCTCTACAACAGGCTTTGTCTTTGGTGCCTTCTTGAAGTTATGCCCATGATTGAAAGGGCCATAGCTCTGAAGAACAACTTCTTCATAAGGTGCCTTAAAGACACTCTCGCCAAAGTTTCAGGGTCGAGCCATCCTTGATAGCGAGACTTTGGCTCTACATAGGTAGGCCTAGCAAAGTGCCCGTAGGATGAGTCAAAATCAAACTCATTTGATGGAAAGAAGACCTTTTTGAATGTAGTTTGATTTTGAGGGGCTTTTCCTTTTTCTTCGGCTGGGGCCTTTTTGGCGGCCTTATTTTTCCGTTGATTCTTGTTTCTCCTAGAGGATTTACTAGGAGCATCTTCATGGCCTAGTCCAGCTCCCTTTGCCGTTGCTGAGAATTCAACAACGAATGGAAGAACTATCTTGGTCTTCGAGAAACTCTCAACAAGTTTCCTTTCAGCCGCAAGTTCGGCTTCCAATCCCTTGATGATCTTCTCCTTAAGGTCAAGGATCTCAAGAGCCTTGTTGTATTCTTCAATAGCATTATTGAAGTTTTCTTCGAGGGAGTCAGTCTTTGCGACTTTCTCTCTCAAGATGCTCTCTTGGCTTTTAGAGACTTGATCTCTTTAGCCTGGGTCTTCACGACTCGATGACATTTGTCGTAAGCCATGATTAACTCCTTGTACTGGGCCATTAATTCTGACTCATCGTCAGAGGAGCTACCCTCACAATCATGTTCAGAGACTTCAGACTCTGAAAGAGGGGTATGAGAGTTTACCTTCCCAGTGAACTGGGGCTCTTGTTCATCATCTATTTGAGCCATTAGCCCAAAGTAAGCTTCTTCTTATTCGCTTGACTCAGATGAGTCGGAGTCGCTAAGAGTCTTTCTCCTTTTGGCTATGAGGCTCTTCTCTTTCCTCTTCTTGTTGTGTGAGGATTTCTTGTCTTCTCTTCTACCACCCTCCTTATTATTGTGAGGGCAGTCAGCAATGACGTGACCTGGCTTATTACAGCAATAACAAATGATGTCAGTTGAAACGTATTTGTTCTGTTTATTATTATACCTTTCGTGGCTGCTTGAGCCTTTTCTTTGTCGATCGTCATCGCGCCGCGATCTTCTGTATGAGGCATCCTTGCCTTTCCATTGTTTCTTTTTATTAAGAAACTTCTTGAATTGCCTTGAGAGTAAGGAGAACTCTCCTTCAGATAGTTCAGAGCCTGAAGTGCTAGGCTGTGGTGTTTCTTCTTCTTCATCAACTTCTGGAGCTGGAGCTGGGGAGGCAGCCATAGTCTTTCTGGAGGTGTCCGTCTTCAAAGCGACAGATTTCTCCTTGAGTGCTGACTTGCCTTTCTCTTCTTCAGCTTTTCTTGTATTGATTTGGAGTTCATACGACATAAGCTTTCCAAAGAGATTTTGCTGGTCCGTTTCAGCTAGCTTCCCGAACTCCCTGATGGCGCATACCTTGTTATCCCATTCCTTGGTTAGGGATCTCAAGAACTTGTCGTTCAGTTCTCTGTTGGTGAAGACACGGCCATACACCCTTAGGTCATTCACAATTTTGAAGAAGTTTTCAAATGTGTCGGCAATTGTTTCCTTGTTCCCTTGTCGGAACGCTTCATATTTTTGGTTGAGAAGGGATCTCCGATCATCCCTTACTTCTTCAGTTCCTTCCATCAAAGTGACTAAGGAATGCCACATCTCCTTAGCTGATTGACAGTGAATCAAATTCTACAGCATTGACTCATCGACTGCACTTGCTATAATGTTCTTATCTTTCTTGTCGAGAGAGACAAGTGCAATCTCGTCTTTGTCGAGATCCATTAGCTTTTTGGGAACTTTCTTGGTAGGGTCGATAGTGGACACAGTCATGGGAACGTAAGGAACTTCTTCAACGATCATGAAGATCCTTGGATCCACAGCTTCCATGAAAAATTTTATCCTTTCTTTCCACATGGGAAAGTTATTTTTGTTGCACAGTGGAAGCTTAGCGAAATCTTTGCCCTTGTCCATTTTATGGTAGAATCTTTCAGACAACAGATTTGGATCTGATCAAGGTGTTAACCTTTTGACGATCAACCTCCCTCTGATACCAATTGAAAGAAAACGGTTGTCAACCTAAATCACCTAGAGGGGGGTGAATAGGTGAGTTGTGCGTCTTTTGCGGAATAAAAAAAATAATTAGAGCACAGCACAGAACTATCTACCAATATCACAGATGACACAAGATTTATAGTGGTTCCCCAACCTTGGGTACATCCACTTTCCCTCACCGATCTAGCAATCAACTAGACTCGGCTACTCCACTATCTCGGATCAAAAATCGATCCTACCCTCGGAACAAAGTTCCTACAAACTCGATACAAACAAGGGGATCTACACCTCGGAAGATAACATTTCCTACAAACTCGGAGTGAAAAACTCCTACACTCGGAAAACTTTCTCCTACAAAATTAATAAAGTTTTGGAAGATTATACAAACAGTAAATCCAATCAGATCTGATGAAATGGCCAGAAAACTTCTTCTTATGGACTTTGCAGCACTATCAGAAATCGGTGAAGAGAGTCTCGGCCCACATCTGGATCTTCTTGCTTTTACAGAATCAGAGAGAGAGAAGATGAACGGTGATGTCGATCTCGATCTGTAACTTTCTTCAGAATGAATCCTCTGAACTTAGAAGCAGTGGCCGGAGAAGATGGTGGCGGCGGAGGCTTCCGTTTCGTGAAAACAGGGAGGAGTCGGCTGAAGAATGTTTCTCGAAATAAAATGACAAGAAAGCTTGGAGAATACTTAGGGTTTGTCATTTTCTGATAAGACCTTATATAGGAGAGACTAACGGTCATAATCGGTCATAATGGTGTACACGTGGACCAATCATGTCGCGTGATTTTAAAATCCCATCAGAAAAAGGACTTAGACAAATTTCAGAAAAATTCAGCCATATACACGAGTAAGAGAGTAGCTACTCGAGTAGTTGAATAACTACTCGAGTACATGAAGGAGAACATACTCGGGTATATAAAGATAGGCTACTCGAGTAGGTAGAAATCAAATACTCGAGTAAGCAGAAGGAACTACGCGAGTATGTAGAGTGACTTACTCGAGTTCATAAAGGATCTACTCGAGTACAGGAAAAACTACTCTAGTATATTACATAAACTACTTGAGTACATGAAGTACTACTCGAGTGGGATACTTAGAAAAATTCTGAAGATGTCAGCAAGTAACTACTCGAGTAGTTGAACTAAACTACTCGAGCGGAAGTAATCTACTCGAGTAGGTGAAAGCTCTACTCGAGTAAAAGACTTACAAGATTCTGGAGAGGAAAAATTTCAAGGTACACGAGTGAAACAAGATCTACTCGAGTAAGTATAATGAACTACTCAAGTATGATTCTATCTACTCGAGTATGTGAGTATACTTACTCTAGTCCATGACTTAGAAAAATTTTGATGAGTGAAGCTTTTAATACTCGGGTATAATGAGTAATCTACTCGTGTATATAAACATGCTACTCGAGTATATGACTATGTCTACTCTAGTACATGACTTAGCTACACGAGAGATACACTTAAGTACTCGAGTACATGGTTCCTTTACTCGAGTAAATTATACCCATACTAGTCGAGTAGTTATATACCTACTCGAGTAAAAGACTTAGAGAAGTTTTTTGATGTTGGAAAACTGTTTCTTCTAGTGTAGTCAACTTCCAATTCATTTCCCAAAGTCCAATAGCTTGAAAATGAAGTGTATCCCAATAGAGAGACCACACATGAGTCAACACCTTGGAATATGCAATGAGGGATTACATTGCATAGTTCCTGTGTTTGGTGACCCACTGTGGACTGACATTGGTCTACACTTCCCCGTGAAATTCCTGCAAACATATAACTCAAACCAAGCATCAAATACAACTAAATTCATCTTAGTTCCAGGGTGACTTCATCAAATCTAGGTTAGTGTGGATGTAATACCCAACACACATACCTAGGGTCCAACTTATGGTTCTTACCAAACCTCTTTATTCCAGACATCGGGGATACCTTAAGAAAAATCATGTCCCCAACAACAAATTCCAATTCAGTCCTTCGACGATTAGCGTTCTTTTCATAACGCTGTTGAGCTATTCGAAGCTTCTCTCGAATATGACTGAGAGAAATATCCGTTTCATCTAAGGCTTTCGGACCCAACAATAGTTCTTCTCCAACCTTGGCCCAAAATAAAGGAGTTCTGCAATGCCTCCCATACAAAGCCTCAAACGGGGCCACCTACAAAATCTCTTGATAACTGTTATTGTAAGCAAATTCCATTAATCTCAAATTCTCGTCTCACGCTCCTCCATGGTCCAAAATATAGCATCTGATTATATACTCCATGATCTGATTTACTCTCTATATTTGACCATTTGTCTGCGGTTGGTAGGCGGTTGAATACCTCAAATCTGGGTTAGTGTGGATGTAATACCCAACAATCTCCGCATATTTGTTGAAGTCAGAACCCTTTACACTAAGGTGAATTATGGACATAAAAGAAACTGAGTAGAAAAACATGAGCAGGTAAGCAATTGACAATGAAAAGGATAATTAGACAGGAATGAAGAATTGTATATATGTAAATTTCCAAAAACATCAAGTCTACAACTTATCATTTCAATCTCTCAACATCTTTTAGGTTTAGGCTTGAGATTGCTGCTTATCCATCTTTTCTTGCTGTCTCCTTAGGTAGCTGAAAGGCTTAGGGAAATATTTAGGAGGCCTTGGAGGAGCAACAGGATTATTTCTCCCAAACTCTCTGTCATGGATCTTCCTTTTTAGCATTGATTTCTCATATAATGCCCATTCCTTGGAACTGTAGTGAATGCTCATGTTCTCATTGTGATCTATAACTAGCCTGAGTGTGTCCAAAATTAGAGACTTTGAGGTTGGAGACCAAGCTTCAGCATGTTCAGGAGCACTAGTAGGAGCAGTCCTGCTAGCAGAGGGGCCTTGACAATACTTCCTTTTCTTCTTATAGGTTCTGATCTCTGGAGGAGCTTGAAGGAATATATCAGCAGGATCTTCTTCCCAGACTGGAACATAAGTGTCTGGAGGAGCAACTGAGACTTCAGGCTTGGGAGAGAAGGTAGGTTGCAGAGGAACAGCTGGGGCAGTGACATCTGTAGCTAGAGGGTTGAGATGATGGGGAATGATGTTTGGGTCAACTGCAAGGTCTGGCAAGATCTGATTGTGCATCCAGACAGCAGTGTCAGAGGTGTGAAATTTGACACTCTGTATCTGGGCTAGCACATCATCATGAATGGTCTTCACATGAGCTTCCCATACATCTGTCTTCTGAGCAACAGATTTTTCTACCTGTTCTTTGAGTTCTATTATCAAACCCTCCCCCTTTCTGATTTCAACAGATAGTTTCTCTATGGCGTCATCTGTGAAAATGCCAACTTCTTCACAGATTGTCATTTTGTTAGCCTCATTTTTCTTATCTAGTTCTATCTGATTGTTTGCTAGGGTGATACCTTGTTGCATAAAATTTCCAACACTAGTGATAGTGTGGTCAAGGGCTTTGCCACCAAGTTGAAATAAATACTTGAGCTTGTCAGTGTTATGCTGAATTTCAGCAAAGCCTCTGCTCATCTCAGTCTCAAGAGCAGTTACCTTGTAAGTGACTACCTTTAGAGAGGTGTCAAAATAATTTCTCTGTTCTTGAAGAAGAAGTGCAATACTTTGCAACAAATTTGAGGAGGAAGAGACTGTAGTAGCAGCAGAGAGAGCAGCAGTAGGGATAGGAGGAGTTACCCAAGAAGCTATTTCTTCAATGATGACAGAGCTGAGAGCTCCGGTTGTATGAATTATAGCATCCCTTTCTTCTATATCATGGGGAAGGGAGAAATCTAGGTTTCTGAGAGGGGCCTCAGCAGGCTCTGGAGAGGTCTCATCAGAAATAAGGATGGTGTCTTGCCCGTCTTTTGGGGGATCTAGATATGGTGTTGGAGTCCTGGATGGAGAATGGGCAGGAGACTGTGCTGGAGTGGAGTCCTGGGGACATTCAGAGGTTGGAGCTGGAGGAGATAAAGGAGGAATGAGCATCACTTCTTCAGAAAGCTCTGTAATCATAGCATCTATGGGAGCAGCTGTGGACAGAAGAGTGTCTTGAGGTATTTGATCTGAAGGAGTGGCTGGACTCTGTGGAGTATGAGGTAGGGATGGAATTTCCGGCTGAGGAGA
This sequence comes from Platanthera guangdongensis, assembly GCA_039583875.1. NCBI lineage: Eukaryota > Viridiplantae > Streptophyta > Magnoliopsida > Asparagales > Orchidaceae > Platanthera > Platanthera guangdongensis. The sequence continues at coordinate 122,525,665 of CM077158.1, read as the reverse complement.
GGGCTGCCTGACTTGGCTAGAAGGAGCAAGCTCCCCCTAACTTGGTGCACCAGAGGAGCTGGCCACATGATGAGGAGAGGGAGATGGAGTCCTGTCCTCTACAGCTGGAACTTCTGGAACTTCTGAAAGCTTAGCAGCTTGGGAAGAATTCTTTAGCTTGAGATCCCATCTCTGAATGGAAGAGATGGAGACCTTCTTCATGTGGTGAAGTGGGGTCCCTTTGGAGGAGTTGAAGACCTCAGGATTTGTTGCATGGAGGAGCAGAGAGATAATTATGGCGTAGTTGGGGGATTTCAAGCTGTCCTTGAATTTATCCAGAATCAGCATACCAAATTGATATTTCTTACGGCAGATAATTGCTTGCATTATATCGAAGAAATATAAGGGAATGTCTCTGATGGAGTGAGTCTTGCACAGTAGAATGTTGCCAATAATGTCAACTAGAAATTTTCCTTCAGCGTTCATGTCTGACCTTTTAATATACTGAGCGTCAGGTGAAATGCCACAGAAAAGGGCTATTCGGTCAGAGTCTTGAACATCTAACTCATCTTCTTCATCGACAATCGGCATATGGAGAAGCTGAGAGACAGAGGTCTTGGGAAATTAAGTTTCAAACGCTTCACTTTGGATTTTAGGACTTTCCCATTCCTTCTGACCTTGAGATTGGAGAAGAATTCGGCAACTTCGTGGAATAAAATGCGACAGGGTTCCTGGAGAATGAAGGAGAGACCGGCGATGTCGAGAAGGATGAGGAGGTTTTGGAAGACATCGGAGAGCTCTGCAATACCGGTGGTGACTAGTTCTGAGCCGACGCTGATCTTAGAGGAAGCCGCCATGGATGTGATTGACTGGAAGAAGTGAGAGAGGCGGCTCTGCAACAACGGCGGAGGAGAGTAGGCGAATCGGCAGAGTAGACGAAGCGGCAGAGGGTACTCGAGAGAAAGAAATAATGTCGTGTAGGTTTGGGTTTTCGTAATTTCATATATATAACTCTTAAATTACCACTAATTAATTTAAAGAAAGAGGCGGCAGTTAGCCTTGGGTGGCTAATAGAACAAATTTCAAAATCTGGGAAACAGCACACGAGAAATAGATAGACTACTCGAGTAGGTAAGAGGTTACTCGAGTTGGTCTGCAGAGAGTACTCGAGTAGGTGGAGAAAAATACTCGAGTAGATAGGTGACTTACTCGAGTAGGTAAGTGACTTACTCGAGTAGGTAAGTGACTTACTCGAGTAGGTAAGTAGGTACTCGAGTAGGCACACTCTTATACTCGAGTAAGTAGAGAAGAGTACTCGAGTATGTCAGCTGTTACTCGAGCAGGTCTGCCTTGACTCGTGTAGGGAAGTCACATACTCGAGTATGTCTTATGCTTCTCGAGTTGAATTTTGAAAAAGTTGAGAAGAAGTAGATTTTGACTAACCCCCTTGCTATTACTTGCTTCTTACTCATCCAGCCTTCTTTAGTCCTCTTTGTTGAGCATCCCAAGCTCTGTCTTGAAGAACGAGAACTTGGTCTCATACAGAGGCTTTGTGAAGATATCTACAACTTGCCTATCTGTAGGCACATATTGGAGATCTATGTCTCCATGCTCCACATGTTCCCGGATGAAGTGATACCTTAGCTCGATATGCTTTGTCCAGCTGTGGGAGACTGGATTGTTGGCTATTGCAATTGCGCTGGAGGAGTCACAGTACAAGGGAATATCCTTGAACTGCGGGTTGTAGTCCTCAAACCGATTCTTTATCCATAACAACTGTGCGCAACAACTGCGTGCAGAGATATACTCTGACTTGGCCGTTGAGATTGCGACACAGTTTTACTTCTTGCTACTCCAGGAGATTAGCCTTCTTCCGAAGAATTGACAAGTCCCTGAGGTTCTTTTCCGGTCGTCTTTGCTACCTGCAAAATCTGGATCTGAAAACCCAATTAGTTCGTTGTCATTACTTCGTGGGTATCATAAGCCAAGATTTGGTGTGCCTTTAAGGTATCTCAGGATCCGCTTTGCAGCTGTGTAATGAGATTCCTTAGAGTTCACCTGAAATCTAGCACAGACACATGTTGAAAACATTATGTCAGGCCTACTGGCAGTAAGGTAGAGCAAGGATCCCGTTATGCTTCTGAACTTGGTTTCATCAAAAGATTTCCCTTTTTCATCCTTATCCAGAGACATAGTTGAGCCCATTGGATTCCTCATAGGGGTTGCGTTCTCCATTCCGAATTTCTTATTTAGCTCTTTGGTGAACTTGGTCTGTGAGATGAAAATTTCATCTTCAGATTGTTTCACCTGAAGCCCTAAGAAATACTTCAGCTCGCCCATACTGCTCATTTTAAACTTCCCTTGCATAAGTTTTGAGAACTTTTTACAGAGGTTGTCATATGTAGAGCCAAAAATAATGTCGTCGACATAGATTTGCACTAACAAAATCTTGCCTTTTATTTCCCTAAGAAATAATGTCTTGTCTATCTTTCCCCTTGTAAACTTGTTCTCAAGTAGAAAGGTAGACATCGTTTCATACCAAGCTCTAGGAGCTTGTTTCAGACCATATAGGGCCTTGTGCAGAAAATAGACATGATCAGGAAAGTTATGATCAACGAAACCTGGGGGTTGTTCCACATAAACTTCCTCCTTTATGTTACCATTTAGGAAGGCCGACTTCACATCCATCTTATAGACGGTGAAGCCCTTGAAAGCAGCATATGCTAGGAACAACCTTATTGCCTCCAGCCTCGCCACTGGAGCATATGTCTGCTCGAAGTTGATTCCTTCTTCTTGACGATAGCCTTTAGCGACGAGTCTGGCCTTATTCTTTATGATAGTTCCGTCTTCATCCATCTTGTTTCTATAGACCCATTTTGTTCCAATGATGTTCTTTCCTTTGTATCTTGGAACCAGCATCCACACATTGCAGCGCTTGAACTGATTTAGCTCTTCTTCCATTGTCATTATCCATGATGCGTCTGAGTTTGCTTCCTCAAATTTCTTTGGTTCAACCTGTGAGAGAAAAATCAGATGAAGATTCTCATTAGTTGTACCTCTTCGAGTTCTGACACCATCCCGGGGATCTCCTATGATCTGGTCCATGGGGTGATCCTTCAGATGTCTGAGCTCTAGAGTTCTTGCATCTGGATTATCTTCAAGCACTAGAGTGATTTCTTCATCCTGGATGACTTCTTCATTTTGATCATCAGCCTCTCCAATAGGAGTTGGAGTGGTGATCTTAATGAACTTCTCGCCTTTGTCTTCGGACGGATCATCCAAGCTAGCTTCTTTCAGCTTTTCACCTACATTTTTAATGAGCACACTAGACGGATTGCTTTGCAGCAAGCTCGTCTCATCAAATACAACATGTATCGATTCTTCCACCACCAGGGTTTTTCTATTAAATATCCTATATGCCTTACTATGGCTACTATATCCTACAAAAATACCTTCAAAGCTCTTTTCACTGAACTTGGTGGTATGATACTTACCATTGTTAAATACGAAGCATTTACAGCCAAAGATTCTAAAGTATAAGACTGTTGGTTTCCTGCCTTTCAGAAGTTCGTAAGGTGTCTTATTGTGGTCTTTGCTTATGAGTGCTCAATTTTGCACATGGCATGCAGTGTTGACGGCCTCAGCCCAGAAGTACTCCGGCAGTGAAGCATCACTCAACATGGTCCTGCAGGCATCTATGAGTGTTCTGTTCCTTCTCTCAGCCACTCCATTCTATTGTGTAGTACGAGGAGAGGAAAACTCATGAAAGATACCTAAGCTTTCATAGAATTCTGTCATGGCCCCAGATTTGAACTCTGTTCCGTTGTCACTTCTGATTTTGACTATGGAGCAGTTGTATTCATTCTGGACTTGCCTGACAAAATTAGTAAAGATGTCGAAGGTATCTGACTTGTGTTTCGGAAAGAACACCCACGCAAAGCGAGTAGTCGTCAACAATTACCAATGTATAGTCCTTAACTCCCAAACTTCTAATCTGCAGTGGACCAAACAAGTCCATGTGCAATAGATGGAGACATCTGTTAGAGTCTTTGCCAATAATGCTTTTAAAGGTAGCCCTTATTTTCTTGCCTTTTACGCATGCATGACAAGGTCTGTCTTTGACGTATTTGACATTTGGGGCATCACGTACTAAGTTCATTGAAAATAGTTTATTAATGCTTTTGAAATTAATACGTGCTTGTCTCTTGTGTCATTGGTCACCAAGAGACACACTATCGTTTGCTAAAAGACAAACTGGTGTAGAGGAATCTATACATATGAAATTTAGACAGAAAATATTCCTGCTTCGAGTGCCGGATAGAATCATTTCCATATTGTCAACGGATTTTATGAAGCACTTATCAGCATGGAACTCAACTATGTATCCTTTATCGCAGAGTTGGCTTATGCTAATGAGATTGTGTTCCAATCCTTCGACATAGGCGACATCCGAGAAGGATACATTATCGTTAGTAATCATACCATAGCCTCTAGTAATTCCACAGTCTGAACCTCCAAAGATGACCTTTGGTCCGTTCACGACTGGAGTAAAGTTATGAATGAGGCTTCTAGTCCCGGTCATATGCCGAGAGCATCCGCTGTCCAAGTACCAGATAGGCATTTTATTGGCCTTTGGACATCCCTGCAATCATAATCAATTTGCCTTAGGAACCCAAACACGTTTGGGTCCTTGGTCTCGGGTTAGAGTGCTCCCCATATGATTGTTAGCATTATGAGAGGTCTTTCTCATATTGCTGACATGAGGGGTTGCAGCATTTCTGGAATTGAACCAGCAATCTATGGCGAAGTGACCAACCTTGCCACAGCACCAACAGTCAAATCGGTTATACCTTTGCCTCAAGATCTCCTGCTTGACCTTTGGAACTTTGGTCTAGCAGGGGTAGCATTCTTGGAGGAAGATGCCTCATGATTATGGCAATCACATGGCTTCTTCTCCTTTATGGGCTTCTCTACAACAGGCTTTATCTTTGGTGCCTTCTTGAAGTTATGCCCATGATTGAAAGGGCCATAGCTCTGAAGAACAACTTCTTCATAAGGTGCCTTAAAGACACTCTCGCCAAAGTTTCGGGGTCGAGCCCATCCTTGATAGCGAGACTTTGGCTCTACATAGGTAGGCCTAGCAAAGTGCCAGTAGGATGAGTCAAAATCAAACTCATTTGATGGAAAGATGACCTTTTTGAATGTAGTTTGATTTTGAGGGGCTTTTCCTTTTTCTTCGGCTGGGGCCTTTTTGGCGGCCTTATTTTTCCGTTGATTCTTGTTTCTCCTAGAGGATTTACTAGGAGCTTCTTCATGGCCTAGTCCAGCTCCCTTGGCCTTTGCTGAGAATTCAGCAACGAATGGAAGAACTGTCTTGGGCTTCGAGAAACTCTCAACAAGTTTCCTTTCACCCGCAAGTTCGGCTTCCAATCCCTTGATGATCTTCTCCTTAAGGTCAAGGATCTCAAGAGCCTTGTTGTATTCTTCAATAGCATTATTGAAGTTTTCTTCGAGGGAGTCAGTCTTTGCGACTTTCTCTCTCAAGATGCTCTCTTGGCTTTTAGAGACTTGATCTCTTTAGCCTGGGTATTCACGACTCGATGACATTTGTTGTAAGCCATGATTAACTCCTTGTACTGGGCATTAATTCTGACTCATCGTCAGAGGAGCTACCCTCACAATCATGTTCAGAGACTTCAGACTCTGAAAGAGGGGTATGAGAGTTTACCTTCCCAGTGAACTGGGGCTCTTGTTCATCATCTGTTTGAGCCATTAGCCCAAAGTAAGCTTCTTCTTATTCGCTTGACTCAGATGAGTCGGAGTCGCTAAGAGTCTTTCTCCTTTTGGCTATGACGCTCTTCTCTTTCCTCTTCTTGTTATGTGAGGATTTCTTGTCTTCTCTTCTACCACCCTCCTTATTATTGTGAGGGCAGTCAGCAATGACGTGACCTGGCTTATTACAGCAATAACAAATGATGTCAGTTGAAACGTATTTGTTCTGTTTAGTATTATACCTTTCGTGGCTGCTTGAGCCTTTTCTTTGTCGATCGTCATCGCGTCGCGATCTTCTGTATGAGGCATCCTTGCCTTTCCATTGTTTCTTTTTATTAAGAAACTTCTTGAATTGCCTTGAGAGTAAGGAGAACTCTCCTTCAGATAGTTCAGAGCCTGAGGTGCTAGGCTGTGGTGTTTCTTCTTCTTCATCAACTTCTGGAGCTGGAGCTGGGGACGCAGCCTTAGTCTTTCTGGAGGTGTCCGCCTTCAAAGCGACAGATTTCTCCTTGAGTGCTGACTTGCCTATCTCTTCTTCAGCTTTTCTTGTATTGATTTGGAGTTCATACGACATAAGCTTTCCAAAGAGATTTTGCTGGTCCGTTTCAGCTAGCTTCCCGAACTCCCTGATGGCGCATACCTTGTTATCCCATTCCTTGGTTAGGGATCTCAAGAACTTGTCGTTCAGTTCTCCGTTGGTGAAGACACGGTCATACACCCTTAGGCCATTCACAATTTTGAAGAAGTTTTCAAATGTGTCGGCAATTGTTTCCTTATTCCCTTGTCGGAATGCTTCATATTTTTGGTTGAGAAGGGATCTCTGATCATCCCTTACTTCTTCAGTTCCTTCCATCAAAGTGACTAAGGAATGCCACATCTCCTTAGTTGATTGACAGTGAATCAAATTCTGCAGCATTGACTCATCGACTGCACTTGCTATAATTTTCTTATCTTTCTTGTCGAGAGAGACAAGTGCAATCTCGTCTTTGTCGAGATCCATTAGCTTTTTGGGAACTTTCTTGGTAGGGTCGATAGTGGACACAGTCATGGGAACGTAAGGACCTTCTTCAACGATCATGAAGATCCTTGGATCCACAGCTTCCATTAAAACTTTTATCCTTTCTTTCCACATGGGAAAGTTATTTTTGTTGCACAGTGGAAGCTTGGCGAAATCTTTGCCCTTGTCCATTTTATGGTAGAATCTTTCAGACAACAGATTTGGATCTGATCAAGGTGTTAACCTTTTGACGATCAACCTCCCTCTGATACCAATTGAAAGAAAATGGTGGTCAACCTAAATCACCTAGTGGGGGATGAATAGGTGAGTTGTGCGTCTTTTGCGGAATAAAAAAAATAATTAGAGCACAGCACAGAACTATCTACCAATATCACAGATGACACAAGATTTATAGTGGTTCCCCAACCTTGGGTACATCCACTTTCCCTCACCGATCTAGCAATCAACTAGACTCGGCTACTCCACTATCTCGGATCAAAAATCGATCCTACCCTCAGAACAAAGTTCCTACAAACTCGATACAAACAAGGGGGTCTACACCTCGGAGGATAACATTTCCTACAAACTCGGAGTGAAAAACTCCTACACTCGGAAAAACTTACTCCTACAAAATTAATAAAGTTTTCGAAGATTATACAAATAGTAAATCCAATCAGATCTGATGAAATGACCAGAAAACTTCTTCTTATGGACTTTGCAGCACTATCAGAAATCGGTGAAGAGAGTCTCGGCCCACATCTGGATCTTCTTGCTTTTACAGAATCAGAGAGAGAGAAGATGAACGGTGATGTCGATCTCGATCTGTAACTTTCTTCAGAATGAATCCTCTGAACTTAGAAGCAGTGGCCGGAGAAGATGGTGGCGGCGGAGGCTTCCGTTTCGTGAAAACAGGGAGGAGTCGGCTGAAGAATTTTTCTCGAAATAAAATGACAAGAAAGCTTGGAGAATACTTAGGGTTTGTCATTTTCGGATAAGACCTTATATAGGAGAGACTAACGGTCATAATCAGTCATAATGGTGTACACGTGGACCAATCATGTCGCGTGATTTTAAAATCCCATCAGAAAAAGGACTTAGACAAATTTCAGAAAAATTCAGCCATATACACGAGTAAGAGAGTAGCTACTTGAGTAGTTGAATAACTACTCGAGTACATGAAGGAGAACATACTCGGGTATATAAAGATAGGCTACTCGAGTAGGTAGAAATCAAATACTCGAGTAAGCAGAAGGAACTACTCGAGTATGTAGAGTGACTTACTCGAGTTCATAAAGGATCTACTCGAGTACAGGAAAAACTACTCGAGTATATTACATAAACTACTTGAGTACATGAAGTACTACTCGAGTGGGATACTTAGAAAAATTCTGAAGATGTCAGCAAGCAACTACTCGAGTAGTTGAACTAAACTACTCGAGAGGAAGTAATCTACTCGAGTAGGTGAAAGCTCTACTCGAGTAAAAGACTTACAAGATTCTGGAGAGGAAAAATTTCAAGGTACACGAGTGAAACATGATCTACTCGAGTAAGTATAATGAACTACTCAAGTATGATTCTATCTACTCGAGTATGTGAGTATACTTACTCTAGTCCATGACTTAGAAAAATTTTGATGAGTGAAGCCTTTAATACTCGGGTATAATGAGTAATCTACTCGGGTATATAAACATTCTACTCGAGTATATGACTATGTCTACTCGAGTACATGACTTAGCTACACGAGAGATACACTTAAGTACTCGAGTACATGGTTCCTTTACTCGAGTAAATTATACGCAAACTAGTCGAGTAGTTATATACCTACTCGAGTAAAAGACTTAGAGAATTTTTTTGATGTTGGAAAATTATTTCTTCTAGTGTAGTCAACTTCCAATTCTTTTCCCAAAGTCCAATAGCTTGAAAATGAAGTGTATCCCAATAGAGAGACCACACATGAGTCAACATCTTGGAATATGCAATGAGGGATTACATTGCATAGTTCCTGTGTTTGGTGACCCACTGTGGACTGACATTGGTCTACACTTCCCAGTGAAATTCCTGCAAACATATAACTCAAACCAAGCATCAAATACAACTAAATTCATCTTAGTTCCAGGGTGACTTCATCAAATCTAGGTTAGTGTGGATGTAATACCCAACACACATACCTAGGGTCCAACTTATGGTTCTTACCAAACCTCTTTATTCCAGACATCGGGGATACCTTAAGAAAAATCATGTCCCCAACAACAAATTCCAATTCAGTCCTTCGACGATTAGCGTTCTTTTAATAATGCTGCTGAGCTATTCGAAGCTTCTCTCGAATATGACTGAGAGAAATATCCGTTTCATCTAAGGCTTTCGGACCCAACAATAGTTCATCTCCAACCTTGGCCCAAAACAAAGGAGTTCTGCAATGCCTCCCATACAAAGCATCAAACGGGGCCACCTACAAAATCTCTTGATAACTGTTATTGTAAGCAAATTCCATTAATCTCAAATTCTCGTCTCACGCTCCTCCATGGTCCAAAATATAGCATCTGATTATATACTCCATTATCTGATTTACTCTCTATATTTGACCATTTGTCTGCGGTTGGTAGGCGGTGGAATACCTCAAATCAGTACCCAACCCTTCCTGTAAACTCTTCCAAAAGCGAGACGTAAACCTAGAGTCTCGATCCGATAGAATGCTCACCATCACTCCATGTAATCTGATGACCTCATCCAAGTATAACTCTTCTATTTTCTTCATGGAGTAATCAATATTAAAAGGCATGAATTGAGCACACTTCATCAGTCTATCCACTATAACCCAAAATGCATCATGTCCTCGGGAAGATCTCGACAATCCAGTAATAAAATCCTTTGAAATACTCTCCCACTTCAAACTTGGAATTTCTAAAGGCGTCAACTTGCCTCCAGGCCTTCCATGATCAGCCTTAACTCACTTACAAGTAAAACATTCAGATACAAACCTGGCTATATCACCCTTCATACCATACCAAAAAATGATCTGCTTCAGATTCCTATACAATTTTGTGGAACCAGGGTGATAGGCAACAATAGAATTGTGCACCTCGTTGCACAACTTAAGTCGAATGTCCTTAACTGTGGGGATAAAAAATCTGCCGCGGTACTTCAGGTACCCACGTCATCGATCGAAAAGTCCGGTAATTCCCTTTCTCCGATCTATTATAAAGGTGCAACAAATTAGGTCCATCCTTGTGGTGTAGCCTTATAAGCGAAATCCATGAAGGCTCTGCTACAACCAAACTGCTCGATGAGTCACAACCTCCAACCGAAATATTAATCAGGAGAATTTCCTCTACCAGCGAATCCACAAGAAGGTTAAAAATTTTCGCTGTCTTCCTACTCAACGCGTCGGCTACCACATTAGCTTTGCCCAGATGGTATTGGATCTCAACAACATAATCTGCAACATACTATAACCATCTCCGCTGGCACAAATTTAACTCTTTCTGAGTGAAGACGTACTTCAAACTCTTATGATCCGTATAAATCTTATATAGAGGACCATACAATAGATGTCTCCATAATTTCAAGGTGTAAATCACAGCCGCGAATTCCAAATCTTGCGTAGGGTAATTCCTCTCATGTATCTTTAACTATCGTGACCCATACGCAATCAATTTGCCTTTTGCATCAACACGCAATCAAATCCCACATGCGATGTGTCCACATACACATTATACTCTATTCCTTTGGTAGGCAAGGCCAACACCGCAGCAGTGCACAATCTCCTTTTTAATTCCTAAAAAGCCTCTACACACTTATCACTCCACAGAAAAGATACGTTATTATGAGTGAGCTTAGTAAGCGGCGCAGACAACGTAGAGAAACCCTCAACAAATATTCTATAATATCCTGCCAACCATAGGAAACTTCTTATCTCTTCCGTGTGGTAGGTCTGTTGCAATCCATTACAATAGCTATCTTCTCAGGGTCCACAGAATTTCCTCCCTTATTAACCACATGACCTAAAAAAAGAAACCTGTGGTAACCAAATTTCACATTTGCTTAACATAGTAGACAACTTATGTTCTCTAAAAGCAGACAAAACCAAACGTAAGTGCTGGGCATGCTCCACAGCACTGCGGGAATAAACCAAAGCATCATCTATAAACACGACCATAAAACTGTCCAGAAAGTCCTTGAACACTCTATTAATCATGTATATAAAGACAGAGGGTGCATTAGTCAATCCAAAGGACATCACCAAGAACTCAAAATGTCCATGCCGAGAACGAAAAGTGGTTCATGGAATATTCGTCTCACAATCCTCAACTGGTGGTAGCCTAAACGAAGGTCAATCTTCAAAAACAGTGCTACCATGCAACTGATCAAACAAGTCATCTATCTGCGACAAAGGATACCTATTTTTGATAGTTACCTTATTCAATTCACTATAATTAATGCACATCCGCATCGATCCATCCATTTTCTTCACAGACAACACATGAGCTCCCAACGGGAAGAACTTGGTCAAATGAATCCATTCTGCAATAGCTCGTCCAACTGGGTATGCATCTCCTCCAACTCACGTGGGGTCAAACGGTATGGTGCCTTAGCAATAGGACGGGTACCCGACTCCAAATCTATGATGAACCCCATGTCTTTCTCAGGTGGGAGACCAAGAAGGCTATCAGGAAATACATCAGGAAACTCACGCACCATGAGAATCTCCTCTACAAATGACAAACTAACACCGGTCTCCAACACTGAAACCAATTAAGCAAAACATCCGGAATCTAAAAACTTCCGAGCACATACCATAGAGATAATCAGAGAAACTAGGCACAGAAAACCATAAACACTCCTGGGATGACCATTGTCTGTCTTGAAGTCCAAACGCTTGACATTGCATTGGATGACCGCATCATACTAGGACAACCAGTCCATGCCCAAGATCATACCGAAATCTTCCAAGTCTATCACCTTCAAATCAGCAACAGCTAGAAAATCACCTAAAAAAATCAGACAACTCTGAATGCCTCGGTCCGATAACACCGAATTGCTAGAGGGATACTTGACACGAAACGCATCGCCAACATGATCGAGTGTCAAACAGTGATGCTCTACAAAGTTCCTAGCCACGAATGAGTGGGTAGCACCAGAATCGAAAAGAACTCGGTCCCAGTGGTTCTTTACCTTAAACTTTCCTATAAAATCACATACGCAACTAAGGGAACCAACATCGAAACCACAGCTACGAATTAAATGCTAGAACTAGGTTAGAATCTAACCTGAAATTACTTGGGTAGACGTTTAAGATTCCTCCATAGATACCACGTTCATCTTACCCTTACCTTTGTCCAAAAGCTGCGGCAGCAACGCCTGTAGTGGAATTGGTGGCAACAGGGGCTGATCCTGTGGGCACTTCGACTTGAAATGTCCTTTTTGTCTGCACTGATAACAAACCATTTCCTTTCTACAAAAATGGGCAACGTCGTGCCCCCCCCCCCCCCCCACGCTTACACGATGAACAAACTAAGTCTCCTTTAGGAGCACTATGAATCGCATGAACCTGCTCCTGCTTTTGAGCTCCTAATCTCTTGTAACATCTTTCAAATGGATGGGCAGGCAGACCACATAAACAACATATGTCTTTGCTACTTTTCCTCGAAGCAGTAACGGACTCCTGGGAACTCTTATCCTCACTAGTCTTCTTCTTATCTTTTCTCATTTGTTTACCTCGGTTCTTGGCATTATCGATCGCCTTGACCTTCAAAGCAGCCTCCACAACTTCATCATAGCTTTCAGATATATAAGCACTAGCCAACTGCTGAATGTCATTCCTAAGACCACCGAGAAAATGTTTAACTCAATTATATTCTGAGGACGCCATGTCAGGGGCAAATCAGCACAGTTTGGTGAACTCCACCTCGTACTCGCTAACGGTGAGCTGCCTTTGCTTGAGGTGTAGAGAATCATTAATTAAACAGTCCCTCTCGACCGACGGTAGAAACCTTTTCAGTAACAATTCCTTGAAAGATTCCCATGAGCACCTATCCTTTAGTTTCTCCTTTTCTCTCAACCACCAACTCATTTCAAGTCCCTTGTGCTCACAAGCAGTGACCATCACTCTCTGGTCTGCTGAAACTCCGGAGTATGAGAACATCTCCTCGATGGCAATAATCCAATCACCCAAAGCCATAAAATCTACTCTACCATCGTAGGTAGGGTTTCTAATCGCTGGAAGTGCGAAGTAAAGTTCATCTCTAGTGGCAACAAAACCACGGGCTCCAGAGGAGTAGGGGGAATAAGAATAGTTTGACCCACATTCAGGTCCTGTACTCTAAGAGGCTAACTAGAAATAACCGACAACAAGGCCTGTATCTGTGACTGCATCTCCAACATTTGCCTCAAAAGAGCCTCATTGCTCTGCCGCAATCCTTCTATCATGGCCTCACTCCAGTCACCAGACGATTCCCCCTCCGATCGGGGAGTCTAACTCATCACCGGACGCTTAGGCGACATTCTAAACAAGCAACAAATATCTAATCAAATCCTTGCTTAACCACTAGAACCAAACAACCTAGTTCAGAAAAATACATTCTTAAATACCTGCTCACGCTGCTAACTTACTCTGGGATTTTCATTTATGATGTCATGCCTAAACATAGGATGATATACCGTCATCCTACTGACTCATATGCCTAAACCATGAATGCATGAATTCTTATTCTTCTCTTTGACTCAAAACCATGTGTGTACATATGTCATCCTTGAAGTCTTTTGCTTCGTACGTATGCTAATGTTATGTTATGCCATGTATGTCATGCTATGCATTCTAAAAAGGACTTAGTGCATGTTATGAGCGGCGTACATATGAAATATCAAGCATCCCATACTACATAATATCGCATGCAGCAAAAATCAAAATCTAATGCGCATTCATGTGATGATTGTTATGCATCCCTGTAACGCCCCTGATTTTTGGGTAATTATGTAATCCTCATGTTGACGTCGTAATGATGTAAGGGCATTACGTTGGCGTGGAGTTGATGGCGCGTCGTCGTTAGTGCGTTTTCGCATCTATTCGATATAGTCGGCCAAATTCGTGAATCCTTGCCGAAAATGGAAAATTTCACATTGTAAAATTAAATTGATTTATTTTTGACATGCTCGTCAAGTTTCGTCGCGATCCGAGCGATATTCGAGCCTCGGCGAATTTCCGAAGTTTTGTAGAATTTATGTTCGCCGAAGACTTTGAAGATTTATATCTCAGGAACGTCTCATCAGATTTTGGTTCCACCTTCGCCGTTGTGTTCGTAGCGTCAGTGTTCGCCTACGATGCGAATTTTATTTAATTCGGCACGCGTTTGGGCCTCCGTTTTGATCTCGTATTTCCTTATTCCAAAATATAGAATGTGATTATGTTAATATTAAAGTACTATTCAAAAATGAAAACTACTATTCATTTATATAATTTGATCAAAAGGGTAAATTTGCAAAAAAAATTGTTAATCATGCAAAATTTCTCTCGAGTGCTGTCTGTTCTACTCGAGTGAAGTACTGTTCATGCAAATTTTTCACTCGAGTGAATTACCTGCTTCTCGAGTAAATCTACTGTTCCTGCAATTTTTCTCTCGAGTTAATGGCTGCTTCTTGAGTGCTTCCTCTGTTCAACTCGGGTGAGTTTTCGGGTGACTTCTCTAGTGATACCTGTGCACTCGAGTAATTCCATTACTGTTCTTCTCGAGTACTGTTCATTCTTCTCGAGTATTCTGCATTTTCTTCTCGAGTGATACTGTGCATTTCTCGAGTGATTTTTATAGTACTCGAGTGAATTTTCCTATCTCTCGAGTACTGCTTTCCTACCTCTCGAGTAGCCTTTTTTTTCCTACTGCTCGGGTGCCTCTAATCTCGTTCTCTAGTACTGTTATTCATCCCGAGAAGTTTCGTTCATGTTTACGTACGGGCGCTATTTTGAGATTCAAAACAATGTCATATGGAAAAATAGTTAACATGAAATTTGTTCGTCTCGACGAGATCTACAACTTTCATGCTAGGCACCTTTCGATTTGAAGTAATTCTAGACTTCTATTTTGGTTTTCCGCGCACCAGCACGTAGATTGTCCGTTTTAGACATGAAATTATATATATATATATATATATATATATACTAGCATCTTCGAATGGGCTCCGCCCGTTCTCGATGCGTCGCTGCGGGCTTCGCCCGCAATCATGCGGGCTTCGCCCGCTTGACCCCCCGGCGGGCTTCGCCCGCTCCCCGCATCTTTGAACGGGCTCCGCCCGTTCTCGAGGCCTCGCTGCGGCCTACGCCCGCAATCAAGCCCGCCCGCTTGGCATTTAAGCGTGCTTCGCCTGCCCCCCTCCCGGCGGGCTTCGCCCGCCCCCCCAGCTTTTAATAAAAATTTTTATATAAATTTTAATAAAATTTTTAATAAAAATTTTAATAAAAATTTAATAATTTTATAAAAATAATTAATTAATTAATTATATAATTAATAAAAAAATGAAAAAAAAAAACGAAAATCCCCTCCCCCCGCCTCGGCCTGCTCACGCAGGCCGACATTCTCTGCCGGCGGCGGCGGAGCCGCCGGTGGCCTGTCCGGCGCCCCCCGGCGAGTTCGCCGGCCTCCGGCGAACCCGCCGGGGGTTGTCCGGCGGCGAGCGGGCAGGGCCACCGCCGGCGGTGGCCGTGCCCTCTCGCAGCCGGACAACCCCCGGCGGTTTCGCCGGAGGCCGGCGAACTCGCCGGGGGGCGCCGGACAGGCCGCCGGCGGCGGAGCCGCCGGCTGCGAGGTTGAGACCGTGAGGGGGCGGGATTTGAAAATTGGGATCGGGATTTTCTAGCCTGTGAACAGTGCTTCAACAGGTGTTTTGGTTATTGGCAGGCCTTCTGCTTTGAATCCAACGACCCGTATTTGTTGTAGCTTGATCGGACGGTCCAGATGAGTTTCATGGTGTGATCCAAATATGCATATTGTATTATATAATAAAGATATATATATATATACTGTTATACTTAAGGTTATGTTTAGAAAAGAGAACTTCTTCTTCTTCTTTTCTTGGCCGAACTAGAGAGTGAAAGTGACGGTAGAGTTCTAAGTCATGAATCCTCCGGTGGACGCCGGCGGAGCCCCGTTGTTCGAAATTTTCAACCGATCATAGATCTGGAAAGCTCTCGTCGAGAGCTACGCTATCGTGGAAAATTTTTCCACATTTCTTGAGTTCTCTCGTTAGGGTTTTTCGGCCCTAACCATTATTTCAGCCATTTTTGTTCAGATTTTGACTCCTCCCGTATTCTTTTGCCCCGATCTGCGATGTGGGATGATTCAGAGGATTTTTCCAATAAAACAGAGGAAAGTGGTGTTCTTGGCCTCTCTCTTGCTCCCTTCCTCTTTATTTTGCCAGATTTCGTTGAGATGTCATGGTTATATTTCGTTGAAACTTATCTATAAATTCATTGAAACTTGTTGTTCTATTTCATTGAAACTTGTCTTTAAATTTCTAGGTAATTCATTGAACCTTTACCCCCAAATCATGTCCTGTAGATTTGGTAATGAAATTTGGTTGCCTTGCCACTTTACTTATCAAGTCATGTACATCGGTATGACGCATTGTGCGTCTCATTTTATGGTTTATACTTCACTTTGTTTGACCCTTGAAATGCTCTTATACAGTCCACTTTGTTGGTTAATCTTGAGTCTGTGATGAATAAAAGAAACTCTTCATGTATAATTATGTAACTAAAGAAACACAGATGAACTGTGCGCGTTGGGGTTTATCCCTCGGCATAGTGCCTTATGGTTGAGTCTGTGCGCGTTGTGGATTTTCATCCCCGACACATTACCTTAGCTTGGTCCGTGCGCGTTGGGGTTTCTCCCTCGGCATGGTGCCTGTTGGTTGGATTTATGCGCGTCGTGGACCTTTTTCTCGGCAAAGTACTCTTTATTGTTGAGCTGATCAGTCTCATTTTTATTGATGAATAACATGAATATTAATGAAAGATGAACGTTTGAACTTCTGATGTTGGTACTTTGTTCTGTCCTGATGATATGATTAGCCATTCTTGATCGGCTAGATTTACTGTTTGCTTAATTTTACTCTGCTCCTGACCTTTTTGTTGTAGTATGAAAGTGAGGGTTAGACCTGATATACAGTAGCGGGGGGGGGGGGGGGGGGGGGGGGTGAATAGAGTATATTTAAACCTTTTTGTTGTTATGAACTTTTCAGAGTAGAGCAAATAATAGTTACTAATATTTACTATAAGCAAAATGACAACCTAAGATAAACTAATCTAACACAGTGACAGTAAAACTAAACTAACACATGCACAACAAGAACAAAAAGAAAGAGGGCAACCAGACAACACAAGAACTTTTATAGTGGTTCCCCAACCTGGGTACATCCACTATTCTAGCACCCTGGTAGGAATCCACTAGCAGGTTTTGATCATGTGACTGCCACCAATGAGCTTTTGATCAGGTGCTCAAAAATCAACCCAAGTCTTTTGATCAGGGGACTTGCAACCAAGGAATAACTTTTGAAGAGAGTTAAAGAACCTTTGTACAGTGAGGGGGTGAGAGATTTATGGTGTCTTCTCTTTCTCAAAACAACTGAGAAGACATGTGGATCTCGATGTTGTCAAAGCTCCCCTAAGATACTGAATTGTTCAGGAAGATTGGAGCTTTGCTTCAGGGTGTGGGTCTTCTATCTTCAGCCTTGATTTGAACAGATCCAGGAACTTCTTGGCTGATAGAAGTTTGTTGTCCTTGAAGAATCCTGGAGTGAAGGTTGAAGAAGACTCTTGATTTGGAATGAATGTTCTTCTTCTTCAGCAATGTCAAGGTGAAATCAAGATTATTTTCTGCACAGAGAAGGATTAGAATGTGATTGTTGTTGATCTTCTTTGTGTGCCTTGTATACTCTTTCTGGTCTGGACTGCCTTTTTATTGAAAAGAGAGAAAATCTCTTATATATGATCAGTCAAATTTCTCCTTTGAATTCCTTTTGCATTAATTGCTGACGGCCTGGAGTATGTAATACGGCTGGATAGAATATCTGCATTAATGGATTTCCCAAACTGTCTTATTAAAAAGCAGCAAGCAATAATCCTGATGAATACCATAATCAATGCTGCTTCTAACGGTTATATTCAGAGAATATTAAGCATTGATTATTCAGGAATTACTGCAATAAAATAAGGACAAAAGAAGAAAAAAAACTAAGTATGGAACTACACAGAATTCTTCGAGTAGAAAATAGATTTCGTCGACCTGAGTCCAGAGTTCGTCGAGCTGAGAAATCTTGTTCGTTGACCTGGGGATCCATGTTCGTCGAGCTGAGAACTAAGTTCATCGACCTGAGATCAGCTAACGGCTTTCTATAAAGAACTTCCCATTTCTGTGCTCTAAGTTCGTCGGGCTGATAATGCAAATTCGTCGACCTGAGTTCAGAGAAAGGATTATGGACTTAATGTGTTGAAGTTGAGCTTCTAGAAATCATCGACCTGAGCTCGAATATCGTCGAGCTCAACTCAGAGAATTTACTCTGATTTCGTCGAGCGGAACACGACTTTCATCGAGCTGAGTTCGACAAATGTCGAACTCACTTTTCTGAACTTGATTTTTTTCTAAGTCTTGAGTCTTCTGCTATCTTCTGTTGGCTGCTCCAAGTGTAGTTGTTTCTAAGGACTTAGCCTAAACTCTAAGAGACAAAGACATGACCCTGACTATACACGGTGGGTCAAGCATCCTAATTAGTGATCCTAGGCCAAATCAAACTAGGGATCCAATAATCTCCCCCATTTGGGTGATGTCACTAATACAAACACAAATAAAAAACAATCATAAAGCAAAAAGATATATCTGGCAGGAAAATTGAAAACATGCAGCAGATGTTTATACAGTGTAGCTTTGTAATAGGATATAAACAATTTAAGACATACATAAAAACTGAACAGCTAATACTCATTTCTTCTTCTTTATCTCCTTTTGCTTATCCTCCTTTGCTTTATCAGCAGGCTGAGTGAATTTTATCTCCCTGATAGGATTAGCTACTTGACTCTTTGTCATAGTCATATCAGCAACTCCAATGATGTTGAGGGAAGTATCCCTTGGCACAACGGCCTCTGCATGTAATTTCATATAATCATCTACATTAAAGAACTTATTAGCTTTTACAAACCTGTTTAATTCTTCTTTCCTATATTTTGACATTATTGAATATTGTGAGGTATCCTTTCCTTCAGCTTTTGTCTTGTTTATCATAGATAATCCAACCAATTCTTGAAACCTGGCCATTCTGGCAGTGGTTGCTATTTCAGGATCCTCAAAAGGAACTGGAGGAGATACAGACTTCTTTGGACTGTCAGCTTTATGAGATTCTAGATCTTATTGTAGATGTTGCTGAGGTTGTTAATGTTGATGATGTTGATGTTACTTGCCTGAAGAGTACCTGTGCTGGCTGCTTCCAGAGTAAGAAGAGGATCTACCATGCTGTCTTTGATAAGTTTGAAATTGGGTAGATCTCTGAGAAGAAGTGCCTGAAGCACCAGCAGCAGGTGGAGGAGGAGGAGGATCTTTCCTGTATCTTTGAGGAGGAGGAGAATATCTCCTACTTTTCTTTGTCTTTCTGCTGATACTTGGACAACCACATCCAAGCTGGCATGGCCTTGTAAGGAGTGATTTTCTGAAGAATATAATATGGGGTATCATGAGTTGGGTTTTATTTTGGAGCAGCAGCTGGAGGGGCTTTCCTTTTCTTAGAGATTTTCTTCTTGGACTTTGGCCCATCATCAGAATCATTTCCTCATCTTCATCATCAGAAGATCCTTGATGAGTATCATATAAGGCATTTATTTCTTTTAAACCTTCTGCAGATATCAACAATTTTTCAACCTGAGGAGGAGCTCGAGCTGGAGTTGGAGGACTATATACAGCAGTGCCTTCAGCAACTGATTTATTTTCTTCTTCTATATCTGTCATGATAAACTCATCTATATCAGGCATGAGACTATCATCCATCTTGAATGTTGGAGGAGAGATGGATTCGGGAGGGTATGAAACAATGAAAGGATATACTCTTGGTGGAGATGGAATAATTAGAGCCTCTATTCTGGCAAAACTGGCCTTGAGTTGCATGACATCTTTGAGGCTTATTGCGGAGGTGTAGGGAATTATAACCATAGAAGGCTTAGAGCTGTCTTCTGGAAGAAAGTTTAAGTAAATTGTATCATAAATATTTAATAGACTCAAAATGTTTACTGTGGGATTTATAATGTAATCACCAACAGTTTTTATTTCATCTATACCTGTCTCATCTGTATATATATCAGATTTAATAAAATCAAGCAAATCATCAGGAATAGTTGTGTCTACTGCTGCTTCTACTGCTGCTTCTGCTGTGTCTACTGCTGCTTAGGCTACAACTTCTACTTAATGAAGTATATCCCCTTCCTGGTTTCAGAAGACACTGGAGCCAGGCCCCTGACTGAAGAAGGAGGGATAAAGAGGGCAGAAATTTGAGCAGCAAGGGATTAGATAGAAGTAGCAAGAAGGGAAATAGCCTCTGCTATCAGGTTTTTGATGAGTGGAGTGAGTATAGCTAGAAGAGGTGGAATGAATGAGGTGTCCAGTTGCATGAACTCGGGAGGTGTCTCAGTGGAGACAGAATGGTGGATGGAAGATGATGGTGGAGGATAAGGTAGAGAATCTGGCATTTGTTCATCTGGATAAGATGGCGTATGAATGGGGGATGATAGTAGAGCAAAGGAAGGTAAGGAGAGAGGGTTGGAAAGTGGAATTATAGCTAGATGTGGTGGTAGAGGAGATGAGTGTGCTGATGGAGTTTGTATATGAGAGTGAATATGAGTTGGTGATGGAGTTGGTGTATGAGAGTGAATATGAGTTTGTGATAGAGTTGGTGTACCATGTTGTGATGTGGTTGGTGTACCATGTTGTGATGGAGTTGGTATACCATTTTGTGATGGAGATGGTGTATGAGAGTGAATATGAGTTTATGGATAATGTACTGGAGATGATGGAGGTGTAGGAGTATGAACTGTGGTATGAACTAGTGAGGAGAGATGAAATGGGGAGGCTGGAGGAGGTGGAGGTGGAACATCTTCAGTAGGGTGGGGAGTGGCTGGAATAGCCCTTGTACTCTCAGAAAGTCTGGAGGAAGAGGAGGGAGCCTTGGATGACTTGGTGATAGTCCTATCCCACCTGCCAAAGAGGGCACAAGTAATCCTCTTGGAGGCATTAATGAATATGGTCGGTGTGACCAGGGACTCAACAGCCTTGGCTTGAAGGAAGATTCACAGAATCCTTCCAAAGCACACCTCTTTCTTAGTGTTTCTCTTCCTGATCATCTCAAACAGAATCCTAGCCCAGTTCACAGGCTTCTTATTCACAACAACACACATCAACAGGAATTAATGCCTAGTGATGTAGTCATGGGCTGTATGTTTTCCCAGTAGTACCTTGCCAACGACATCTACTAGAAACTTGTATTCAGCAGACAAATGTTTCTTTAGCAGTTTGTTGGGTTTGTCTCCAAAATAGCCCATCTTAGTCAGCATCTCATCAAATTCATCACTGTCGATCTCTAGTTCTTTTTAACCATTAACCATTCCGAAAATGTCTGTTAAGATTTAGGGGCTAAGAGGTATTTCATTACCCGATATGGTTCCCGTCATGGTATTCTCATCTGGGGAGGAGGAGGTGTAAAACCATTCTCGTATTTCTGCACCATCTATCTTTATTCTTGTGGTCATCAGATGCTTCAACCGCTGATCTTCAAGTAATTACAGAATTTCCAGGAAGATGGGATTAGAGTGTTGGAACGACTCCAAGTCGATATCAAAGCCTGTATCAAATTTCATCGCTCTAAGAACTCCTGTTGGAATCGCCATGTGTTCTCCTGCAAGAGAAAAACAGAGATCAAGTGCAAAGGGAACTGAAAGCGCGGGATAGAGGTTGAAGAAAAACCTAGATATAATGTTTATTTTTCAGAATATGAATCGACAAACTCCGTTTGGCGAGAAATTAAAAATTCTTCGAGCTGAGCTCGACAAAATATTTGATGGCCAAAAGAATTAGTCGATCTCTGTCAGAAGATGTGAAAACATTTCATCGAGCTCCGTTCAACGAAAGATTTTGGAAGCAAATTCGGTGATCTCTATTCGATGAAAATAGCTTCACTCACAGAGAGTTCGTCAAACTCTGTTCGATGAATGTCTCTAGAACCTTACACAGTTCATCAATCTACGTTCGACGAACATTGAAAAATTCATCGACCATAGACAGAAATCAAATTAAGTCTTCTCCATTTATCATACCAAGCTGATTTATGAAGAATAAATGATTCCTCTCATACAAAGGTTTGGTGAAGATATCTGCCCTTTGTAAATCAGTGTAGATATGGATAAGATTGATTTTATTTTTATCTACACACTCTCTTATGAAATGATGCATAATGTCTATATGCTTGGTCCTACTGTGATGGACTTGATTTTGTGCTATGGATATAGCACTTGTGTTGTCACATAATTGAGTTGAATTATTTAAGTTGAACACATAGTCCAGGAGTTGGTTCTGAATCCACAGCATCTGGGAACAACAACTGTCATCAGCTATATATTCTGCTTCAGCAGTTGATGTAGACACAGATGACTGCTTCTTACTAAACCATGAAACTAATCTCATACCAAGGAACTGGCATGTTCCTGAGGTGCTTTTTCTGTATACTCTGCATCCAGCAAAGTCAGCATCTTAGTATCTACTTAACTCAAACTTTGACTCAGTAGGATACCAAAGTCCTAGACTAGGACAACTCTTTATATACCTCAAAATTCTTTTTAAGAAAACTAGATGAGATTCTTTAGGGTTCACTTGGAATGTAGCACAAAGATATGTAGCAAACATTATGTCAGGTCTGCTTGCTGTAAGGTATAATGGGGATCTAATAATGCCTTTATATAATTTCTGATCAACAGGTTTCCCATGTTCATCAGAGTCTATTACAGCATTAGTGGTCATGGGTGTTTTCTTAGCTGAGGCATCAACCATCCCAAACTTTTTGAGAAGCTCCTTAGCATACTTAGCCTGGGAAATGAAGATGCCATCAGGTAGATGCTTCACTTGGAGACCAAGGAAGTAGAAGAGCTCACCCATGCTACTCATTTCCAACTTTGAATGCATGAGGTCAGAAAACCGCTTGCATAGCTTGGAATCTGTAGACCCAAATATAATGTCATCAACATAAACTTGTACTAACAATGTTTGATCATTATGGTGCCTAGTGAATAATGTCCTGTCTACAATTCCTCTAGTAAATTTATTTTCAATCATGATGCTTGATAAGGTCTCATACCATTCTCTTGGAGCTTGCTTTAAATCATAAAGAGCTTTATGCAATCTAAAGACATATGAAGGATAAGTTGGAGAGATGAAACCTGGAGGTTGTTTAACATAAACCTCTTTTTTAAGTTCTCCATTCAGAAAGGCACTCTTGACATCCATTTGATAGACTTTAAACTTCTTGTAGGAAGCATAAGCAAGGAAAATCTTGATTGCTTCCAGCCTTGCAACTGGTGCAAAAGTTTGGTCATAGTCAATTTCTTCCTCTTGCCTATAACCTTGAGCAACAAGCCTAGCCTTGTTTCTCATAATTACACCATGGGCATCAAGTTTGTTTTTGAATACCCACTTGGTTCTAATTACTGAATAGACCTTGGGCATTGGAACCAGGTCCCAAACTCTGCATCTCTCAAATTAATTGAGCTCCTCTTGCATTGCAATAATCCAGTGGGGATCTTGTTCTGCATCATTTATGGATTGAGGTT
The DNA here is from genome assembly GCA_039583875.1 of Platanthera guangdongensis. Classification (NCBI taxonomy): domain Eukaryota; kingdom Viridiplantae; phylum Streptophyta; class Magnoliopsida; order Asparagales; family Orchidaceae; genus Platanthera; species Platanthera guangdongensis. The sequence goes on along the minus strand of CM077158.1, from coordinate 122,502,077 downwards.
CAACTTGAGAGATGAAACAGTCATGCATCACATCTTGATTGAGTTGATGCCTTATCTGTACACCTATTGACTTGTCCCCAATCACTTGAGATCTAGGGTGATCCCTTAGTGTGACAAAGTCAGAGGGTGGAGTTGGTTCAGCAACAACATTTGGAGTTAATTCCTCTTGTGAAATAATGTCTGCCGTTGAAGGAAGTTCCACTTCCAAAAATTCTTCTTCATTGTCTTCATCAGCTTGTGGAGGAGGAGGTGATATAACATCATGTGAACTCACCCAATTTCTAACACAAGTGAGGTACCTGCAAAATATCTGAGGTAGAAGAGTCCTTATCCTTATAATACATGTTAGCTTCATCAAAGAAATATGTACAGATTCTTCCATTTTTATGGATGATTTATTGAAAACCCTATAAGCCTTGCTAACTTGGGAATATCCAAGAAAATTCCCACTGTAGGTTTAGCTTCAAATTTTTTAATGTGTTTCTTATTATTGTTATGAATGAAACATATACACCCAAAAATTCTAAAGTAATCAATTTCAGGTTTCTTCCCTTTGAGTAATTCATATGGGGGTCTTACCCTTAAGTTTGTGTATCAAACTTCTATTCAACACATAGTTTATTGTGCACACAACCTCAGCCCAAAAGGATAGAGGCATGTGTGCATCTGCAAGCAATGTTCCTGCAAATTCAATGAGAGTTCTATTTTTCCTTTCTGCTACCCAATTTTGTTGAGGTGTTCTAGGAGCAGAGAAACAATGTCTGATACCTTCCTCCTCACAGAATCTTTGCATGGGAAGAGTGTCAAACTCAGTACCATGATCACTTCTGATCAATGCAACCGGTGTAGAATACTCAATCCTTATGCTCTTAAGAAAGACTTTAAGGACTTTAAAGATATCTGACTTGTTTCTCAAGAAGAACACCCAAGAGAATCTAAAGAAGTCATCTACAATAACTAGAGTGTAAGAATTCCCTCCTAAGCTTTTTATAGCAATGGGTCCAAAGAGATCCATATGTAGAAAATACGGAATATTAGGTGAGTCACTCTTATTAATTGACTTAAAGTTATTCTTAGTTTGATTGCCTTCGTGACAAGCCTTGCATAAGCTTTCCTTCTTGTAGGGGCCAGAAGGCAATCCTCTAACAAGGTTGTACCTAGATAGCTTAGAGATGTTCTTAAGGTTAACATGACCTAGTCTCTTATGCCTAAGAATATTGTTATTGCTAACTTGATTGAATAAACATAGTAATGAATTAGCAGAATTAAAGTTTACTAAGAATATATTCTATTGTATACACTCTGTTAAAACAGTTTGGTTATTTGAAGAAATAATACATTTGGAGTTGGTAAAGCAAACCTGATAATTGCATAACATAACTGACTTATGGATATTAGTTTATGTTTGAGACCATTTACATATGCCAATTTTCTGAAAGTGACAGCTCCACTGTTAAAGTCTCCATAGCCTTCAGTTTGTCCAAAGCTGGAATCTCCAAAGAACACTCTTGGACCCAGCTTTTTCTTGAAATTGATTAGGCAATCCTTGCATCCAGTCATGTGCTTTGAGCACCCACTATCCAAATACCACTTATTTTGAGTGATAGGATAGTTCTTCACCTGCAAGGAAACAATTTAGATGTTCTTGACCGAGGTAACCTTAGGTCCTTGTTTCTTTTCATAAGAAAAACTAGAAATGTAAGAATATTCAGGCTTGCTTTTATACCCTAAGGGGTGATATCTTCTAGGAGGAATTATCCACTGATTAAACTGATTACTGAAAATTCTTGGTTGGTTATAAGTTTTAATGAAATTTAAATTCCTGTTAAATTGATCTACATTCGACGAAATCTGGTGAGTTCGTCGAGCTGATTTCGACGAATTGGGATGAGTTCGTCGAACTGCACTCAGAGAATGATAGAAGTCATTTTCTAAGCCCCAAAATCGTCGATCTCTGGTCAATGAATGATGCGCCCGCGAACAAACTCTTACTGTGGTTGGTTCGGTGAGTCGATCGCCGCGGGCGTGCTACAGGAGGCAAGTGCACCTATCGCAAGTAGTACTCGATATTCGGGGGAATACCGAGGTCGTATTGTTCTCGGGGTCATGTTGACTATTCTTACACCTCTGGGAGGACTATTATTTTACTGAAAGTAAGGTGGATTTTTTAATTAAGTAAAGACAGAAAAAAGTAAGGGAGCGAAAAAATGATTTAGAAAATATTCGATGAAGGGTTAACGCTCGGCATCGAATCGGAGTAAGACTAAAACAATTTTTAATAATTATAGGACTTAGTTTTCAAATTAATAAAAGGCAACTTGTTCGTGGAGGTTCCACAAATGTGAGCTCACCTAGCTAAAGGGATATCGCTCACCTAAACATTAAGACTATTCGACCGAACGTTAGTCAGACGAAGGATTCCTCTTAACGCCCGCTTTACGCTAAGAACCCCGCTATTGGGTGGGGAACCCAATCCGGTAGAACTACGCTTGTCCTCTCTCGAGGGTATGCACACAACTCTATTTACCCAGGGGTGATCGGTCCATATGCACGGCCGCTCGGCTAGCTAGCATATGGACTACGGAAATAGGGCCCACACATCGATATGTGGTCCTACGCGTCGTTAACCCGGGGTAAACGTTAAGTCTTTAAATTAAAATGAAAATAAAGAGCTTCAATTATTACAAATCATTTTAAAATGTCCCAATGCTCTTCGATACCGAGGCTAATAGCGATTAGCCACACATCGGTATGGGGACGGCTTTATAATTTAATGTGGCGCGAGTTCGAAATTAAACGCTAAATGATTATAAGAAGAGGACATAAGAAAAATAACAAACATTTAGAAACCTGAAAAGTTAGCTAAAACAAGAACTCACGCACACTCCAAATTATAAATTAAACAGAAACTAAGTTACACATGAAAGAAATTTGCATAATTGAAATTGCAAGTCCCACTCAAACGAGTGGGGGCGGGAAAGAAAAGCTTAAAATTTCAAGTACTACTCAAACGAGTGGGGGCGGGAAATAAAAGCTTAAAATTACAAGTCCTACTCAAATGAGTAGGACTAAAATGAAAGCGAGTCCTACTCAAATGAGTAGGAGAAAATAAATGCGATTACAGGGCTTTCTCAAATATTTACAGGGAGATAAAGATACGCCATTTAACTCAAACGAGTAGGCGAAAATAAATGTAGGTACAAGTCCTACTCAAACGAGTAGGCGGGAAATAAAGTCCGTCCATTTAACTAAAGTGAGTATGCGGAAAAATAAAGAAAGAAAATTACAAGTCCTACTCAAACGAGTAGGCGGGAAATAAAAACGATGCGCCATTTAACCCTTAATAAGTAGGCGGAAATAAATGCACACAAACACACACACTCTATAAGAATTGAAGGAAAGCAATAAAACTATCTCCTATACACACGCACTCTACATAATTAAAGAAAATGATAAAATAAAGCACGAAAAATTAAGTATGAAAAACTAACACCTACACTCACACACTCTACATAATTTGAACAAAGCATCAAAACATTATTCTCATACACTCACACACACAAATTAAAAGCAAAATGAAAATTACCTAAAAATTAAAACATTTACTTTTTCATGCTTAGGTTTTGCCAAAAACAAATAAAAAGAACAAATTAAAATTTTAAGAGAACAAAAGTTTTCCAAAATAATTCAAAAACTTAAGCCTTTCCAAAATTAAAATTTCAACATTTTCATTCTTATGTTTTCATAAAAGCTATTAAAAAGTGAAAAGAAAATGAAAATAACAAAAAGGGTTTTACAATCCTACAAAAAAAACTAAGTAAAAAAAATCAAAATCACTTTTAACTCTTTTATAAATACATAAGAATGAAAGCATAAAAATTTTGGTTAGAAAAGGACATGATGAAGAAGAGGAAAACTTATCATACCTCACTTGGAAATGAAATCTAATACAAAACCCATCATGAAGATAAATTAAAAACATTACTATTAAACATGTTACACTCATACACACACACACACTTTTCATAAAGAGAAAAAGAAATGTGAAACTAAGAATAAAATGAGAAGAAAAGTGGGCACAGGAGTTCATTCCAAAGCCAAATAAGAAGAGAAAATCTAACAATTTTATTGATTAAAGGAAACTATTACAAAGCTAAAGCTAAAGCAAAAACAAACATGAAAGAAAAAGGGGGAAGAAATCTCCTTACATAGCAAGGGAATCACGGATTCAGCCCACAAAAACACACTAAAATGGCCCAAAAATCTGAACCCTTGGACCTTACAAAAATGGGCAATTTATAGGCAAAAAATTCTAAGTACACGCCCTCCGACACGGGCGTGTAGGGGGGGCGTGTCACTACTATTCATGATGGCGGCCGACGATTGGACAGGAAAGTTGACTTCGGGCTGAGTTCGAGGATGTCACGCCCCAGGCCACGGGCGTGACGCTGGGCATGTCGGGGAGGTAGAACCGGGTGCGGGTTGCGTCAAAAGTCTTCAGCAGCATCTTGTCGGGCCAGTTGGTGAATTCACGCCCCAAGTCACGTGCGTGACTCTGGGCGTGTCGGTTGGTGTCGACACTCGACAATCGTCGAGCGGAAAGTGTCGAGTTGAAATCGTCAAGCTGAGATTGAGTCATGCCCTAGGTCACGGGCGTGACTCTGGGCGTGTTGGTTGGTGTCGACACTCGACAATCGTCGAGCGGAAAGTGTCGAGTTGAGTGGACACGGGCTTGGGTCACGCCCCGTGTCGGGTGACACGGGCGTGACACCAGGCGTGTCAAGCTTTTTACTTCAGAAATTTACAACTTCACGGAATTTGAGCTGTCACGCCCTGGTCACGGGCGTGACCCAAATGACACGGGCGTGTACTGCCCAATTTTGGCAGATTTTGGAATTTTTCTAAAAAATAAAATAAAACAAGTTAGTTGTAAATTTACAAGAATAGGGGCATTTTATTGAACAAAAATAGGTAAAAACGACGAAAATAAATGAAAACGACTAAATTAATGTGTACAAAAATACGTATTTTTACAATTCATCAAATACCCCCACACTTAGGCTTTTGCTATTCCAGAGCAAAAGTTTGAGGTGAATCTATAAGGAATAGAAAAAAAACTCTAAGTTTAGCTACCGCTTAATTAATTATAAGAGAGATCGAAATAAATATACGGGGTGTAAGAGTTAAGTCCTAAAATTATGTAGATGATTTAAATAGCGCAAAAGTTTTGGCCAAAAGACTTCTTGATGCAATCAAATAAAAGACAACATATGTAATGGTTAGATTAATGAAAATAGTTTGGAATTATAAGAACTCTAGCTTATACGAGTGCTACTGGAAATAATACAATTTACTAATTATGCTCTCCAAAAGATTTTTGAATTAATTCTAAAATCATGTAATTGGCTAAGGGGGTAGTGGGTTTATGAAGAGGGTTTTGATTTTTTAGGTGAGGTAATTTTTTCTCGAACCTCCATTTTTTTTTCTTTTGGATTATTAGGAAAACGAAATCTTATTTTCCTAATATGATTTTTGTTTTTCAACTTCATAAGAATAAAATTAACCCAATGTATATTTGTAGGAGTAATGAATTTTATCCTCTTACTCCATATATAATCTTTTTAAATTATTGGGTGCTTATGTTTACGGAACGAAATCTTATTCCCATTGACATAGGATCTTTTAAGGATAAAACATTTTATCATGCCAAGTAGGTCATGATAAGGTTAGGGGAGAAAGAAAAACTAGAATTTTAATCCTAAAAAAAATTTTGAGAGCAACCTTAATAATTTGTACGTTCCAATTTTTTTCAGAAAGCTAAAAGTAAGTATAATTGAATTCTATAGTTGTTATTTCCTAACATAATATACGTGCTCCTATCAATGAAAAATTAGAAGTAGTGCCTAAAACGAGTTCGCTATTTTTAACAAAGTATAATGAATTCTTTAAAACTTAACCCCAGGTATTTAAATTTTTCAATCAATAATTAACAAACGGGTAGTGAACAAAGAATTAATCAAATTCACATAAAAATAAACTCAAAACGGAATTTTTGGATAGCAGAAAAGTTAAGGATGGAATATTTGATTTATTTGTTTCAAAACAATTTTTTGATTTTTATAGTTTTTATCATCATTTTTTTTTTGTTTTTTCATTTATTATCTTTTTTTGTATTTTTCTTTTGTTTTACTTAATTTTTTTTTAATTTTTGAACTATTATTTTTTTTTGTATTTCTTTAAGAGAATTTTCATTATATGTACAAAAACATGGGAGAAAAAAAAGGTTTTTACAAGAATGAGAAAGGGGGAGAGAGAAAAGAGTATTTACAAAAAGAATATGTACAAAAAAAATATTTACAAAGTGAAACTAAATATATTCTTCATAAATTTTTTTGTTGTTTTTTTAATTTTTTTTGAGTTTTTGGAAAAAAAGAAAGAAAAAGAAAATTAAAAAAAAAATTTTGGATTTTTTTTGGATTTTTCATTTAAATTTTTTTTTCATTTTAAGATGTTTTTTTATTTTTTTTGTTTTTGTTTTGTTGTTATATGTACTTTTTTGTATTTTCGAAATGTAGAAAAATTGAAGTGTAGAAAGTAAAGCACGAAAATACCCACATACTTAAGTCCAACATTGTCCTGATAACTATAATTTTGTCCATGTTTTTATGTTATTTTTATTTAATAATTAATTAGTTTTTAATTATATTTTGTAATTTTATTATTGAATTTTTCTAATTTCTTATTTCAGGGCAATCTGGGCTGCAAACTTCAATTTGGAGTCTATAGGGTTGACCAGGAGACAAAACTGGGCAAAAGCAATAATTTTTCAAAAGACACGCCATAGTCACGGGCGTGACCGACATGGTCACGGGCGTGACATCCTGGCGAGAACCCGGCTCGTGGAAGGAGCTACCTGCCACGTCAATTAAAATTACACGCCTTAAGGTCACGGGCGTGACCATCATTACACGGGCGTGTACTCCAGGCGTGACATCCAGTGCCCTGCCCTGACTTCCAGTCAACGGCAGTTTCAATTTGCAACAAGTCACGGGCGTGACACATTTGGCACGGGCGTGACAGACCTCGTGACAGCCCGGCGTGCCGACTCAATACTGCAGTTTCAGTCGCTGGGAGTTTTCTCAAGACACGCCCATGGTCACGGGCGTGACCAGGGGCGTGACCCCTCCAACAACGGCCGGAGTTATTCCCGCCGTTTCTGCTTCCCGCCGTTTTTCTACAACCGTCAAGACACGCCCTAGGTCACGGGCGTGACCTAGGGGCGTGACCAGCAAATTAACGACTTTTGGCGGTTTCGCGCCAACGTTCAGAAGACTTGAAGACGACGGTTCCAAGACCAACACGCCCTAGGTCACGGGCGTGACATAGGGGCGTGACCACCCAGCAACTTTTTCTATAAATTCCAGACAGCTTCAGATGGCCGAAGAGGAGATTTTTTGGGGAGCTTAGTTCTGTTCTATTTACGGTTTTTCCTGCATTTTCAATTCCTAGTGTAATCTTTATTTTTCAAGTCTTTTCTTAAATCATGTCTTTCTTTATGCTTTCATGTAATACTCCCATCATGATGAGTAGCTAATTTCCCAATTAGCACTTGATCATGATGAACTTTGGAATGGAATAAAATTCTTATTTTTGTCTCAATTTAGCAAGCATTCTATTTTCTAAACTTTGATTTATCTTTGATTTAAATTTTCTTCGAATTCATAAGTTGCAAATTATGTTTATTCGAGCTTAGATTCGTATCCTAGATTTACCGAGAGGTTGTGGATACGAGTAGATCACTCAAGGATAAAGAGAATTTCTTGCACCCCTCGAGAGAGGAACGCAAAATTCTTCCGCCTTGGAGTCAACTCCATTAGTGAGGTTCACCGCCTAAAGCAAGCTTAGGTCTTTCGACTGGCCGAGAGGTCTTAATCGATCTACCTAAGGTTAGTCAAGTGCGTATTCTCGAGAGAGGCGCTTCGTAACTTTGGAACCTCCGCGGTCGAAGTTAATAATTTAGATGCTTGTGCTCTTTAATTTCGTGGATTTTATTCTAGCCCAAAGTGATTCTAGATCAAGTGCTAGCCTTTATTCATCGAATTTCTCCTCTTCATTTAACGTTCATTTTCGTTTTCCGCAAAAACCAATTTTCCGATCGATAAAATAATAGTTCGTCCTTGTGAGTACAAATACTCAACGGTCCCCGAGTTTAAATACGATATTTCATATACTAAATTTCGATAGGTGCACTTGCCTAGTTGAGAGTTTAGTTTGGATCATTTTTCAAAACTTATAAAATCCACATCAAGTTTTTGGCGCCGTTGCCGGGGAAATTTTTTGTTGATATTTTGAAAGCAAGGCTCTATTAATTTATCATTTTCTTTTTGTTTTAGCAATATTCAAAAATAATAAAAAAATATTTATTTTGTTTTATTTTGGTGTATGACCCGAGGGAATCCGTCGCCTCTTTTTGATTTGGATCCGGAAATCGAGCGAACCCTTCAGCATCGCTTAAAATTTCAAGTTCCGAATTTTCAAGATACGGACTCCTTAGGAGACACTCCTAATCCTTCATTAATCCTCTCTCCGTCACCGCCTTCTTCTTCTCCTTCTTCATTTAGTTCTTCTTCTCATTCTCCTAGATCTCCTTCTTCTGCTTCTTCCAATATGGGTGAGCCAAATGCGGTTGAACAAAGGACTATGTCCTATTATGCTCGTCCAAACTTGGACGAGACTCAATCTAGTATTGTTCGCCCCGCTATTGCCCCCCAATAATTTTGAGTTGAAGCCAAGCATCATCCAAATGGTACAACAATATGTACAATTTGATGGGCTTCAAGATGAAGATCCAAACGCGCATATTTCAAATTTCTTAGAAATATGCGACACTTTTAAAATTAATGGTGTATCCGATGATGCCATCCGGCTAAGGTTATTTCCATTTACATTGCGCACTAAAGCCAAGCAGTGGTTGGGTTCTCTACCAAGAGGATCCATCACAACATGGGCTCAAATGACGGAAAGATTTCTTACGAAATACTTTCCGCCGGCTAAAACGGCTAAATTGCGCAATGATATCACTTATTTCTCCCAAATTGATTCGGAAACGTTATATGATACTTGGGAGCGTTTCAAGGAATTGCTTCGTCGATGTCCTCATCATGCAATTCCGGATTGGTTGCAAATCCAAACCTTCTATAACGGCCTAAATTCTCAAACTAGGCAACATATTGATGTCGCCGCCGGTGGAACGCTTAATAACAAAACACCGGCGGCCGCACAAGAGCTTATAGAAGGTATGGCATTGAATACCTATCAATGGAGTACACCTCGGTCTAAACCACCTAAACCGGCCGGGATGTATGAAATTGATACGGTTTCAAGTTTGTCTCTCCAGGTTGAGCAACTGCAAAAACAGATGAACGAGATGTCTGCTTCCTCGTCCAAATCTACCTGTGAGCCCCAATATTGGGAGCCTTCTACTATTGCCGAGCATGTGGATTACATGGGTAATCTGAATCGGCCACCTTATAATCCGGGTAATAATTTTGGCAATACCTATCACCCGGGTATAAGGAATCACCCCAACTTCTCTTGGAGTAATCCGGGGAACGCGGCGCGCCCCGCCGAACACGATTCCACCCGCTATTTTCCACCGCAAGCTCCCAAAGCTCCCAATCTCGAGGAATTGTTCACTAAATATACAACTACAAATGACGCCAACATCCGGAATCTCACCGGATCTCTTCGAAGTTTGGAGACGCAAATCGGGCAAATCGCTAAAATGCTCTCCGATCGTCAACAAGGAGCGCTACCGGGCAATACAGAGCCCAACCCCAAGGAGCATGCAAAAGCCATCACCCTACGGAGCGGGAAAGAGGTAACCACTTCTCCAAATCCGGTTGATACTTCTCCAATTCCGGTTGATACGGAGGTAATAATTTCTCCATCTTCTCCTCCGTCTAAGCCTTCTACGCTTAATAAACCAAAAGCTTATCAACCACCTCTTCCCTATCCATCTAGAATGCAAAAAAACCGGGTGGATGAACATCACGGTAAATTTTTGGACATGATTAAACAAATCCAAATTAATCTACCGTTTTGTGAAATAATCGCACAAATGCCGAAATACGCCAAGTACCTCAAGGATCTTTTATCCAATAAAAAGAAACTTGAGGATATCTCCACGGTTCAATTAAATGCGGAGTGTTCGGCAGTTTTACTTAATAAATTACCTAAGAAATTACCCGATCCGGGTAGTTTCTCCATTCCATGTTTGTTTGGTGATTTATTAGTAAAACGTGCGTTAGCTGATCTAGGCGCCTCAATCAATTTAATGCCTTATTCTTTAGTTAAGAAGTTGGGATTAGGAGAACCTAAACCCACAAGAATGTGCATTCAATTGGCGGATCGGTCTGTCAAGCTCCCTATGGGGATCATAGAGGATGTGCTTGTCAAAGTTGACAAATTTATCTTTCCGGTAGATTTCGTCATCTTTGACATCGAAGAGGACACCGAGGTCCCACTCATTCTCGGTCGCCCTTTTCTTGCCACCTCGCGCGCAATTATAGACGTTAGTAATGGGAAACTTCTCCTTAGAGTCGGAGATGAAGAAGTTACCTTTACTATTGACACGTCTATGAAAAACTCGCTCTCAAATGACGACTCATGTTATTATTTAGAGGTTTCTCTTGAAGAAGACTCTTTTCTTTTTTCTGAAAAATCTTTATCTTCTATTGATCATGATGCCGATTTAGAACATTTAGATTTAATTGCTCATGAAAATAGTGATAATCTCTCGATCACGCATGCACCTATTTTTGAACTTTTAGACATTGGTAGTGATCGTTTGAAAACTTCTTATGATGAACCTCCCGCGTTAGAACTAAAACAATTGCCTGATCATTTAGAGTATTTATTTTTAGCGGAGGATTCAAAACTTCCGTTATTGTGTCGGCCTACTTGACCAATGAAGAAAAAATTAAATTATCTCATATTTTAAAACTTCATCGCCGCGCAATTGCGTGGAAGATCACAGATTTAAGAGGGATTAATCCCTCCTTTTGCACCCATAAAATTTTTTAGAAGAACACGCTCACAAAACTATTCAACCTCAACGCCGGCTAAATCCTAACATGAAGGAGGTAGTCAAGGCCGAGGTCATAAAATTATTAGATGCGGGTATCATCTATCCAATTTCGGATAGCTCTTGGGTGAGCCCGGTCCAAGTGGTGCCCAAGAAAGGAGGGTTAACAGTAGTTCCTAATGATAAAAACGAGTTAGTTCCCACTCGAACCGTTACCGGATGGCGGGTGTGCATCGATTACCGTAAATTAAATGATGCAACCCGTAAGGATCATTTTCCTTTGCCGTTTATTGACCAAATACTTGAACGGCTATCCGGGCACTCATTTTATTGTTTTCTTGATGGTCTCTCGGGATATTTTCAAATCCCAATCGCACCCGAGGACCAAGAGAAAACAACCTTCACTTGTCCGTTCGGCACCTTCGCTTATCGAAGATGCCTTTTGGTTTGTGCAACGCGCCGGCAACCTTCCAAAGGTGTATGCTAGCGATCTTTGACGAATTAGTGGAGGATATCATGGAGGTTTTCATGGACGATTTCTCCGTTTTTGGAGATTCGTTTGATTTATGTTTAGCAAACCTTTCCCGTGTACTCCAAAGATGTGAGGACACGAATCTAGTTTTAAACTGGGAGAAGTGCCATTTTATGGTACGGGAGGGTTTGGTCTTAGGCCATAAAATTTCTAGTAAGGGCATAGAGGTAGATAAAGCAAAAATTGAAACTATAGAAAAGCTACCTCCCCTTCAAATGTTAAGGCCGTTCGTAGTTTTTTGGGGCATGCCGGTTTCTATCGCCGGTTTATTAAAGATTTTCTAAAATAACTAAGCCCCTAACCCACTTGTTAGAAAAAGACGCGCCGTTCATTTTTGACGAAAATTGTTTGCGTGCTTTTTCTCTTATTAAAGAAAAATTGATTAACGCTCCTATCATGATCGCTCCCATTGGGAGCTTCCCTTTGAGATAATGTGCGACGCTAGTAGTTTTGACGTTGGTGCGGTGTTAGGACAATGCATAAATAAAAACTTTCATCCTATCTATTATGCAAGCAAAACATTAACCGCCGCACAGGAAAATTACACGACCACCGAAAAAGAATTATTAGCCGTAATTTTCGCATTTGATAAATTCCGCTCATATCTCACTTTGTCTAAAATTATTGTTTTTACTGATCATTCGGCTTTGAGATATTTACTAGCAAAAACAGATACAAAGCCGCGATTGATTAGGTGGATCTTACTACTCCAAGAATTTGATTTGGAGATTCGCGACAAGAGAGGAGCGGAGAACTTGGCGCTGACCATCTTTCGCGGTTGGAGAACCCAAATTCGGGGGAGCTCATGGAGGAGGACATTGACGACACTTTCCCCGAGGAGCGCCTTCTCGCCATTCATAAGGTAATCACCCTCCCCACTCCTTGGTTCGCCGATTTCGCAAATTATCTTGTTGCGAGACTCCTCCCGAATGATTTTTCTTATCAAGAAAGAAGAAATTCTTTTCTGATTTGAAAAATTATTTTTGGGAGGATCCCTTCCTTTTTCGTGTTTGCGCGGATCAAGTAGTGCGGAGGTGTGTTTCTCATGAGGAAGGCGCACAAATTTTAAAGTATTGTCATGAAGGACCCGCCGGTGGGCACTATAAAGCTAATCGGACGGCTCGGAAGGTACTTGAAGCGGGCTTCTATTGGCCAAGCATCTTCAAGGATGCTCACGCCCATGTAAGTCGTTGTGAACAATGCCAACGCTCAGGTAATATTTCCCGCCGCGATGAAATGCCGTTAAATACATTTTTAGAAATTGAAGTTTTTGATTTATGGGGGATCGACTTTGTTGGACCGCTACCAACATCGCATGGCAACAAATATATTTTGGTAGCGGTCGACTATGTGTCACGGTGGGTGGAAGCGCAAGCCTTCCCCACTAATGACGCCCGAGTCGTGACCCAATTTCTCAAAAAGCTATTTACACGATTTGGAGCACCGCGGGCAATAGTTAGTGATAGGGGCACCCACTTTTGTAACGCACAATTCGCTAAGGTTTTGTCTAAATATGGCGTTACACATAGGTTAGCCACCCCCTATCACCCTCAAACAAGTGGTCAGGTAGAAGTAGTTAACCGTGAAATCAAACGAATTTTAGAGAAAACGGTTTCTACTAGTAGGAAGGATTGGTCGGTCAAGCTTGATGATACTCTTTGGGCTTATCGGACCGCGTACAAGACCGCTATCGGTTGTACGCCGTACCGATTGGTCTATGGGAAAGCATGTCACTTACCGGTTGAGCTTGAGCACCGCGCCTTTTGGGCGCTTAAATTTTTAAATCTAGATGAAACTTTGTCCTCCGAGCTTCGGAAATTCCAAATTAACGAGCTCGATGAGTGGCGCTCCTTACCTTAGCCTATGAAAGTAATAAACTTTATAAGGAGCGCACAAAATTTTATCATGATAAAAAAATTAAGCACCCTAAAGATTTCAAACCGGAGACCAAGTTCTCCTTTATAATTCACGTCTCCGACTTTTTCCGGGCAAACTCAAGTCCCGATGGTCCGGCCCTTTTATTGTAAAAGAGGTATGGCCATATGGGACAGTGCTTATCTCGCACCCGAACAAGGCGAATTTAAAGTGAATGGGCACCGGTTGAAGATATTCCTCGCCGGTGATACTACTAATGAGTACCGGGAGGAAATTAACCTCCCGAACCCTTAAACGAGTGCCCCGATTGGGTCGAGCTCAACGACCATAAACAAAGCGCTTGTGGGAGGCACCCCATGCTTATCTTTTCTTCTTATTTTTTTTTTTAAATTAAATTTTCGCAGGTTTGAAGGACATCTTTTTCGGCGTGACGATCGAAGGAGTTTGAGCGTCAAGTCTACGCGTTTCTTCAAGTCGGTAACTTTTGTTTTATTATTGTTTAGTTGACCCTTAAAAAAATTTTTTTTATAAACAAAAACACAAAAAAAATCAAAAGAAGAAAACAAAAAAAAAAAAACAAAAACAAAGAAAAAAAAATTTTCTGCTCTGACACGCCTCTGTCACGGGCGTGACCTATGGGTCACGGGCGTGACCGAGACGTGTTCAGTTCGTCGAGCGAAACCCGAGAGTGGTTTCGTCGAGCGCATCGCTCCGTTCGTCTTTCGGTCCTATCACGGGCGTGACCATCATTGGTCACGGGCGTGGCTAGCCCGAAATTTCGTTCGACGAAGAGAAGCTGGAAAACTTCTCTTCCTGCCCAGTCATGGCCGTGACAGTTAGTGTCACGCCCGTGACACTACCTAGTCACGGTCGTGACTAGCCCGAAAAAAAAAAAGAAAGAAAAAAAAATTAAAAAAAAAAAATTAATTCTCGTTTCAGATACACGCCCCAGGGTCACGGGCGTGACCCTGGGCCGTGTCGTCGAATCCGAGGCGTGACCCCGGGTCAACGCCTCGGATTCCTTTTAGTTTTTTTTTTTTTTTTTATGAGACACGCCCATGGTCACGGGCGTGACCATGGGGGTGACCTTGGAAATCCAATGCCAGTGCATTGGATTCCTGCGCCGATCACGCCTTACACGCCCAGAGTCACGGGCGTGACTCTGGGGCGTGACCAGGGAATCCGAGGCAGGAGGCCTCGGTTTCTCCTTTTTTTTTTGTCCCGTGCTTGTCACGCCCCCTGTCACGGGCGTGACAGGGGGGCGTGACCAACCCGAAAAACCCTATAAATAGGGCTTTTCCCCCTCTTCTTCCTCCACACCATCCACCCTTCTCTTCTCCCTTTGCTAACCCGAATCATTCCTTCCTTCTTCTTCCCCTCTACCAAAATGCCTCGCCACCACCCTCGCTCCACCGCTTCCTCCTCTGAGCACCCCGCGGATCCCGCCGCAGCGGAAGCCATGCTTCTTTTTCAAAACCAAACCCAGCAGGAGCGCAGCGAGCGCCTACGCGCCAAACCCCTTGGCGTGTTCCGCATTTTAGATTGGGCGATCCTCGCCACTTTTGGAGCTGCGGATTTGGTGCGGGGATTTCTGTCCACCCCTGGATGGAGTTCTCTCTTCTCTATTTCCGAGCATGCCTTTCTTGAACTCACCGTTGAGTTCTTGGCTTCATTCGAGTTCCGCTGGGCGGCCGATGACGACTTCATCATCTTTCGCCTAGGTGGGATGGTGCATCAGCTCACCATCCGCCAGCTCAATGTCGTCATGGTTTCTGCTCGAGGCTTTTTCCCAATCTCCCGCCTATCTCGATTTACTTACTGATTTCCCCGACAGATTTCAACATTCTCGCCTTTTGGGCGAAATCAGTAGTGACACCGCCCCCTACACCCCAAAGAAATCCAAAGACAGCCTCCTTACCTTCACTATTTCTGGTCGCGGCGATAGCCACAACCTCCTTACCTTCACTATTTCTGGTCGCGGCGATAGCCACAACCTCCTTACCTTCACTATTTCTGGTCGCGGCGATAGCCACGGGGTGGTGACTCGGGCAGACTTACTATATTTATATAGTATGTTTTACCGGGTCCCCCTCAACCTTGGTTATCTGCTCGCAATTTTCTTTCGGCATCAGGCCGAAAATGCGAGGTTGGGAGCAGTGCACGGCGGGAACTTCGTCACTTTCCTCGCGAAGCAGCTCGGCATTTGGGACGCTCTTCCACGTCTCAGCTGCGTCCAGACGCCGCAAGTTATCCAGTTCCAGACCCTTCAGGCCCTCGGCCTAGCGCGGCGACGTGATGGAGAGTTTGAGGCTATTCCCCCCGCAGTCGTTGGTGGAGATCTTGGCCTTGATTACGGTGCCAGTCCCAGTGGCACTATTCACTCTCCCCAGATTCCTCCACCACCGCAGGACCCTTCTTCCGAGCCGCCCTCAGAGCTATTGGGATCGTCAGTTTGCGTCTCTTCACACACGCTTAGATACGATGCAGGCCGACTTTGATGCTCGATTTGTAAGTTTTGACACTCGATTCACCACGCTAGCGACAAATCAAGCCTCCTCCATGGCACGTATTGAGCGTGAGTTTTCAGACCTCCGGACGCACTATCAGGAGCCGCGGCAGCATAGCGATGAGGATTAGCCGGCTTTCTTTGGGTTGTAGACCACCCTATTGTATCTTTTCTTTTATCATTTTCTTTTCCTTTGTCATGTATCTTTTATTTTGCGTACAATAAAAAAAAATCTGTTTTGCTTCAGCTTTATCTTCCAGGTACTTTATTGGTGCTGCATGACCCGCTTCAGGGAAGTCTCCTATCTTTTCTCTTTATTTATTTCTTTTTCATTGGGGACAATGTCTTGTTTAAGTATGGGGGGATATTTCTCAAAGCAAAACATACAAATATTATTCTAATTTTCAAAAAAAAAAAAAGCGATTTTATTTCTTTTGTGCAATTTTGTTTTTGCTTATTTTACAAAAATACAAAAAAAAAAAAAAAATTTTTAAAAAAAAAAATATACAAAAAATAGGATTACTTTCAAAATTAGGGAGATCTTTATTTCTCTATTTACTCACATGCGAAATTCTAGGTATTCAACTTTTACATAAGTTTAAAAAATTTTTGATGCTTTAAATTGAATTTTGAATTTTGTAGTAGAACTGTTGGCCATGCTGTGTTTCTAGTTAAGTGCACATGTTAGTAGAATTTGAGTAGAATTAAATATTCAGCATACAATTAGATTTTTTTTTCTGAATGCGTAGAAATAGTTTATTTTACTTCTACTTGGAAACCGACAAAATCTAAAAATATTTTAGGAGAGTGTGTAGAAGTTTACTAGAGAGATATTTCGCGGATCAATAAAGAGGTATTCTTTCTCGATGTCTAGAACTTGCCCTCTAGCTATTCTCAAGACTTTGCATAGGTTAAACTCATTAGTATGAAAAGGATTTAGGCATTTCTTTTGGCAAGTTTGAGTCTTTGCACCCGTACCTAACGTTTTACCCTTGCTAAGCCAATTTGAGCCTATTCCTTCCTTTTGTTATAGCTCCACCAACACTTTGCCAAAGCCTAAAAAGCATCCTAATTACACACCTAAAACCGAGCTTGAAATTATAGATAAAACCAGTTTATGTGTGATTAGGAGTCATTTTATTTTGGTGGCTTTTGAAAAAAATATACAAGAGTTGTTCTATTTTTCACTTCTCCTCTAAAAAAAAACCAAAAAAAAAACAAAAAAAAGAAAAAAAAACAAAAAAAAAAGGAAAAAAGAGGAAGTTGAAAAAATATTCAACATATTGAAAAAAAAAACAAAAGGAATTGGCGAAGTTTTTCAATTTATTTTGTGCAAGCTCTCTTTAGGTTTTGGTGTGTCTACCCATCGCATTTATCTTTGTTTTTTCCAAACCAAAAACCTAAGCCTACATTCCAACCTACTTAAGTCCTACTGATTTGTGCTTATAAGTTAACCTAGTGCCGTGGCGAGAGTGTGAAAGGGCAAGCCTATGGCCATCGACATTGATGGATTTCTTTGGAGGGTATCCCGATCTTCGATTTGTGCAATGTTATCTTAGCAAACACGCTACTTTCTCCCTAAACATGATTCGAAGATTTATCGTGTTTCCATCTTTGAAGTAAAAATAATAAGTGGAAACACATTTTAGAAAATTAAAAAACTAATTTGTATGCTGAGTAGGTTCTTCTACAATAATTACTACAAGCATAGGCATAAGACTTCGCATTCTACTCCTTATATTCAATTTTCGTTTTTAGCGTTAAAATTTTTCTACTCTACATGTGAAGTTGTTTGCTCAGGACGAGCAAACAAGTAAGTATGGGGGTATTTGATAACTCTAATTTTGTCCATGTTTTTATGTTATTTTTATTTAATAATTAATTAGTTTTTAATTATATTTTGTAATTTTATTATTGAATTTTTCTAATTTCTTATTTCAGGGCAATCTGGGCTGCAAACTTCAATTTGGAGTCTATAGGGTTGACCAGGAGACAAAACTGGGCAAAAGCAATAATTTTTCAAAAGACACGCCATAGTCACGGGCGTGACCGACATGGTCACGGGCGTGACATCCTGGCGAGAACCCGGCTCGTGGAAGGAGCTACCTGCCACGTCAATTAAAATTACACGCCTTAAGGTCACGGGCATGACCATCATTACACGGGCGTGTACTCCAGGCGTGACATCCAGTGCACTGCCCTGACTTCCAGTCAACGGCAGTTTCAATTTGCAACAAGTCACGGGCGTGACACATTTGGCACGGGCGTGACAGACCTCGTGACAGCCCAGCGTGCCGACTCAATGCTGCAGTTTCAGTCGCTGGGAGTTTTCTCAAGACACGCCCATGGTCACGGGCGTGACCAGGGGCGTGACCCCTCCAACAACGGCCGGAGTTATTCCCCGCGTTTCTGCTTCCCGCCGTTTTTCTACAACCGTCAAGACACGCCCTAGGTCACGGGCGTGACCTAGGGGCGTGACCAGCAAATTAACGACTTTTGGCGGTTTCGCGCCAACGTTCAGAAGACTTGAAGACGACGGTTCCGAGACCGACACGCCCTAGGTCACGGGCGTGACCTAGGGGCGTGACCACCCAGCAACTTTTTCTATAAATTCCAGACAGCTTCAGATGGCCGAAGAGGAGATTTTTGGGGAGCTTAGTTCTGTTCTATTTACGGTTTTTCCTGCATTTTCAATTCCTAGTGTAATCTTTATTTTTCAAGTCTTTTCTTAAATCATGTCTTTCTTTATGCTTTCATGTAATACTCCCATCATGATGAGTAGCTAATTTCCCAATTAGCACTTGATCATGATGAACTTTGGAATGAAATAAAATTCTTATTTTTGTCTCAATTTAGCAAGCATTCTATTTTCTAAACTTTGATTTATCTTTGATTTAAATTTTCTTCGAATTCATAAGTTGCAAATTATGTTTATTCGAGCTTAGATTCGTATCCTAGATTTACCGAGAGGTTGTGGATACGAGTAGATCACTCAAGGATAAAGAGAATTTCTTGCACCCCTCGAGAGAGGAACGCAAAATTCTTCCGCCTTGGAGTCAACTCCATTAGTGAGGTTCACCGCCTAAAGCAAGCTTAGGTCTTTCGACTGGCCGAGAGGTCTTAATCGATCTACCTAAGGTTAGTCGAGTGCGTATTCTCGAGAGAGGCGCTTCGTAACTTTGGAACCTCCGCGGTCGAAGTTAATAATTTAGATGCTTGTGCTCTTTAATTTCGTGGATTTTATTCTAGCCCAAAGTGATTCTAGATCAAGTGCTAGCCTTTTATTCATCGAATTTCTCCTCTTCATTTAACGTTCGTTTTCGTTTTCCGCAAAACCAATTTTCCGATCGATAAAATAATAGTTCGTCCTTGTGAGTACAAATACTCAACGGTCCCCGAGTTTAAATACGATATTTCATATACTAAATTTCGATAGGTGCACTTGCCTAGTTGAGAGTTTAGTTTGGATCATTTTTCAAAACTTATAAAATCCACATCATGTCCCCAATGTTGTAACGTAAGTATGCGGAACAAAAAGAAAGACAATATATACAAAGAAAAAAAAAGGAGAGGGGGTAGAAGCTTCCCTGAAACGCATAGGGGGAGGCCGATCAGAAACCCTGCGTTTATCAGAAAACGCAGCAAAGATAATAGGAAAGAGCGAAAAAGATAAGCGAGTGGTGCCTCCCAGAAGCGCTTTGTTTATAGTCGTGTAGCTTGATAATTTTGGCAGGTTTATAATGTGGAGGAAAGTTATGGTTTCGCTAAAACCGATCACTGGGTCGCCTGCTATATAAGACTTTAACCGATGACCGTTTACTTTAAACGAACCTTTTTCCGGGTGGGAGACGAGTACGGTCTCATATGGAAAAACTTCTTCAACTAGGAAGGGACCGGGCAATCTAGATTTTAGTTTACCCGGAAAAAGCCTAAGACGTGAATTATAAAGAAGGACAAGATCGCCAGGAGAAAATAATTTTTGGGACTTGATTTTTCGATCGTGATATAACTTAGAGTGCTCCTTATAAAATTTATTGCTCTCGTAATCGTTTGCACGCCATTCATCGAGCTCGTTTAGTTGCAGTTTTCTATTCTGAGTGGCTAAGTTGGAGTCGAGGTTTAAGAGTTTTAAAGCCCAAAGAGCGCGATGCTCGAGTTCTACGGGTAAATGGTACGCTTTGACGTAGACTAACCGGAACGGCGTACAACCAATTGTGGTTTTGTATGCCGTCTGATACGCCCACAATGCATCGTCGAGTTTAACGGACCAATCTTTCCTATTTAGTGAAACGGGTTTTTCTAAAATTCGCTTAATCTCTCGATTTACTACATCAACTTGTCCACTTGTTTGCGGGTGGTAGGGCTGGCAAGCTTGTGCGTGACTCCGTATTTAGCTAACGTCTTAGCCATAAGAGCGTAACAGAAATGCGTTCCCCTATCACTAACAATTGCACTAGGCGTGCCGAAGCGAGAAAATTGTTTTTTAAGAAATGTAACGACGACTCGCGCATTGTTGGTGGGGAGAGCTTGCGCTTCCGCCCACCTTGATACGTAGTCGACCGCCACTAAAATATACATATTTTTGAAAGATGGAGGTTGGGGGCCAACAAAATCTATGCCCCACAAATCGAAGACTTCGCACTCTAAAAACTTGTTTTGGGACATCTCGTCGCGACGAGAGATGTTACCCGACTGCTGACAGCTATCGCATGCGGGCACAAAATTATGCGCGTCTTTGAAGAGAGTGGGCCAAAAGTAGCTCGCCTCTAGTGCCTTCCAAGCGGTCCGGTTGGCTTGATAATGCCCACCGGCTGGACCCTCGTGGCAGTGCTTAAGAATTTGCAAGCACTCCACACCCGCAACGCATCTTCGGACTGCTTGGTCCGCGCAGATACGAAAAAGAAATGGGTCCTCCCAAAAGAAATTTTTCAAGTCAGAAAAGAATTTCTTCTTTTGATGACTTGAAAACTCTTTTGGAAGCACCCGCGCTACTAAGAAATTTGCAAAATCAACGAACCAAGGCGAAGATGACGAAGAACTAATGGCAAGGAGGCGTTCCTCGGGGAATCTGTCATTTATTTCAGATTCGACGAGCGCTTCCGCACCCAGATTTTCTAAATGGGAGAGGTGGTCTGCCGCTAGATTTT
This sequence comes from Platanthera guangdongensis, assembly GCA_039583875.1. Classification (NCBI taxonomy): domain Eukaryota; kingdom Viridiplantae; phylum Streptophyta; class Magnoliopsida; order Asparagales; family Orchidaceae; genus Platanthera; species Platanthera guangdongensis. The sequence goes on along the minus strand of CM077158.1, from coordinate 122,480,931 downwards.
TCGCTCCCCGCTTATCTCGGATCTCCAAATCAAACTCTTGTAGGAGGAGAATCCATCGAATAAGGCGGGGCTTCGCATCATTTTTAGCTAATAAATATTTAAGCGCGGAGTGATCGGTAAAAACGATAACTTTAGATAGCGTTATATACGAGCGAAACTTATCAAAAGCGAAAACGAAGGCTAAGAGCTCGTTTTCCGTTGTCGTGTAATTTACTTGTGCGGAAGTGAGCGTCTTGCTAGCGTAATAAATAGGATGAAAATGTTTTTCTACGCGTTGTCCAAGAACGACACCTAAGGCAATATCACTAGCGTCGCACATAATTTCGAATGGAAGGGACCAATTAGGGGCCACTAAAATTGGTGAAGTGATAAGTTTTTGTTTTATTAAATTAAAGGCGGACTCGC